>CM042178.1:32323598-32403598 GCA_023376005.1 Doryteuthis pealeii | reverse complement strand
CAGGTTGTTTGTTGTTTAAAGATGGCTAAATCATTTGATGTAGAACGACCAAATTTCATATGTACATGAGGGTATCAAATATTTATATTCATGAAGAGTATCAAATATTTATATTGATGAAGAATACAAAATATGAATATTGATGAATAGTTGGTGTTTGGTTGGTGATTTGTTTTATTGCATATCAACCCTTTTGGGGTTATTAAATGCCTAATCAAATTATTTTGATGAAGAGTATCAAAAATGAATATTCATGAAGAGTTGGTTGGCTGGCTGGTTGGTTGGTTTTTACAGTATATCAACCCTTTTTGGGTCCTTTGAAGTTATTTTGATGAAGAATATCAAATATGTATATTCATGAAAAGCATCAAATATGTTTATTCATGAAGAATTGATTGGGGTTTGGTGTTTGGTTTTACAGCATATCAACCCTTTTCAAGTTATTTAATGCTGAATCAAGTTATCTTGATGAAGAGTACCAAATATGAATATTGATGAAGAATTAGTTGGTTGGTATTTGGTTTTCCAGCATATCTACCCTTTACGGATCATTTAACGCTGAATCAAATTATTTTGGTGGGGGAGTATCAAATATGTACTAAACAGCAGCTCTGCTTACCACTGTTTACTGCTTTTTTTTTTTTTAATATTTTCTTTCTTTCTTTCTTTCTTTTTTTCTTTTTCAAACAATACTTGCTATTTAGTCTCTATGTCACAATAGGTTGACAGTTAATATTAACACCATCAGCAGCAGCAAAAAGGACAGATGGAATTCACTGATATGGTCCGTTATTTTCGGAAATAAGTATACAATATGTTTATACAAAGTTCAAGTGGATTGTTTTCCAACACAAAAATTTCCTGCAACTTTATATCAACAGGATACAGAGTATTTGAAGAAGTGGACAAGAGTTTATCTAATCATAATCAAAAAACAGCTGGACACAACCAAGGAACAAAAGAATTCTTTGCTTTTTCTCTTTTATAATCTATATATTAACTCTTAATGTCCTATACTGCCTCATTCCACATTCATTTTCCTAATCTGCCCAAAATGATAGCATTTGTTTACATGTAATATCAAACATATTTAGAAATCTTTGATTTAAGGGAAATAACAATTGGACACATGGCCTAGTGGATAAGGTAGTTAACTTAAGACAGTACTAAGTGACAGTTATCTCTGGATTCCGGGATCAATCCTGAGTGGCGGCAGTAACATAGAAAAATAATTAACACAACTCCTACTCCAGCTATGGTAAGCGGAATGAGAACAGGATACCCCCGTGGACTGAATAAAGGGTTAGGTTCAAAGTTCTGTAATGGCTCCCAACTACAACAAGAAAGTTCCCGAGTTCGAAAAGAAGATTCCCGAGTCCGACAAGGTTCCTGAGTCCGACAAGGTTGCCGAGTCCAACAAGAAATACCTGAAGAAGGCCGGAGGGCATATCGGCCCAAAACGTTGTACAAATAACAATAAAGATGAGGACAATAGTCCGAATAATGCAGATAATAATAATCATCAAGCCTCATCTCAAACATTCAGAGAAATAATAACAGGTAACTTTAAATGAAAAGGCCATTTTTTGACAAATCCTTATAGGAATGGGGTTCTGGACTTGTAAAATTCTCAACAGGATGTTAAGAGTTAAAAATCATAATTTTAGAAACCAGAATTATCAAAGTTATATTTATCTACAAATAATATCAAAGCAATGTGTTAAAAAAAATAGAACAGAAGTAATATTAACTATGAGATGTATAAGAACACTACTTCTGTCCCATAATAATTGTTACATTTGTATATAAACTTTATACACTAAATGTAACAACTATTATGGAACAGAAGTAGTATTAACTATGAGATGTATAAGAATACTACTTCTGTCCCATAATAATTGTTACATTTGTATATAAACTTTATACACTAAATGTAACAACTATTATGGAACAGAAGTAATATTAACTATGAGATGTATAAGAACACTACTTCTGTCCCATAATAATTGTTACATTTGTATATAAACTTTATACACTAAATGTAACAACTATTATGGAACAGAGGTAATATTAACTAAGAGATGTATAAGAATACTACTTCCATCCTATAATAATTGTTACATTTGTATATAAACTTTATACACTAAATATAACAACTATTATGGAACAGAGGTAATATTAACTAAGAGATGTATAAGAATACTACTTCCATCCTATAATAATTGTTACATTTGTATATAAACTTTATACACTAAATGTAACAACTATTATGGAACAGAAGTAATATTAACTAAGAGATGTATAAGAATACTACTTCCATCCTATAATAATTGTTACATTTGTATATAAACTTTATACACTAAATATAACAACTATTATGGAACAGAGGTAATATTAACTAAGAGATGTATAAGAATACTACTTCCATCCTATAATAATTGTTACATTTGTATATAAACTTTATACACTAAATGTAACAACTATTATGGAACAGAAGTAATATTAACTAAGAGATGTATAAGAATACTACTTCCATCCTATAATAATTGTTACATTTGTATATAAACTTTATACACTAAATATAACAACTATTATGGAACAGAGGTAATATTAACTAAGAGATGTATAAGAATACTACTTCCATCCTATAATAATTGTTACATTTGTATATAAACTTTATACACTAAATGTAACAACTATTATGGAACAGAAGTAATATTAACTAAGAGATGTATAAGAATACTACTTCCATCCTATAATAATTGTTACATTTGTATATAAACTTTATACACTAAATATAACAACTATTATGGAACAGAGGTAATATTAACTAAGAGATGTATAAGAATACTACTTCCATCCTATAATAATTGTTACATTTGTATATAAACTTTATACACTAAATGTAACAACTATTATGGGTTAGAGAGGGTAATATTTATTTAATTCTTAACGTCCTATACCACCTCATTCCACCTGGCCAGAAGTCACATTTGTTTTCCTAATCCACCCCAAATGATAGCCTTTGTTTACATGTAATATCAAACATATTTAGAAGTCTTTGATTTACGGGAAATAACAGGTAACTTTAAATGAAAAGGCCATTTTTTGATAAATCCTTATAGGAAGGGGCTCTGGACTTGTAAAATTCTCAAAAGGATGTTATGAGTTAATACGCGTGTTCCTAAATCTTCCGTCCGTTATCTTTTTGCAACACTTTCTGGTTAAAAATGAGACCGTCGAAATTGTTCAAGATGAAATGTAAAAATGTAAACCCAGATTATCTGGTGTTGCTTATTTGCAGATTTCTTATTTGTCTCATTTGATTTCACCCAATTTTAAAAATGAAACATTCCAAATGGTCTTTCATCGCTTAAATGTTAAAGACCCCAGTCTGCTAGTCTATTTACTTATAGATGGAGGGAGAATAGTTGGATGCATACCTTTCCCATGGGTATTAGCACTACATGAAATGCAAACAGCCTCGTCCAGGATTTGAACTCAGCTCGCCGAGTCCATTTCCTATAATGATAACCATTACACTGCAAGAGCCTCCATAAATCTTGTTATATAATGATAAAATAAGTAAGTCATCGGAGTGGCCTAAAGTCAGTATCAGCCAATCAGCAAGGGAGTCTATCCCCTTTTTACTAGCACTAGAGCAAGGAGATTATTTTAGCATCTGAGGTGGAGCGACACACCTACCATCAGCTCCTTACTTTACTGCACAGATCCCTGTGCTACTCATACACTGAGTTGGTGAGGGCCGGTATCGAACTAGGAACCTTGTGGTTTCTAGCCGAACGCTCTACCGACTGAGCTAACCCGGCCCTTAATGATAAAATACAAATGTAAAATTTAAATGATTTGAAAAAAAAAGAAGTTACATCTTATTATAATGGAGATTGTGTGTTTTTCTGTCTGTAACCGAAACTATATTCCTACTCAAGTCACAATTCTCTTAGTTATTGACATGATTTTATTTTTATCTAAACCTCAATTATTAATAAAATTGTCTTACATTATTAATACTGTTAACTATGTCTACATACTGACAACATGCAATTATATTTATATATACAACAAAATAGCAGTTTACAGTGTAAATGGGAAGGCTAATTTGCATATTAATATTAAAAAATCGAATTTAATAAATATGTGTTTAGTATTATTGATTTCTAATTGTTTGGTTTTATTTTAATGAATATAAGCAAAAATCTCTTCAATGAATCTTAAATGAAATCCATTAACAAGATAAAATAACTGTCATTTGATTCTTTACTTCCTCTTATAACTAAATACTTAAATTAGAAAAAATAACAATGAAAGACGAGAGTGATGGAAGAGTAAGTTTCAGTTGTTCCATTTTTTATTATACTCCCTCTGTTTCAAATCTTTTATTATACTCCCTCTGTTTCAAATCTTTTTATCTGTATTCTTATTTAGTTTCATTAGCCTTTCTAATTTAATATGATATTTTATTACATTAAAACTTAAATACTTGCACCCGGAGGGTGCATATATTTGCTAGTGTTTGTAATATTTGTAATATTGAAATTGTGAATTACGGAATATATTTTGGTGATTTTGATCTTAAGTCGTCCCGGTCTCCTGCCCTAATTTATGCTATGTTTTAGTGAGTCATCATAAGGCGAATTTCCAGCCGAACTTAGATATTTTCCAAGTCGTGTTTTTGTCTCTTTTTTGTTGGCAAATTAATGTAGATATTTTAAACGTCTCCCCCCAGATTCATATTGGCAAATCAATGAAGATATTTTACAAACCCTCTTTTAAGAAAGAGTGAGAGAGATAATTATATTTTTTACATACTGAACTATATTGCAATAGCTCTTAAATAAACATATCAAACGTAACAATCAAATAATCATACTGTGGAATATCCACAGGTTCTGCTATTTACATATAACTAGCAGGACCTGTGAATATACCACAGTATGATAATTTAATTATTACAATGTTCGATATGTTTACTTAAAAGCTATTGCAAATAATTCAATATGTAAAGTTGTTGGCATAGTATCAGCTGGACAGCAAGGGAGTCTATTCTCTTTTCATTAGTGCTGAGGTGGAGCGCCACACCTACCGTCAGCTCTCCACTTTACCACATAGATCAAATTATCCAATCTGTGCTACTCATATGCTGTGTTGGCGGGGGCCAGTATTGAACTCAGAACCTTGCGATTCCAAGGCTTGTAAAGTATGATAATGTTGATTTAACTCTCTCTTACTCCATGCCTTTCCTATGTGTATATTGACATCAGTTACTGTAGATGAGATATTACTAACTAGGTATGTGAATTGGTCTACTAATTTCAAAGGATTACCATCCAGTATAGAGATGCCTTTATTTTGTTTAAACATGTCAATTATTAAGGCATTATGGCTAGTGATTGGCGAAGGAATAAACCACATAACCACGGCTTGTCTATAAATCCAGGTGGGGAATTGTAGCACACCTTATATCAAAAAATATTGGGAAGCACGTGGTGTACTGGTTAAAGTCATGGGAAATGGACTCGTTGCCCCAAGTTCAAATCCTGGATGTGGTAATTGCATTTCACTTAGCGCTAATACCCTTGGGAAAGGTATGAATCCTACTCTCCCTCCAGCTATGGATAAATAGTAGGGCAAACTAGGCTCTTTAACCTTGGATAGGTTACTGGTCTAGGAGAAGGAAAACTCTGAATTCAAACCTGTTGAACTCCGCTTAAGAAATTGACCTTGTGTCACATCCTGCTCGTACGGAGGGGTTGGTAAATATATATATCAAAAAATATTCCAACATACAGCAAGTTAGAGGTGCTCATTGTGTTATGGTTATTGTCGTAAAAAATAGACACAGAGACATGAGTTCAAATCTTGGATGAGACTGGTTGCATTTCCCATAGTGCTAATACCCTTGGGAAAGGTATGAATCCTACTCTCCCTCCAGCTATGGATAAATAGTAGGGCAGACTAGGCTCTTTAACCTTGGTTAGGTTACTGGTCTAGGAGAAGGAAAACTCTGAATTCAAACCTCTTGAACTCCGCTTAAGAAATTGACCTTGTGTCACATCCTGCTCGTACGGAGGGGTTGGTAAATATATATATAAAAAAATATTCCAACATACAGCAAGTTAGAGGTGCTCATTGTGTTATGGTTATTGTCATAAAAAATAGACACAGAGACATGAGTTCAAATCTTGGATGAGACTGGTTGCATTTCACATAGTGCTAATACCCTTGGGAAAGGTATGCATCCAACTGCAAAAAAGTAGTTGTACAACCACTTGACTCCTATCAGACAATCCCTCCAAGATGAACGAGACATGTTGGACACTGCCAAAGAAGCAAGGACAAAGTGATGTTCTATAGACACCTACACATGGATACAACAGTGTAAGCCAGTGCTTCTCAAACAGTGTGCCTGGGCGCACTGGTGTGCCCCAGAGCTTTTTCAGGTGCACTCCGTAGTATTCCTGAAAAATCTATCCAGATATGAAAAGCAAATTTATACTAAGTTACTATATTATACCATTCCTTTATGAACACTCTGCTTGTTTTGTTGCGACATTATTATGATAGTTATAAGTTACTTTTCTTGCAACTAAATAAAAACACAGGTTTTAAACAGTTTTATTGAGAAAAATTATTTTATTGCAATTTTCCACCTCATATTTATGAGAACTGGGATTTTCAACCCTCGCAACAATTAAATGTAAAAAGAGAGGAACTCTTCAATGCATTGATGAGGAAATGAGAGTTTGTCTCTCAAACATAAGACTAAACATTGAAGAAATCGCAAAGTCTCATCAAACTCATGTTTCTCAATAACACAGGAATTAATAAACTTCATAGAGGTATGTTAAGTTTGCTTTTGTTAAATGTGTTATTTTTTAAATATTTAGCAGTTAACTTAATAACATATTAGTCCTATTTTGTATACAGTGCGCTATCAAGTATCT
This sequence comes from Doryteuthis pealeii, assembly GCA_023376005.1. Classification (NCBI taxonomy): domain Eukaryota; kingdom Metazoa; phylum Mollusca; class Cephalopoda; order Myopsida; family Loliginidae; genus Doryteuthis; species Doryteuthis pealeii. The sequence continues at coordinate 32,396,633 of CM042178.1, read as the reverse complement.
GTAGTACTGTAAGTGCGCCCAGACTGTATAAAGTTTGAGAACCACTGGTGTAAGCTGAGCAGCAAAAATTTATATTAATCATCTCTGTGCAGATTCTGGATGCCACGGAGATGACCCACCAGGGGTGATGACTGATTGGGACAGCTGGTGAGAAAGAATCATGGGTATCTTTTGTAACCTGACAAAAGTTATTAAAAGAGAAACAACCCAAACAGAGGTTGAAAAGGAAATGGAATCTTTATAACATTAACAAAATACAATACTTGATAGCAGCGTGAAGAAAGGTAAACCACTGCTAGTGGTATAAGACTACTCAGTCAGCATAATACTTCTGTATTTATGAGGATTGGGATATACCTATTAATGTTCATATGTAGGGTATATGACAGTATCTGTGCTGTTGGCATGAGCAGATGATGATGATTTTGCCAATTTGTTTCTGAGAATGGGTTATTTCCTATGAGTCTAACATGATCAAAGGGGAACCACTCTTGACTGATAAATTATTTATTTATTTATTGATCTACCACATATCACCCAAATCATCCAAGTAAGACGGACAAGACACCCGGGACACTGCTGGAGAAGCAAGGATGAATTCATAAGCGACGTCCTCCTGTGGAAGCCAGCACATGGACAAGCCAGTGTGGGCCGACCAGCAAAAATGTACATTGATCAGCTCTGTGCGGATGCAGGGTGCTGCATAGAGGACCTCCCGAGAATGATGAACGATAGGGACGGATGGAGAGAGATTGTCATGGATATCCACGCTGAAAGCGCGACATGATGATAATGATTTATTGATCTACATGGGAAAAAGAAGACTGGGTTAGGGTTAGGGTTAAGGGTTTAGGGTTAGGATTATGGTCTAGGGTTAGTTTAATGGGAAAATAGATGATTTATCAGTCAAGAGTGGTTCCCCTTTGATCATGCTAGACTTATAGGAAATAACCTTAGAATGTTTAATGCCATGAAAGTTATTTCTGCTAACTTCCTGAGAATGAGTGAAGAAAAAAGAAAAGAAATTGGGTTGGGAGTTCAGTATAATTTACTAACAAATCAGATATTAGTCATTTTTTGATTTGTACATAAGATTTTTAGGGGCCAGGTTAGCTCAGTCGGTAGAGCTTTCGGCTAGAAACCACAAGGTTCCTAGTTCGATAACGGCCCTCGCCAACTCAGTGTATGAGTAGCACAGGGATCTGTGCGGTAAAGTAAGGAGCTAATGTTAGGTGTGGCGTCCACCTCAGACAATCTCCTTGGTCTAGTGCTAGTGAAAAGGGAATAGACTCCCTCGCTGATTGGCTGATACTGACTTTAGGCCATGCCGACGACTTTTACATAAGATTTTTAGCATTATTGACCATTGTAGTACTACTAGTGGTATCAGACTACTCAGTCAGCATAGTACTTCCATATATATGAAGATTGGGATATAACCATTAATATTCATAAGTAGGGTATATGACAGTATCCGTGTTGTAGGTACGATCAGATGATGATGATTTTGCCAATTTGTTTCTGAGAATGCTTAATGCCATGAAAGTTACTTCCTGAGAATGACTGAACAAAAAAGAAAAATAAATAAAATAGAAGTTGGGTTGAGAGTTTGGTATAATTTAATAATAAATCAGATATTGTCATTTGGTCTGTTAATCAAAAGAAAGTTTTTATCGTTGAGTTGACAGTTCCATTTGAAGAAAATCTGGATTGGGCCCATCAGCGGAAGTTGGAAAAATATGAAGACCTACGTGAACAATGCGTTAGAAACGGATGGATAACAGATGTATTTCCCATTGAAGTTGGATGCCGGGGATTTATTACCAACTCAACCTCTGTATTTTTGTCTAAACTTGGACTTTCTCTACCAGACAAGAGGAAATACTTAAAAAAGATTCAGGAGAAAGCTCTAACCGCATCAGCGTGGATATGGCAGTCCTATATTGTGACATCAAACCGACAAAGTCTGGTGGTATCGTGAGATAATGCTGGGGCGCTCTGGGTTAGTGGTAATGATGCTTTGGCCCCGAAACCATGCCTAAACCCAGAGTCATCATCTGATGAAGGCTTTGTTGGTTGCAATGCTACTGTGTAAATAGCAGTCATTGTATGAAGATTATATATATATATATGTGCTAATAGGTACGCGTCCTGCGTCACTGACGCATACAATTCTAAAAGGACGCAGAAAAATCCTATCCATGTGTCCCAGTGTTTTTTTTTTTCTTCTCACCATTTCCAGCTAACTGTAAATACATTTCAATATTTTCTTGGAAACGAATTACACAGGATGGGGTATAAGTTAGGAGTTAGACAGCTTTAGTTGTTCATAAATAAAAATGCTATAATTCATTATGAAATTTTAGTTGGGACCCACAAATTTCCCGGGGCTCATTCAAATCAAATACATGCGTCCCAAGATGCACTAAATTAAAAAGCTATCAGCATCACAGTATGTGTGTGTGTATATATATATATATATATATATATATATATATATATATATATCTAAAACATACAAAAAAGAACAAACAGAATATATACAAACACAAATAAATAACATCAGACAATCAGTGGAAGACAGACAGTCACGATTAGCGTGGCAAATTGTAAATGATATTAGTGGTAGGAAAAGTACCTCTAGATCAAAGCTAAAGGCAACCAGCCAGAAAGATAGACTACAGAAATGGAAAGACCATTTCCAGAAACTACTGGGGAACCCACCTAAAATCATAGAAAATAACACCCAAAAAATCATAGATAGACAGCTAGACATAAAACTGGGAGATTTTACAACAGAAGAACTCGACGAAGTCTTAAAGAAACTAAAAGGTAGAAAAGCAGCAGGTCTCGATGAAATACCCCCAGAGGTATGGAAGACCAGAAAGTTCAATGACATACTGCTTAGGCTATGCAATGCTGTATATAGACAAAATAGAATAGATAAATGGACCAAAGGATGCATCCTCCCATTTCCAAAAAAGGGAGACCTGGGAATCGCTAAAAATTACAGAGGCATAACTCTTACTGCTATTGCAGCTAAGATATATAATGCCCTTCTTCTAAACCGCATCCAACCCGAAATCGAGAAAATCCTTAGGAAAAACCAAAACGGTTTCCGCAAAAATAGATCCACAACCTCACAAATCCTGACTATACGACGAATTATAGAAGGGGTTCGAGCAAAAAATCTGGAGGCAACGCTACTATTCGTAGATTTCTCTAAGGCATTTGATTCCATACACAGAGGGAAAATGGAACAAATACTACTAGCGTATGGTCTCCCCAAAGAAACTGTTGCCGCCATAATGATGCTCTACAAGGACACTAAAGCGATGGTGCGCTCGCCTGATGGAGACACAGATTTCTTTGACATTGCCGCTGGGGTCCTACAGGGAGATACTTTGGCTCCATATATATTCATTATTTGTCTAGACTATGTACTCCGAACTTCATTAGATACCATAAAAGAAAAAGGTTTCACACTAAAAAAGGCAAGAAGCCGGCGATACCCGCACAAACTGTCACAGATGTAGACTATGCTGACGACCTCGCACTTCTTGCAGATACACCGACACAAGCTGAGGCACTACTGCACAGCCTGGAGGAGGCAGCAAAAAATGTCGGCCTCTATGTGAACTCTGATAAAACCGAGTTCATGAGCTTCAAAAAGCAAGGAGACATCTCCACACTAGACGGTAGGCCTCTTAAACTAGTGGGAAAATTCACATACCTAGGTAGTAATATCTCATCCACAGAAAGCGATGTTAACACAAGAATAGGAAAGGCATGGTTGGCCACCAATAAACTATCAGTCGTATGGAAATCCGACCTCCCTGACAAACTAAAGAGACGATTCTTCCAGGCTGTGGTCATATCGGTACTGCTGTATGGCTGTACCACCTGGACCCTAACGAAGCGCCTTGAGAATAAGCTAGATGGGAGCTGCACAAGAATGCTGCGAGCAGTCCTGAATAAGTCGTGGAAACAGCACCCAACCAAGAAGCAGCTGTATGACCACCTGCCTCCCATATCACAAACCATACGAGTAAGGAGGGCTAGGCATGCGGGGCACTGCTGGAGAAGTAGGGATGAGCTCGTAAGCGACGTATTACTGTGGAAGCCAACACATGGACATGCTAACGTGGGCCGCCCAGCCAGAACCTACATTGACCAGCTATGTAAAGATACTGGATGCTGCGCGGAGGAGCTCCCAGAATCGATGAGTGATAGGGAGGGTTGGCGAGAGACCGTCATGGATATCCGTGCAAATTGCGCGACATGATGATGATGATGATGATATATATATATATATATAAAACTATCTATAGTTTCAGAAAATAGTTTTGATTATTAATAATAAATCAAATGTTAGTCATTTTTTGATTTGTTCATAAGATTTTTAGCATTATTGACCATTGTAATTGTATTCAGAAGAGGTTGAATTGAGTCCCCATGATTGTAGAATCAAATTGAGTTCACTCTGTTATGGTCAGGTCAAGTGGACAAGGCCAGTAACATACTCATGTGACAAGCATCTTGTTGGTATAGTAAGTATTAAAAAGTAAAGCTGACGGGGGTGGCCTAATGTTGGTATTAGCCATACAACGAGCAGAGATGCTGATAGGTATGCATCTTACGTCCCTGACACATAAAAAACTAAAAGGACACAGTAAATTCATATCCATGCATCCCAGTGTTTTTCCTTTTTCTTTCCCCACCATTTCAAGCTAACTGTAAATACATTTCAATAGTTTCTTAGAAACGAATTACATAGGTAGGTTACTAGGCTTTAGACGGCTTTAGTTGGGACCCATAAATTTTCCTGGGGTCACATTCAAAGCAAATATGTGCGTCCCAGGATGCACTAAATTAAAAAGCTATCAGCATCACTGAGTGAGGGAGTCTATCTCCTTTTCACTAGCACTAGACCAAGGAGATTATTTTAGCTTCTGAGATGGAGCACCACACCTACCATCAGCTCCTCACTTTACCGCACAAATCCCCTGTGCTAGTCATTGGCTGAGTTGGCGAGGGCCAGTATCGAACCAGGAACCTTGCGATTCTTTGGCAAGTGCTCTACTGAGCTAAACGGGTTATTTTAAGGTATAGTTATTGTTATATCAGAGAGAAGATATCTCTTATGATTCACAATTCTCACTCACAAAATACACCTCGCTAGCATAAAACATCAAAACTCAAGTCGGAGGCAACAAGCGGAAGTGAATTCAATGGTACCCTATCACGAAGTGACCAATTCGGCGCAGTTCTGCGCATAGGCTCGGATTGAGTCACGCTTGAAAGGAATTTCAAAACAAACAAAAAATAATATTGTAAGGAATCCGGATTTTCAGCCAATGAAAAATCTTCCCGCTAAACACCCCAAAGGCATTCTGGAGCCTACATCGTTAGCATATAAACCCGGGCATTTTTGAGAATCGGCAGTTGACGGACGGCCTGGACGCCGAGAACTTCACCAGGCGGGCAGGATCAAAAGGCCGCTATTTCCACTACCACGTCGCGCCCGCACCTACCCGACACTTACTTCAACTCATCACCACGGCCGGCCAATACCCTTACCTTCCCTGACCATCACTATTCCACTGGGTTCCTGACTTGGTCCCTACACCAAGTGACCGTATCAACCCACAACTACTACCTCACGCCTCGCACCAGGCCAAGAGAGACTACTGACGTATTATCATACGCTACCCACTACAACTCACTGAGATATTCCTGACTTGGTCCCTACACCAAGTGACCGTATCAACTCACTTTCTACTACCTCACGCCTCGCACCAGGCCAAGAGAGATTCCTGACGTATTATCATACGATACCCACACCTCACCGACCCCACGGCCATTCCTGACTTACGACCCCTCGGCCACTCCAGAGAACTACTACGATTATCTATGGCCACAACAACAACAATTTTCACACTCGTTATTTTAATAAACAATTTTATCCGATTCATCTTGTCCATTATTCTTCCTTGCAAACCATACGCTTTTAAGGATACCTAAGATATATCATTATTTACTAAGCTTAGCTTGGATGTGGCATAAGGCCAAAAGTATTTGGCGTTCAATGAGACTCAAACTCACTAACAATGGTCTGTGAATCTAGCTTGCAAACCATTACACCATGTGAGGTGCCCTAGTTATTTACTAAGTTTAGCTTAGATGTGGCACAAGGCCAGAAATATGGAGCATCCAGTAAGAATCTAACTTACTAACAATGGTCTGCAAATCTAGCTTACTACCTGTTATAACCTGCTTAGCGAAATAATAACACAGGTAGTCCAGCTGACGTTAACCACGAGAAATGATCACTTCTGCCTTTTATTCACAACTCAAAAGATGTCTGAAACGGTGCTTCTGTTTCTTAAAACAATGGCAGAAATGGTGCTTCCATTTCTTTGTATACCACACTAATCATTACACCACGTGTGGTGCCCTAATTATTTTACAGTACAGTTATTTACTAAGCTTAGTGTAGACGTGGCACAAGGCCAGAAGTATGGGTGTAAATGCAAGAGAATTGTCTCCCTTGCTTTGCCCGGCTATCCTATTGCGTAGGTACAAGACACCATTGACACCGGTAAAAGTCACGTGTTTGCATGGCGCTGGGTTTCGAATTCTTTTAGCAGTAGGATTTGAAGACGACAAGAAGGTAAGATACATGCTTGGAACTTTTCCTCCTCTTTTTCGATTTTAGTAGTTGTATTAGAGAAACTACATAGTCTATTTGTATTCTATTGTAGTTTCACGTTGAAGACCAGTTGCAAAACAGGAGGATAGGTGACAACTCCCGTATTTACCCGAATAAAAGCGTCTTCACCAGTCGGACTCTGTCTTTATTCATTTCCTTGCTTTGAGTGGCCGTCATAATGGGGCACTCAGTGAGAATCGAACTCACTAACAGTGGTCTGCAAATCTAGCTTGCTAACCATTACACTACGTGTTCTATTATCTTAAGGTATAAGTTGTGCAAAAGACCGCAACTTATGTTTATAAACTGTTCCAAAACAGCAGGGGCTGAATTAACCGCCCAAACATGTATCTAATTTACTATTTAACGTCATTGATAAATTGTCCTAAAATTACTTGCTTAAAAGAATGACAAGATCAACTCTGATACAATTTTCTACCTCGAAGACAGATTAACAGACAAGGATTATATCTGATACATCTTTCTACTTTGAGGACAGATCAGCAGACAAGGATTAAAACTGATACTACATCTTTCTACTTCAAGATAGGATCAAACTTTATGCCACAAAGAATTGCCACTGTAAAACTGCATTCAACTACCGCCCTGAAATGGCCACACAAATCGTAACACCGCCCTGTCGGCTGGGGCGTTGGAATACACCAACTGCACCTCTGCAGAGGGGTAAGACTCCCCCAATGGGGCCACCTGTTGGCCGTGGGTGGTGACCTGTGATGCTTTAGGATAGAACCCAGGCGGTTGAGCAGTCCATGACTTGCAATACTCCACTTTGGCCCTTTCTAGGGCTAGACGGGCGGTCGGAGAGGCCCCCGCCGATCAATTGGCTGGTCATGTCAAGCCCTAGCACCTATATGACTGCCCCAATCCTATTGCCCTTATGGTAATTCCCAACCCTTTTTATCATATGGGTGCTAGAAGGTGGTGGCTGAGGGTCTACATGTCCTGGGAATGATGTTAAACTCTATGGTGTGGTCCTATGGTGTGGTTCCAGTTCTGGAGGTTTGGGAAATGTGGAGCACCCCTTCATTACCATTGTTCCCTGGTCCACTCAGACTCGCAGTGGTAGTAACTGTTAGGGTCCCATCTATAGGTTAAATAAAAAAACTAATAAACAAAATTGATTATCCATTAAGAATGAATTTATTTCAAAACTTTGTCGGCATTAAATGACCCACCAAGGTTGATATGCCGTAAAACAAACCGAACCAAACCAAACAAATCGTACCAGTTAATAATATCACTCAGTATTAGTGATTCTATTGTAACATTATAAAATCGGAAGTAGATAAGAACTAGGTGTAAGAAGCTTATGATATTAACCTTTTATCTGATAGAATAAAGATGTAAAAAAAAAAAGAAATTGTCACAGCATGGAAGAAATGAACACATGTTGGAATTTATTTTTGACACACGTGTGAATGGTCAAAAAGGTCACGCAAGGCCAGCTATAAAAAGACCACAAGCATATTTTCTGAGATTTTTATATATTTAAAAGATTAATACCAAGGTAATGAGAGAGAAAGAGAGAGAGAGAGAGAAAGAGACAGAGAGAGAGGGGGAGGGGGTTACACACAATTTCCTTATTCCTTTCTTTCTTTCTTTCTTTTTTTTAGACATTTCTTCGACAATCTCAATGATAATATCAAAAAGTTATCTCCTTGTAGCGTTAGTTTGTGTTCGCCGGGTGGAGTTGTCTGCCCCTTTTAGTTTGATGATGCCCGCTAGGGCACCAGTATAAAAGCGCCGGTTTCAAAACCTTCGCTCTCTCTTTATAGTTTTCAGCAACTACGAGCCACATGGGGTAGATTCTATCTAAACCCTCTCGTGGGGCTCCGCCCCCCTTACATTACTGTAAGTTCTTTACAGCATGGACTATCGCTAGTCTCATGTCTGTACTCTTTTATGTTATACTCTGTATCTTTCATGAATGTGTCTTATCTTTATTTGTGTAACTATGTTTACCTTATTATGAACGTTGTATTCTACTGTTATCCATGTGCTGTGTTATTAAATGTTTGTCTATTAACCTTTGTTGGAGTTATTTGTATTTAAAGCATGTTGAACTTTAAACCATCCTTACATCCTCTTATGATCTGGGCAAACAATACACAGTATAATTCTACTGTATGGGTTACCATAGATTTTTATTTATTTACACGCAAAAACGTAATCCATTTGTGTTCGATTGTTACATAATTATTAGATACCTAATATTTATGGCAATAGTGTAGAAATCAAAATGGCCGTTATAAGCTACAGCCCACGGCCTTGAAGGATGAGTGACAAGGCTTGACCTCAGTCCTAACCTTCCGGTGGATACCATGAGAACCGGTAGAGAGGACTCTCTCTTCTGGTTTAGATAGTAAGTTTCAGTCAGTTAGCAAGTAGGAGCCGAGCTCGTAGAATGTAAGTCTCGCCTGTGCAGATGTCTGGGTTGGGGATTGAAAATAAAGTAACATCAAAGTAAATCGAAGTCTTGTGTTTATTACCTAAAAACTAACAATGACACAGGGCTTCCGATAAGGAGAAATACCTAACAGAAACCAGACCAGAAGTCCCCAAGAAAGCCCAGACCTTAGAAGAGACCAGACCAAGATAGATGAAGAAATAGCCAGAAGAAAATACGACCAGAAGTAAGAAGTAAGAAAGGGTATACAACACGATTTAAACGAATTTATCTCCATTAACTTCTGTGATTGAACATAGCTAAAAATATTACAAGTGGATTTTTACTTATCTACATGCAAAAAAGTTATATAGGGCCGGTTTAGTTCAGTTGATAGAGTGTTCAGCTAGGAACCACAAGGTTCCTGGTTCGATATTGGTCCTCGCCAACTCAGCGTATAAGTAGCACAGGGATCTGTGCAGTAAAATAAGGAGCTGATGGTATGTGTGGCGCTCCACAATCAAATAACCTCCTTGGTCTAGCGCTAGTAAAAGGGGGATAGATTCCCTCGCTGTATGGCTGATACCGACTTTAGGCCACCCGACGACTTTATTTTTACTTTGCACGCAAAAAATCTAGTTCATTTGTGCTCGATTTAAACGCATCTATCTCCCTTATTATTACCCTTTGTGATTGAAGCTAAATAAAACATCCGTAAAAATATTACAAGTGGTAAAAATTGGGGGGTGGGCGCAGACTGTCCCGCTCGACTGCTACGGGTCCCGGTTGGGTCCCGGTTTGGCAGCGCTGAATCCAGTTGGTCCTGTTGTTATATTGTGCCAGATAAAAGAAGAGAATTGATATGTGATAAGATTTTTTTTTATTTCATTTTATCACACATTGGCTGATTTCAGTTTCCCATATCAACGTGGCTGTTTCACACCTGGTGGCAAAAATCTTTGAACAAGCTTTTATTTCTGTATGTTCCTTTTCCTACTTTGAAACTTTCACTGTTCGTGTTTGAATACACAGCTGAGGAGTGTATCTTATTACAGAAGACACAACCCGGTACTATAAAGGCTATGATATATCTTATTTATCCCGTTCTGACACCAGTGTTATATCTTAGTTATCCCATAAAGCGTATGGTTTGCAAGGAAGAATAATGGACAAGATTAATTTGATAAAAAATCGTTTATTGAAATAACGAGTGTGAAAATTGTTGTTGTCGCCGTAGATAACGGTAGTAGTTCTCTGGAGTGGCCGAGGGGTCGGTGAGGTGTGGGTATCGTATGATACGTCGGAATCTCTCTTGGCCTGGTGCAAGGCGTGAGGTGGTAGAAGTTGAGTTGATACGGTCACTTGGTGTAGGGACCAAGTCAGGAATATCTCAGTGGAATAGTGATGGTCAGGGAAGGTAGTAGTGGCCGAGGGAGTTGAGTTCGTCAACTTAGGATACTGTTGTAAGTGGATACGGTCACTTGGTGCGGGAATAAAGTCAGGAATATCTCAGCGAGTTGTAGCGGGTAGCGCTGTAGTGGTCAGGGGGGTAAGGATGTCGCCTGGCTACGGTGAGGTGTTGAAGTAAGGCTGAGTGTCCGGGTGGGCGAGGGCGTGCGTGGTGGTGGGTGCGTAGCAGTTCCTTGATCCTCTCGTCTGGTGATATTCTCGGTTCCAGGCCGTCCGTCCAACTGCCGATTCTCAAAATACCCGAGCTTATATGCTGGTAGATGGGCTCCAGAATGCTTTTGGGGGTTTTAGCGGGAGAGTTTTTTATTGGCTGAAAATCCGGATTCCTTACAATATTATTTTTTGTTTATTTTGGAATTCCTCTCAAGCGTAACTCAATCCGAGCCTATGCGCAGAACTGCGTCGAATTGGTCACTTCGTGAGAGGGTACCATTGAGTTCATCCGTTTGTTGCCTCCGACTTGAGTTTTGATGTTTTATGCTAGCGAGGTGTATTTTGTGAGTAAGCATTGTGAATCATAAGAGATATCTTCTCTCTGATATAACAAAGCTCCCCAAGATATCAATTTGATTCACAATGTGTATGTATGGTTATGTAGGTGGTGTGTTGACAGATGAATAAATTAGAATTCTTTTAAGACGTGTATGAAATAGGCCTAATATTAGTATTATCGATATAGGTTTTAGTTTGTTTTTATGTTGTTGATGTGGGTTGTGAGTTGACTTATTTGCCCCATAACGAGGTGGAGGCGGGAGATAATGTGCATTCATGTGAGTGTCACATGATGAAAATGGTGAGAATGTTGGTCTTAGTACAAAATTTTTTTGTTTCGCTTCCATTTTTAGGTCAGTCCCTTCGTTGGTTAGGGTGGCGTGCGTTGAATGGTGATTTTGCTTTGGGAGATAGTTTATCGACATCATTGGGTTGATATTCGTGGTTTTCTCTTCACGTGGTTTTGGGAGATTGAAGTTGGAGCTAAGATGTGGGGATAATTTTCGTCTTTCTCTGTGGTGGAGAGATATTTGCTGGTTTACCCCACCGATAGCTTTGGTCGTGTGGTCTCTTTCGCCTGGTGTGGTAGAAAAGTATCGCTTGAAGCTAATTATGATGGCTAACGTGTAGCGCAGAGCGACGAAGACGAAGGCTATTTTATATGGTACATCTACTTTTGGAAGGAGTTTTTCGTTCGCTAACACTAGAGTGGATGTACCTGGATTTGGAAAAAATGGTGTGAGTTTTTCCTGAAGGGGTATTGTCTGGATGGCGATTATGGAGTTGGGGTAAGGCATGGGGAATACAGTCCTGATGCTTATGGATGGTTTGTCATCATCCGTCCGAGCTAGTAGTGGTTGAGAATATGGGCAGTCGCGTCCGTGTGAGCGAGTGGGGTCCAAGTAATTCTTGCTTATAGCGGGTTCTTTAGCGTGCTCGCATTCCTGTGGTGTGGTGGTGGCAATCGTTTGTACGGGATATCCCGTTCTGGTATTTTCGTCAGTAGTAGTAGTAGGGGTCATTATTTTGGTTGTACTGCTGTCGTCAGTCTCGTTGCCATGGGTCGCTATGGTATTTACGTCAGTTTCAATCACTGTGCTGGTTGTGGAATCTTTTGCAGTATGTGCAGTGTTGTGTGAGGCTGTGTTGTCAATCTTGTTGCCATGGGTCGCTATGAGGTATGCCTTTAGTTGTTCAAAGGTGGATGTGTCCTGCTTGGACTCTATCATCTGTTCAAATATGCTGTAGTCGAGTAAATCCTTGGCAGCCTTGACGAATTCGTTCTCAAGGTCAGGATACACGGCAATCTCGGGCGTGACGTGGGTCGTATAGGTCACGTTCAGGCTTGTGATAAATTGATTCACGTCATCTCCCGGACTGAATTCGTTTTTCAGTCTCATAACGTCAAGTATGGATTTGAGACGCCTTGATCTATCTTGGATGTCGACTATCTGGGCTATTGGTGGTATTGTCGGCTTGGCATGATCCAGGGCTTCCATCATCCTGTGTAAGTCGGCTTTCAAAAATTGTATATTTTCTGGTTTTGGGGGTGTGGGGCGAGTTCTTAATTCTTGGAGGAACTTCATCTGGTCTCTAATAAAGTCGAGAATTTCCGAGCGAGTTAATCTTGTATAGTCCATATTCTCCATTGCAACACGCTGACACCAATGATATATCTTTTTTATCCCGTTCTGACACCAGTGTTATATCTTAGTTATCCCATAAAGCGTATGGTTTGCAAGGAAGAATAATGGACAAGATTAATTTGATAAAAAATCGTTTATTGAAATAACGAGTGTGAAAATTGTTGTTGTCGCCGTAGATAACGGTAGTAGTTCTCTGGAGTGGCCGAGGGGTCGGTGAGGTGTGGGTATCGTATGATACGTCGGAATCTCTCTTGGCCTGGTGCAAGGCGTGAGGTGGTAGAAGTTGAGTTGATACGGTCACTTGGTGTAGGGACCAAGTCAGGAATATCTCAGTGGAATAGTGATGGTCAGGGAAGGTAGTAGTGGCCGAGGGAGTTGAGTTCGTCAACTTAGGATACTGTTGTAAGTGGATACGGTCACTTGGTGCGGGAATAAAGTCAGGAATATCTCAGCGAGTTGTAGCGGGTAGCGCTGTAGTGGTCAGGGGGGTAAGGATGTCGCCTGGCTACGGTGAGGTGTTGAAGTAAGGCTGAGTGTCCGGGTGGGCGAGGGCGTGCGTGGTGGTGGGTGCGTAGCAGTTCCTTGATCCTCTCGTCTGGTGATATTCTCGGTTCCAGGCCGTCCGTCCAACTGCCGATTCTCAAAATACCCGAGCTTATATGCTGGTAGATGGGCTCCAGAATGCTTTTGGGGGTTTTAGCGGGAGAGTTTTTTATTGGCTGAAAATCCGGATTCCTTACAATATTATTTTTTGTTTATTTTGGAATTCCTCTCAAGCGTAACTCAATCCGAGCCTATGCGCAGAACTGCGTCGAATTGGTCACTTCGTGAGAGGGTACCATTGAGTTCATTTCCGTTTGTTGCCTCCGACTTGAGTTTTGATGTTTTATGCTAGCGAGGTGTATTTTGTGAGTAAGCATTGTGAATCATAAGAGATATCTTCTCTCTGATATAACAGCTATAAGATTAAACAGGGCCGCGTAATGTTACTGGATATTTAAGAAAAGAAGAAATTAGGGTAATAAAGGACTATTTGCTCGTAAATTCCTACCATAAAATAAACTGAACCCCCATTTTATGTCCGTGTTTTTGCAATACATGTTTTATTTTTCTTGCACCCGTTATGTTACAATACTAAATATATTTCCTTTATTTATTTTAATATTCACTTCAATGTGTATATTCTAAAAGTTTTTTTTATTTTGTGAGAATGCTTAGTTTTAAAGTGGGGGTTCGTTTTTACACTTCAACTTTTCACTCGTAAATTCCTATCATAAAATGCCCAAGCCTAATTTTATGGCAGGAATTTACGAGTAAAAAGTTGAATATTACTTTTTGTTGTTGTTATTTCTTTTCTTTTTGGCTTTGGTACTCTAAAATAAAAACGTCAGATTTTAATCATCGTCGACGAAAAAACAAAATTACGGTCATAAAAGGAGGATCCAATTTATGCCTAAATTGTAAAACGAGCCCCCACTTTAAAACTAAACATTCTCACAAAATAACTTTTAGAATATGCACATTGAAGTGAATATTAGAATAAATCAAATATATTTTGTATTGTAAAATAACGGGTGCAAGAAAAATAAAACATTTAATACAAAAACACGGACATAAAATGGGGGTTCAGTTTATTTTATGGTAGGAATTTACGAAAATAGTCCTTTATTACCGAAAAGAAGAAATTAGTTCACACGAACGCTCATTTCTTATTTATGAAAACGATTTCTGACGACGTTACTCTATGCGTGTTTATATAGATTAGCAATTGGAGGCGTGTGGTCCAATTGTTAGAGTCGTAAGAAATGGAATCGTCGACCCGAGTTCAATTCCTAGACGAAGCTGTTTGCATTTCACATGGCGCTAATACCCTTGGGAAATGTATGAATCCAATTTTCCCTCCAGATATGGGTAAATAGCAGGGCAGACTGGACTCTTTAACCATGGCTAGGTAACCAGTCTAGGAGAAGGAAAACTCTGAATTCAAACCTGTTAAACTCCGCTTAAGAAATTGACCTTGTGTCGCACCCTGCTCGTGCGGAGGGGGTTGGTAAATATATATATAGAGAGAGATTAGCAAAACCTGTGGATATACCACCGTATGATGATTTATTACAACGTTTGATATATTTACTTAAGACCTATTGCAAATGGTTCAATATGTAAAAAGTACAATAATCTTGATTTTCTTTCTTTCTTTCCTTCTTTTCATTTTTCATTATGTTCAATTGAAACAGATTAGCGTTATCGCTTCTCTGTGCTCACCCTCTCTTTATCTAGCCCCACTTTCTTTCTTTCTTTCTTTCTTTTTTTCTTATTATATTTTTCTGTGTAGTATGTCCTATTTCTTTCTTTATAATAAAAACGAAATGGTCCATTTTTTAGCTGAGGTGACGACACTCAGAAGAAATAAGAATTCGGCAGATAAGCGACACCAAATAATCAATTTTTGCATTTCATCGTAGGTGATTTGGACGGGCTCATTTTTAACTGTTGCAAGATGATAACGGTCGGAAGTTAAGGAACAAGAGTATTAATATAAAGATATAAGGTATGTATAAGTTATTCAGAATACTAACATAATTATTATTGGAAAGTATGGAATTTGGAGCAAATAAGTACAAATATGATATAAGTATATGGGGATTTTTGTTTAAACCCCTAGAGTAATAAATAGAAGTATTGCATAGAGAAAAAAGAGGGTCGCTTTGAAGAAAGGAACAGCCTTTGTTACTACAAGAAATTTGCTGTACAAAAAGCACGCGAATATACAATTAGGGGTTATTTCCTATAAGTCTAACATAAACAAAGGGGAACCACTCTTGACTGATAAATTTTTTTATCTATTTTCCCATTAAACCCTAAACCCTAACCTCGTCTTCTATTTTCCTAGTAGATCAATAAATAAAATAATTTATCAGTCAAGAGTGGTTCCCTTTTGTTTATGTTAGACTTATAGAAAATAACATTGTACAAAACAAGCAATTCACTGTTCAAATTTTAGGTTTGGTTATCTTTAAGTTTAGGATTAAGTTTGGGTTGGGATCGCAGATTGTGTTGATCTTTTGTGGCCCGGTTCAAATTGTAGTAGCCGCTTAGGTTGTTGGCTATCAGTCCTTGGTGGTGGAGTAAGACAATGCTTTGATCTCGCCGTCTTGGGCTGCGTCCGGAAACGATGTATTACCGTTCCGTACTCTATCTTGAAACTGCTATCGTGAGAGTGGCAAAAGAAACCTGTGTTAGCCAGTGAGTTGCTAAGAGAGACAAAAAGACCGAACATTCAGAAACGCTTGCTTTTATAACTAGCCTCACATGACCTCCAGGAGGGCCGTGATTGGCTTATTTGATCATTCACACGTGTGTCCAAAATAAATTCCAATAAATTTCAAAGTTTTGAACGGTAGTACTGATTAGACCGTCTATTCTGTCCACGTTCTTTTTTTTTTTTTGTCTTTACAAAAATAAGACACTCTTGAACTTTCTCAACCGTTTTGTTTTATTGAAGCGATGTTCAGTAAATTGTTATACCAAAAACCAAAAACTTCACCCATCGCATAGCAGTATTGGAGGAGATACGTAAAAACACCAAGCTCTGATTACCAAGCCCAAACCAGGGCCCAATTATCACAGAACTCTACAACCAGCTCCCTTCTAAGGCATTGTATCAGCATACGTTAAAAGGCAGGTACAATAGCACACTCACTGAAGGACGAGAAACTACCGAGACGAAGCGTCTTATCAACATTTCCTACCGACGAAAAGAATACCCTGTTATCACCATTACTCCAAGAAAATTACTAACTCAGATAAGTTTCGTAGCAAATACCATTAAAATTTGCAACAATTTTATGTAATTTTTGTCAATACAAGTGTCTGCATTTACTTTCGTGTTTGTCCCTTCTTTGTCCGACAATTTGCCTACAACTACGGAGAAATAAGAGCTCCTTCGAAAACCGTAAATACTCTTACTTTGTCGGAATATTGCTTGTACTTATATGTACCCACGTTGGGAGGCCTCTAAACCAACCAACCAACTATAACTAACTGTAACACCTTTTAAATCCAACAACCTTAAAAAAATAAGACCATTAAGCGATAAATGGGTTTGAAAAATGCTAGATCATTTTCACAAAAAGTCACAAAGAAATGAATCTCGCATATCTATTTGAATGTCATACTGCTTTTTATTTGGTTTTGTCTTGCGGTATGTAATTGTGGTTTTAAGTTCAACATGCTTTAAATACAAATAACTCCGACAAAGGTTAATAGACAAACATTTAATACAACAGCACATGGATAACAGTAGAATACAACGTTCATAATACGGTAAACAGAGTTACACAAATAAAGATAGACACATGAAAGATACAAAGTATAACATAAAAGAGTACAGACATGAGACTAGCGATAGTCCATGCTGTTAAGACTTACAGTAATGTAAGGGGGGCGGAGCCCCACTAGAGGGTTTAGATAGAATCTACCCCATGTGGCTCGTAGTTCTGAAAACTATAAAGAGAGAGAGAGCGAAGGTTTTGAAACCGGCGCTTTTATACTGGTGCCCTAGCGGGCATAATGGAACTAAAAGGGGCAGACAACTCCACCAGGTGAATACAAACAAACGCTACAGGTATATCTATGAGGATTAAAATGAAATTAAAATAAACTAGCAACAGAAAACACCCTTCGGGCGTCGTAAAAATTAATTTTTGAAAGACATTGCCTGAGAGGGTGGGAGTTAAAAATTCAATGTCAGAGGGTTTGTGTCATAAGTAAGACAAATCCTTATATTTATTTAAGGAGTAAAAAAAAATAAAACAATTTGAAATGAAAACTGAGCCCCGTCCCTCTCAAATAAAATGTTGCATGCATGTAATAATCAAATAATTATTTTGAATATTTTCCACATCAATTTTCCACAAAATCGTAGGTATTTATTTATTTGTAAACTTTTTAGTTAACTTCTTGTTACTGTAAAAATAAAAATAAAAAGGACGAGAGTAAAAAACAATTTTTAAAATTGCTTACTCAAATTTTGGGTGTATATAGCATAAGAATATTGTGACGTAAGCTGTGACGTAGAGCTATGACTTAGTTTTTGTCACAGACAGAAATACAGACAATCTCCATTGATAATAGATATTTTTTTTAAAAATCCTATGAACCTTCAGACCAGAAGAACCACCCGAACATGTGCAGGGAAAAGGAGCCACTTCCGAACCCCAAGATAATGTCTCAGCCATTCGAACTTTAGGTCTTAACTGGGACGAACTTAGGTCTTCACAGGGACGAGACACTACTACTTACCACGTGGTGACTATGACACGTTAATAAAGCCTGAATCATAAAACAACCCTTTTTCTTTGTCTCTTCCTTTTCTTTCCTTGAATTCCTTTTCAGGGCGACCACCGAATAAGATGGGGTCAGAAGCAAACCCTAGGAACACGCACCAGGAATAACCAGCTACCTTTAAACCTAAAACATTAAACCTCTTGTCACCCCACATATCCTTCAGAAAACCCCCTGTTGTTTGGTCAATCTACCCCTATCATACTTTGACCTTACAAAAATGTTTTCATTAATCATACCAGGCCCACCAATGATTGTATTTTTCTTTTTTAAAATGTCAGCACAAACTTCCCTTTATAAGTTTCTCCAATGTATGGTGAAGTGTTCTGAAATTTTCCAACTTGCGTCGGCAAAATAAAAAAAATTGGACCATATGACCTTTAGGCACCCCTTTTGCTTTGCTGATTCATAAGTACATTTTTTTCCTTTATACCGTCAACATCCGGTTGTTTGTTAACAGACGATTTTTAGAGTTTAAAAAAAAAAAAAAACTAACCCCTAACCCTAACCCCTAAAAACAATCAGCCTGAATAATGCTGGGACGAGACACTATTTCTGGACGGGAAATTAGGCACCCTATTTTCGATCTCGTTTCATCAGGACATTTTTTTATTTACACCGTCAAAATCCGGTTTTTTGTTAGGGGTTAGGGGTTAGTTTTGTAATAAAAAATAACTCTAAAAATCATCTGTTAACAAACAACCGGATTTCGACAGTGTAAATTTAAAAAAATGTCCTGATGAAACGAGATCGAAAAAGGGGTACCTAAAGGTCATATGGTCCGATTTTTTTTTAAATTTAGATTTTCATAAATGAAATTTGACAAATCTTGAAAAAGAATATCTACGATATTAAACGGGAAGTCTTTTGTGTGAATGTGAGTGAGTACTAGAGATAATAGAAATAGCTCTTATAATTAAAAGTCCTATAGAGGCGCGTGGTGTAATAGTTACCGTCGTAGAAAAATGGACACGGTGAGACGAGTTCAAATTCTTGACAGGGCTGTTTGCATTTTACATAGCGCTAGGGAAAGATATGCATCCGGTTATTCTTCCTTCAGCAATGGGTAAATAGTAGGGCAGACTGGGCTCTTTAATCTTGGAATAGCAACCAGTCTAGGAGAAGGAAAACTCTGAATTCAAACCTGTTAAACTCCACTTAAGAAATTGACCTTGTGGCAAATCCAACTCGTCTGGGGGGGGGGGGGTAAATATGAATAATTAAAAGTCCGTTTAATTTTTTTTTTTTTTATGAACTAAACTTTCTACTTGATGAGAATTTTTTGTATTAATTTCGTTTGGTTTGTTCAAGAAGAAGAAGATTTTTGGTTGTTTTTGTTTTACGACATGTCAACCCTTTTCGGGTCAGTTAACGCCAAATTAAGTTGTTACGTACTGAGGTTTTCACAGTACCAAATCGATATAATGTTGTATACCCTTTTCTTTACTTCTTTACTTCTTACTTGCTTCTATATTTTGGACATCTATTCTTCTGGCCGGCTTTGCTATTCTGATCGTCTATCATCTTGGTCTGGTCTAGCGTCTGGTGTTGACTTGGGGATTTCGGCCTGGTTTCTGTTAGGGATTTCTCCTTATCAGAAGCCCTGTGTCATTGTTAGTTTTTAGGTAATAAACACAAGACTTCGATTTACGTTGATGTTACTTTATTTGTAAATCCCCAACCAGACAATCTGCGCAGATGAGGGACCGCGTGTATAATACGACTTACCCCTTCGAGCTCGCTGCTACCTTCTAACTGAGTCTTACTTACTATTACTTAAACCGGAAGACAGGGTCTTCTTTGCCTTCCGGTTCTCACGATTTATCCCTGGAAGGCAAGGTGAGAGTGAGGTCAAGCGTTGTCACTCATCCTTCAAGGCCGTGGGCTGCACTAATCGCCATTATGTTTCTACACTACCTTATATAATTATTAGGGATCTAATAATTATGTAACAAAGTCATTTTGATATCAGGTTGCTTACAACACTGATCAACTGTTTGACTAACACCTACTGAATTTTTTTAGCTGTTTTTTTTTAACTTTTTATACGAGTTGGCTAGACTCCAAGTTTTAAACTTTTTGGTCTCATTTACCATTAGTCACAAAATATAGTTTGTTGGTTACATGCCCTTTTCCGTACTACGTCAACGCGAGAATTTTGGCCATGTCGGGTGTCTTTCTGATTGAGATTTCCGATCTATTTTTAAGTTTCATGAAATTTTTGATGGGCTTTATTTTTATTAGGAGAAGGAAAGTTCAAAAACTGTTCGTCGATGAGTATTTTCAGACATCCCAATACTGTCTACCCCTAGGTGGAAACTGATATTAATTGTTAGTATCGGATGAAAGTTCTAAAATGTTTTGGAAAGGTAATTTTCCTCCCAGATTTGGTTGGTTGGTTGGCTGGTTGGTTAGTTGGATTTTATGGCGTGTCAACCCATTGGGTCGCTTAATGCCGAAAACATTTTTGTTTTATTCATTCATGATGGGTACTCATTTTTTTAACTCAATTTTTTAAAACACATATTTTTTAAACTCATGTTTTTTCTATTTAACCCATAAATGAGACCCTAACAGGTACTACCACTCTGGGTCAAAGTGGACCTGGGAGTAATGGGAATGAAGGTGTACTCACTTCAATAGGGTGAGGACAATCATATAGCTGCTATGATTCCATCCTTGAGCATCACGGGTCCCCTTTTCACAATGAGGCACCTGTTAACCATGGGTGGCGACCCATGATGCTTAAGGATGGAACCATAGCACCTATATGATTGTCCTAACCCTATTACCCTTATAGAAAACCCCCAAATCTCTTTTATCATATATGTGCTAGAAGGCGGTGGCTGAGCGTCTTAATGTCCTGGGTACCCCTCTGCAGAGATGCAGTCGGTATATTCTAAAGCCCCAGACGACAGGGCTTATAGATTTGGTTATTACATTTTTGTGTATTTTCTGTCTGTACTGTTTCATTGTATACTTTTATCTTCTTATGTGTGTTTGTGGAACCAGCGTGAAGTGTGTGTTGTTCTTGTTGTTCTAGAAAAGCAGGTTTTGATTCTGTCGATTAACATACTGTCCTGTTTGCTTCCATTGTGAAATATTTTTCTGTTTTAAGACCTTATATAGACTTTAATGGTGTGCTGTGATATTTTTTCTAATAAGTCGTTTTGTACAAAAGTCAAAAAGATTGTTGGGTGTGTATATAAATTTACCAAACCCGTCGCACGAACAGGATGCGACACAAGGTCAATTTCTTAAGCTGAGTTTAATAGGTTTGAATTCACATTTTTCCTTCTCCTAGACTGGATACCTAACCAAGATTAAAGAGCCCAGTCTGTCCTACTATTTACCCATAGTTGGAGTGAGTGAGTGAGAGAGAGAGAGAGAGAGAGAGAGAGAGAGAGAGAGAGAGAGTGTAGTCGGATGCATACCTTTCCTAAGGGTATTAGCGCTATGTGAAATTTAAACAGCCTCGTCCAGGATTTGAACTCTGGTCGACGAGTCGATTAGGCGCTTCCGTTTTTGGGTGTGTATAATTGTCTCATATCTTTTCAAGTGGATGTAAATTATTGTATTGGTTTTATCTTTCAGATCCTGTACGAAGGATGTTGATGGTTGTACGTCCTTGTTTTCATCTGGAAAAGATGAAGATGTGACAAAAAAACAATTCATTTGGCGCACAACATAAATAATCCTGTTGTCGAACAAATCCTGGAAGTAGCACTTCACAAAACGAGCAGCTGTACAAACCATCCGGGTAAGGCAAACAATACATGCTAAACAATGCCGGAGGTAAGGACGAGCTCGTAAGTTACGTTCTCCTTAGGGAAACCTACATATGGACACACCAGTTTAGGTCGAAAAGCAAAAAAAAACTACATCGCTCAGCTCTGCGCGAATACTGGATGCTATGCAGAGGACCTGCCAGGAGCGATGGCTAATAGGGACGGGTTTCAAGGAAGAGTTATGAAGATCCGTGCTGTTCGTACGACTTGATGATGATGATAATGATGTATAAAAGTATCAAGGATAGACCACCGGTCCATATTGTTGCGTCTGTCCTCATCACTAGAAATGTGGTGTTGTGGTGAATTAATGGTGTCGTTTTTCTAGTCCGTAAGTAGTTGGGGGATAAGCAATTGTTATGGTGTGCTTAGAGCCCATCTAGTGGACTTATCAAGTGCGATGCCCGTTAGGAACGGATGGTGTATGTATGTGTGAATGTGTGTGTGTGAGAGACAGACAGACAGAGACAGAGACAGAGACAGAGACAGAGAGAGAGAGAGTTAAAGGGACCCGTACTGTCAAAATGCCTTGATGATGAGAGCCTGACAGGTTGCTGAACTCGCGGAAAAAGTGTAGTCTGGAAATATCTTTTAGTTATCCACTCTTGTTGTTATCAAAAGAATGTTGGTTGGTTTTTACGGCATGTCAACTCTTGGGTTATTTTATGCCGAAGACGTTTTCTTTTTGTTTTATTCATTCTTGTTGGGTATTCAATTTTCTTTTAAACTCATTTTAACATATTGTTTTAAAATAATTTTTTTATCTATTCAACCCATAGATGGGACCCCAGCAACTACTACCACTCTGGGTCAGAGTGTACTTGGGGGTAATGGCAATGAAGGGGTACTCCACACTCCCCAGAGTCCCAGAATTAAAACCTCACCACTAGATGCGGTTTAGCGCCATACCTATGACACGAAGACCCTCACACACCGCATTCTACCAGTGGTAGAATCTACCACATATATGATAAGAGGTTTGATGGTTGCCATAAGAGGAATATGATCGGGACAATCATATAGGTGTTAGAGCTCGATGTGACCAGCCGATTGATCGTGGGGCCTCTCCGACCGCCAGTCTAGCCCAAGTAAGGACCAAAGTGGGGTGTTGCATGTTATGGACTGCTCAGCCACCTGGAGAGGAGTATTGTATGTCCAAAAGAATGTACAGAGTATATATTTAAAAAATGATATCATTTGAAATTAACAAGGCGTACCAGAAAAAAATGATCTCATTTTGTAATCTAATCATTTGACCAATTCTTATTCAAATGTTCTCAAATTTTAATAGCATGTGCAGAAACATCTGAACATTCGGTTATTTCCTATTAGTCTAACATGATCAAAGGGGAACCACTCTTGACTTATAGATTATTTATTTTCCCATTAAACTAACCCTAACCCTAAACTTAACCCTGTCTTCTTTTTTCCTAGTGGATCAATAAATAAATAAATAATTTATCAATCAAGAGTGGATCCCTTTTGATCATGTTAGGCTTATAGGAAATAACCCAAAATTCTATGTTTAATGTTATTTTATTTTCAGCTGTATAAATATCATACACTGGGGGGGGGGCTTTAAACATTAAACATAACATTTTTAGTTGTTTCTACACATGCTGTTTAAATTTGTGATCATTTGAACGAGAATTGATCAAGTTATTAGATTATGAAATTATAGCAATTAAAAAAGCTAAAGATTCAGTTTCATTACATTTTGATCCTAGTTTGTTTATGAAGATCGTGTGGAAAGAAAGATTTCGAGAAAGAACTCTTTTAAATCTTATTATAATGGAGATTGTGGGTTTGTCTGTCTGTAACCGAAACTATATTACTATACAAGCCACAATTCCCTTTGCTATTTACATCACATTCTCCCTGACTTTATTTTATTTAAACCTCAATTATTAATAAAATTGTTTTACATCATTAAGACTGTTGACCATATCTACATACCAATAACATGCAATTGTATTTATATATACAACAAAATAGCGGTTTACAGTGTGAATGGGAAGGCTAATTTGCATATTGATCCTAAAGATGTGATTTTAATAAATATATGCTTAGTATTGTTGATTTCTAATTGTTTGGTCTTATCTTATTGAATATGAGCAAAAATCTCGATGAAAATCTTAAAAGAAATCCATTAACAAGAAGAAATAACTGTAATATTATCCTCTACTTCCTATTTTAACTAAATAGTTAAATCAAGAAAATTTACCAATGAAAGACGGGAGTAATGGAAAATGATGGAAGAGTTAGTTTCAAAGTTGTTCTATTTTTCAATCATACCCCCTCTGTTCCAATTTTTTTCTGCATTCTTATTCAGTTTTATTAGCCTTTCTAATTTAATGTGATATTTTATTATATTAAAACTTAAATACTTGCACCCGGAGGGTGCATATATTTGCTAGTAAATCTAATATAGAAGGTGTTTCAGAAAAATCGATATCATTTTTTAATCTAATAACTTGATCAGTTCTCGTTCAAATGATCCCAAATTTTAACAACATGTATAGAAACAACACAAAATTCTATTTAATGTTTAATTTCTTTCTTTTCAGGCATAGAAATGCAATTCACAGGAAAATAAAATACGCTTAGACATAACATTTTGAGTTGTTTCTAACGAAAATTTGAGATCATTTTATTGCGAAATGATATCAATTTTTCTTAAATATCCAGTATACCTCAAATGATATCAAACTTTTTGAAGCTCGCTGTTTTTGGAACACTGAAAATGGGGATTCAATGCCGTTGTGCTTTTGCTACGTTTTTATTTTTTTCATCGAGCAGAACACAAAATGTGGAACTGTCGACTATGGTCAACAAGTAGGAATATCCTTGGCTGCTGGATGATAGTCATTCTATATAGATGTGTAGGTGTGCAAATATCGCAACTGTTAAGTTTGCTCAGGCATTAGAATATCTTTGTTATTACTTTGTTGTCAATTGTTCTCACATTTATTCTGTTCGAAGAAACGATATATTGAGGGGATTTTTAAAAAATACGAAAATAAAAATTAAATTAAAATTAAATAAAAAAAACCAACAAACTCCCATGGGGCCTTGACCGGAAGAACCCCTCTGCGCATGTCCGACAAAAAGGACTGACTCCCTACGCCCAAAAGGATACCTCGGTCATTCGAACTGAGGCCACAACTTAGTGTGGTCGTTTACTAGCCCGGGGGAATGTTCCCTCGCTACAGATGACTATGACCTGTTCAATAAAGCCTGGGTCGTAAAACTACCTCTTGCCTTTGTCTCGTACCTTTTCGTTCCTTAAATTCTATTTCTGCTGACCAGCCTACAAGAATTAAGAACCAGCTTTTATTGGGGACAAGATACCAGTACAAACGAACTTAACTTATTCCGATAATATTCAACCACTTATTGATCTTCTACAATCACGTTGTGCTTAGTAATCAAAGTTTAGTATTAACCCGTTCGTATTTGGTGTGACCAGCCCTTTAGAGTATAATCATATAAATTCAAAACTAACTCGAATGGATTTCAAGATAAAAATAGATTTTCACACCTACTTTCCATCATCTTTTTCAACGTAGTTCTCTTGGAGGCAGTGATCTCGCCGAAAGTACTGCTTACAAAGAGTATAAATGTATAAGCGCCAAGATGTATTGTTGGAAATTTTATTTTATCCAAAAATATATGTATGGTATTTTGAATGCCTTTTTTGTCTGTCTTTCAATATCTCTTGTTTCGTATCTTGCTAAGAAAACAAACGAAAAAAAAAGGGTCCCTGCGGCTAGCTCCGGAAGCTGGACATTGGCCACGTGTTGCCTATATCGGCCTCTTTGGATCAGGGACCTAGAGGTGACAGGACGCCTCAATAATTCTGGCGAGCAGCCAGCAGATTGTCAATTCTTAGCGCTGACTGACAAAGCCCTAAGTAGCTAGAATATAGAAATTGGTTGGTCCCTAGGAGAAACTTCATTGAGAAAAGTGGCTTATTGTTATCGGATGCCAGCCAGATCCCTTGACAAACGAAACACGGAGGTTCTTGAAAATTCCTTTGACGAGAAAGGTCGCTGTACTTCGTTCACATCTGCTTCTGACGAGAGAAGAAACTTGCTGTAAATTGTCCACCCCTTTTCGGTGAAAACGAACAACAACGCGTGAGAAAAAAGTACCAGCGGGGACATCCGTATTTCAACCAGGAGCCTTGGGGTTTTTTTAGCGAGAAAGAACGAGAATATTGAAGAGACTTTTATTTTTCTGTCAAACTGTTTTTGACCTCTCCTGCGTGAGAGAATATATTTTTAAAGGACTGTTCTTTTATTTTATACACCCTTTCAGTAACAGTAAGTGGAACCTTCCTCTTTTTTGTACATATTTTATTTCTATATTTTTGTTACTCGGCGCCTAAAATATCAATTTAGCTAACGTCATGCATGGGAATTACATGCAATTTATTTTGTATTTGTAAATTTTTGACTTTTGCCTCCATTCGGAAATATATGTAGAATAAATTCTTTTGTACTTTCAAGCAAGGCCGTTTGTACTTTCATTTTTCCCTAACCATTTACTTTGTCGACGTTGGTTAAATTTTAGAGGTCGGTATTTTATTGAAAAAGAGGGCTAATTACCAAAACAGGATAAGGGGTAAAGATAACAAGTAACGAACACAACAAGGCTTATAAAACAAATGTGTTACAATTGAAGGCGTAAGGTGTAAGAGGGTATGGTTTGGCTGCAAAATAATGCGTGCGTGACTTATCTGTCTCAGGTAGGAATGTCTTGCTAGCTTTGTTTGTTTGACGTTACGCGTCAACGGCCCTTCCGTAAGCTGGCTTCACAAAAGCACGTCGTTCTTCGACGGCCATCGCAACGAAAGAGGAGGATTGATGGAATCAACCCTTGAAATTTGGTGGCCAAACTAAGCCTAGTAACGTGTGCCCTGATTGGTCGCTAATAAAGGCCCCCGGCCAATCACACGAGGTCTCTTATCAGGTGATAGTTAAAAGACCCATGGACTGTGTTTGGCAATGGTCAAAGGGAGGTAGCTGTGTAATGGTAATATTATTTTTCTATAATTTTTCTGAAAACGGAAAAATTTCCGATAGTATCTGTCTTTTTTCATCCAGAGCTCTTGACATGAAATATTCAGATTCGTTCGTATGTGGACACTCCACTTACTGGGGCCAAGCCCAATGTCAATGATCTGGCATTTATGTCAGTCACATACTGAACACACACACTACACATACACCGAAATCTTTCGCCTATGATTCCTGATAAACACAACCAACACCAAAATGACTCTTCTCAAATACGTGTAGAGAAATAGTATGGTGTAGATATTTAAAAAATACGAAAATAAAAATAAAATAGAAAAGAACAACAAACTTCCATGATGCCTTGACCGAAAGAACCCCTTTGCGCATGTCCGAGAAAAAAGACTGACTCCCTACCCCCAAGCCATTTGAATCCAGGCCGCAATTAAGTGTGGTCGCTGCTGATAGCCAGGAGGCATGTTCCCTCGCTACAGCCGACTATGTCCCGTTCAATAAAGCCTAAGTCGCAAAATTACCTCTTGCCTTTGTCTCTTTTTTTTTTCGTTCCTTAAATTCCATTTCAGCTTACCAGCCCACAAGAAGAAAGAACCAAGCTTTATTGGGGACAAGATACCAGTACCAACAAACTTAACATACCCCATAATGGTTGGTTGAATATTCTTTTCTCGTACAGAATAAATGAAAGAACAATCATATCGAATTAACAACAACATATTTTGTTGCCTGGGCAAACTGAATAGAATGGACACAAGAATGACATGAGATACACGTGAGTGAAGATACAAGATACAAGATACTATCAGAAAATGTTAGTTGAATTATCTCCCCCTGACATCAGAGGGCAAATCGCTAATATACGATATTGGCGCCAAATTTAAGCCCCATGGCGAAAGGCACTTATCAAGGGGCCTTTCATCAGGCGAGTCGCTTTCAAGCGCCCCCTTCACTTATCGTATGAGCTTTCACCAGGCGATACGCGATTTTCAAGCGCTCCCTACCAACAGCGAATAGAATTGTATTCTAGCACATCTTCACCATCAAACAGCGAGTGGTTCACTCAGCGCAACCTTCACTATTACCTCACCCTCAGCAAGATAAGTCTAGTCGCAAATGCCACTAAATTTGCAACACCTTTTTTGTACTTTTTTGAATATATGTTGTTTTAATTTTCAACAGTTGTTTTCGTTTTCTTTCATCCGAAATTATTTGCCTGCCACCGGGAGATTTAAGAGCCCCATTATCTAACCTTGATACATGTGTGTGAAGAAATCTTCTTAACGTGTGTACGTGTAAGAGAGATGGAAGGGCCTAGTGTTGGTTATAAACCAATACGAAGTTCTTATAATGTCTAAAAAAAAAAAAAAAAAGACACGGCAAAGAAAATAAATAAAAGTGTGGTTTGTTGCGGAGGTTTCCAATCCTGAGATGATGAGCCGTTATTTTTTATTTTAGAATAGGTCTCTAAAAAAAGTGAGATGAGTTTTATTACACTTCAAATCGAAACAGAGGCAAGTTTCGAGAGATTGCATCCTTTGTTACATACATTTTAGAATAAGAATTCCAGTCTACTATATTTTAACCCTTGAATCTATCTTTCACCCAAAACATTCAGATTCAACCTTTCTGTAGCATCCAATTTTAACTTTAAAATTAAGACAATTAGTGAGACCAATTCACAACAGAGTTATAACAAGAATATTTTATTGCCTGAGCAAACTTAACAGAAGAGAATACAAGCATGATAGGGGATATAAAGAAGAGCTGTCGGTATTTTTTCTTTTTTAGAAGAATTCCGACCTTACAAAATTTAACCGACGCTGAGAAAAGAAAATGGGTAGGGAAATAGTAGGAAATAATTCATTTACATGTGTCTCCGAAATGAGACATAAAAAAGGTATACAATACAAAAAATTGCATGTATTTCCCTTGTAGGCGTCAGCTAAATTAAACAAATTTAGGCGCCTAGTAACAAATTACAGAAATATATATATATATATATATATATATATATATATATATATATATATATATATAAAGGAGGACGATTTCACTTACTGATAATGTAAGGGTGTAGACAATAAAAATACAACCCTTTAAAAATATTTTCTCTCAAGCAGGAGAAACAAAAACAGTTCGAAAGCGAAGAAGATTTGTTCTAGACAGAAAAAGGGTAATGTCTTTACAATATTCTTGCTTCTTTTGCCAGAATGCAAGGCTCCTTTCTCTTGGCACGTGTAAGTTGAGTCGCTGCAGCTTCTCTCGCCAGAAGTTAGTTTTGCGCGACATCCTGCTGCTTTTCTCGCCAAAGGTTTTCACTAGAACCACGTGCGTCTCTCCAAGTGATCTGGGCTGGTGTCAGGTAATAGTAAGCCACGCTACCGCAATAAAAATTTCTCGATGGGACCGTCCAATGTCTTAGTATCTAGTTTCCTCGCGGACTCTCGTCAGCCCACGCCGAAAGTATGGGCAATCTGCAGGTTTTTCGCCAAAATGAGAGGAGCACGTCTTGTCTCTTTGAGCCCCCGAATGAAAAGAGACTGATAGAGGTGTAACGTGACCGATGTCCAGTCACAGGGTTTTTTTTCTTTAGTTAACTTTCGTATAAAGATACGAAGCAAGAGATATTCAAAGACAAAAAAGAGGCAAGCAAAAATATCATGAAGGTTTTTGGAATAAATAAAATTTCCAATAGATCTTATATATAGTCGTATAAGCGAAATGTCCTTATATGAAAATAGTTCTAATGTTTCCTAAGTAATTTACTTTTACCAAAAACAGATTTAAGAAACAAAGAAAAGAAATCGTATTCTAAAAGTAGAACAAACCAAACTGACCGACGCCAATTCCAAGTTCAAAACCCTTTGACAGAAACGGACATTTGTGAAGGAGAGGAAGTAATCAAAGAGAATTAGAGAAGAAGAGGAAAGGGTTAGAGAGAATTGAAAAAAAGGGTTCTTTAGAAAAAGATCACACGGAGGAGAACAGAAAAAATTAGTAGCTGAGGGGACAGCGTTAAGTGCACACGCACGAAAGATATGTAGAGGATTATGAGTATGTGTTCAATAATATTAGGAATGACGAATTAAAAATATGACACAGTTAGGCAGAAAATACGGAGAAATAATAAAACAAATGCATATGATTATAAAATAACAAATAAATTTATTCAGAGAATAAATTTGCAATAATATGTGAAATGTTCAAAAGGAATAGTGTAGATGATATGCGCAATGTAAAATGTAAAAGTTCGTATGTTAAGTTTGGAAAAGTTCGTTTAGATGTGTACAGAAATGAGAATAAAGTTTGTATATATGACCTGTTGAAACGGATTCTTGATGTAGGTAGAACGAAGTAGTAAGAATACTGGTAGTAGTAGTAATTGTGTTGAGGCAGTGGAGTCGTTCGTTCGAACACCTGTTTCTTGGTCGTTGTTCTATCTGGCAGCGAGACGATATCTGTATGTTTGTTTGTGGTCGTCGGAATGTGTCCGGTTTGAACGTGAGATGAAGTCTGTGTCGTCTGCTAGCGAAATGAATTCTGTCTCATTGTTGATTTCATTTTCGTCTTTTATGATACTTGATCGAATCAAAAAGTAATTAACTTTTTGGCGCAAACGCGCGGACGTAGTAGAAAGCAATACGAACCCAGCCAATCGATTCTGATTTTTGTGTAAACCTTTGGTTTAATCACTTTTCCTTAAATCTTTGGAAAAGGATTTGTGTTCGTGTGTTTGTTTTTAATCTCTTTTCCTTAAGTTTGGAAAGAGAAATGTGTACGTGTATTTATTTAAAAATATAGAATTGTATTCTATAGATATCAATCTAAGAGCGCATCAGCAGAGGCAAATATCCCCACCCCCAATGGGTCCACCTGTTGACCGTGGGTGGTGATCCGTGATGCTTAAAGACGGAATCTTGGTGTATGAGTAGTCCATGACATGCACTTTGGCCCTTACCTGAGCTAGACGGGTGGTCGAAGAAGCCCCCCTCCCCCCGATCAATCGGCTGGTCATGTCAAACCCTAGCACATATGATTGTTCTGACCCTATTGCTCTTATAGCAACCCCCCAATCCTTTTTATCATATATGTGCTAGAGAGTGGTGGCTGAGGGCCTTTAGTATCCTGGGCATGACGCTAAACAGCATCTAGTGGTGAGGTTCCAATTCTAGAGCTCTGGGGAGTGTGGAGTTTTCCTTTATTGTCATTACTCCCATGTCCACTCTGACCCGGAGAGGTAGTACATGTTGTCGGAAATCCGATAGAGAACTATCTCCCCCTGCCGCTAGGGGGCGAATCGCCAACACGAGGTTGGCGGGAGGATCAAATCCCATCACTTGTCTGAAGGCCGTTGACCAGGACGGAGGCGTTTTTTAACAGCATACTTTCTGAAGGCTGTCGACCGGGACGGAGGCGTCTCAACAGCATACTTATCAGAAGGCTGTCGACCTGAATAGTCACCTTAAAAAGGGCCCATCCACCGCTCATTTAAAAGGGCAGTTACCCAGGCGAGTAGCTTCTAAAAAGCATCCCCTACACTTTTTACTTATCGCACGAGAACCGAACTGCACGGATGTGTCGCAAAGCAACCCCAACACTTAACTTCCTAAGAACTTCTAAGAGAAACGTCTAACAGCACTCTACAACCACAGCGACCAGAATCCATTGCTAGTGCCACTACACCTACGAACTGTAATTTCACCTCTCAGATAAGTCTGCAGCAAATGCCATCAAAATTTGTAACAATATTTTTTGTACCCTTTGTCAATATATGTGGTTAATTTCCATCGTGTTGTTTGTCTTATTTCGTCCGAATAATTGCCTAAAACTGGGAGAATAAGGGCTCCGTAAAGACTGTATTTCCTCTTAATGTTAGGGTCTCATCAATGGGTCAGATAGATTAAAAAGTGAGTTATAAAAATGAGTTTTAAAAATTTGAATACCCAACAAGAATGAATAAAACAAAAAGTCTTCGGCATAAAATAACCCAAAAAGGGTTGACATGCCGTAAAATCCAGCCAACCAACTAAACTAATTTCTCTAAAATTAGCCTCTCGAACTATTGTCATGTAGTGTAATAATTAGCAAGCTAGATTAGCCGACTATTAGTAATAATGAGTTCGATTCTCACTGGGCGCCCCATACTTCTGGCCTTGTGCCAAATCTAAGCTAAGCTAAGTAAATAACTAAACCAGTTTTTAAGTAATGAGCCAGGTATTTAAGACAAACAGTAGTGTGGTCATGTCTTTGAACAGGACACGTGTTTGTTTATATAAATTCGAAAGCAAATTATTTAATGATTGATAAATTCGAATAAAAAAAATCACCCCCCACACACTAACAAGCGGAAGTAGCTTTCATTTCCGGTCAAGATGGCTACGGTGGTTATATTTACAGTCAGGTCACGCTGAAAGCACCGGTTCCTGTCGCTTCAAATCACCCGAAGTTAAGCAGCAATGATCCTGTTCAGGGCTTAAGTGGGTGATCATACTAAAAGCAGGCTCTGTAAGCAACCCGAGGCTTGTGTGCCAGAAAAGCTTTAGTAAATAATTACAAACAAAGCTTAGCAAGATGGCGACGATGGTTGCTACGCGGAGATTAGTGAAGTACTTTTTATTATTTTTGTGCTTCTTTGGGTTTTTATTATCGATGTATTCATTTCATGTGGAAATGTCCAAGCACAGAGATCCAACCTACAAAGCCTTGTGTGATTTTAGCCCGACTATGAGTTGCTCAAAAGTATTTACCTCTCGGTGAGTTAACCACGTTTTTCTTCCTACCTTGTTGTAAAAACGTAAACAATCGATATTGCAGTATACTTTTTTAAAAATTAGTATTTATATTTCCGATAAATCAATTTAAAATTACAGCATTTTATTTATTATTTGGTGATAGTGTAAATTTTAGAATCAGAGTCCGTCACAGATAAAAACTAAACTATTAAAAATGCGTGTTTTTTTTTTTTTTGGGGGGGGTGTTTTGGTTTTTTAATTAACTCTAGATATTGTAGGGTTCAATTAAAGTGTTAAAAGTAAAATTTGACAGTACTCCCCCCACACACACACACCCCGAAAGAAAAATTACCAAAAATCAGGGAATAAAACCGATTTTAATGAAATGTTCAGTATTGATATATTAATGAATGAAAGTTATAATGCACCAGTTATTTTATTTAAACGCTTTCACTTTTATTTTTATTTTTAGGCCAGTTAACTATTATTGGCCGTTGAACAAAAACACTCATAAGAATATATTGTTTTATAAGTGTTAAAGGGACAATATTTTTTTTAATTTTTTTTTAAAATAAAATGGAATTTTACAGATTTTTTTCAGAAAGAAAAAGTGATAAACGATTATTTTTCAAAAATGTTCATTAAAACTAGAGTGTAAATAAAGGTTAAAGCTGACAGTCTGTGAAAAGATTGTAGGGATTTTTTCTTCTTCTACAATTACTACCTGTCCCATAATTATTACATTTGCCCTAAAATACTCACATCTAGGTCAACAGGGACTGAGGTACTAAACTTAAAATATAAAAAAGTTTAATATAAGTGATTTTTTTTTCCAGAGGTGGAAAAATAAAAATTCCATCTCCTTTTTCGTAATTGAATACGTGCAACCTTCACGTGCACGGCTTTTGAAAAATTTAATATATAAATTAAAATAAGAATAATAAATGATAAAAAATAATAGATAATAAAAGGGTACTAGTGTATAGAATAGTTACACTTGTTTTTTTGTTTGTTTGTTGTTTTTTTTTAAATATTTTTATTGTACTATTCACGAGTACAGGAAATAAAATTTATGCGTATTTAAAAATGTAATACTTAAGTTATTATTCACCTTGCAAATCGGTTGGAAAATTAGGGTGACCCAGAAAAAAAACAGAACCCACAAATTTTGTAATAAAACTGTTAATTTTAACTGGGGGGGGGTTATAGTTGGGGTTTAGGGTTAGTTTAATGGGAAAATAAATAAATAATTTGGGTTCTGTTTTTTCTGTGCCACTATGTATACAGGGTTACCCAGAAAAAACAGAACCCACAAATTTTGTAATAAAACTGTTGATTTTAACTAGGGGGTCTAGGGTAGGGTTGGGATTTAGGGTTAGTTTAATTGGAAAATAGATAAGTAATTTGGGTTCTATTTTTTTTTTTTTTCTGGGCCACTCTGTAATATATGTTAATTTTCCGACCGATTTGCAAGTTTAGCCAAAAATTACGTCTTTAACTCTCCGCTATATTTATTTTAGTCTTTCAACTTACATTTACGGCCGATTGTCGATATTTTTAGGATATAATAATATAACTGTTAGTGATCAGTTTAAAAAACAATGATAATAATAATAATAAATGATTAAAACGTACTATTATCTGGATGATGAATGTAAGTAAGAAGTAGTAGTAATAGGATTGTTGAAATCGGCTAGAATACTCAGAAGAGTCCTGGAGACTTGTTGTCACTCAGACTCCAGTGAAAGACCATCAGCTTACGCTGATGTGAAAAATTCACAAGGATTGTAATAAAAAAATAATAATATTCATTTACACCAAAAAAAAACGTTATGATCAGGGAATCGAGGAAAAAATATTGAAATTTTGTTAAAAACATGGATTGAGTGGAGAAATATGAAATGTTTGATATTTGAATGAATTGGAAACTTCAAACGAATCATCAAAAATAATTAATAAAATTACAAAAATATAAAAATGGTTACCCCCCCCCCCCCACACACACACACACAAAACGATGTTTCAGCTTCAAACGAAATTAAGCGGTTTTGAAAAATCACCCCCACCTTTCTTTTTTTAAAAATCTTAGTGACTTCCGAGAATTTTCCACTATCAAAGAATACTTTATACAAAGCTGCCCGGAAATTTTAAAAATAAAATAAAAATAAATAAATTAACAAATAAAATTCACGCACTGACATGTCTATTCGATCATTAAAAAACTGTTTTATTGGAACATTCTCGATACCTGCTGCACAATCATGCTATATATATTCTTGTTATTTCACTCAATAAAAGAAATCATCATGTCTACGGGCTTAGAATAAATACACAGACTGTATCCCCTGCAGAGGGGAAAGACCCCCCCCCCCGCCTACAAAATGTCCCCTTTGGTATGATACTAAACTGAATCTAATAGATCTGGGGAATATGGAATACTGCTTCATTGCCATTACTCTTAGGTCTACTCTGACGCGGAGTGGTAGTACCTGTTAGGGTCCTATCTATGGGTCAAATAGATCTGTTTAAAAGTTATTTATTTTTCGATAGAATCATGTGCAAAAAAAAACAAATTCTTAAGAAACAAATACACAAAAAATGTAAATATAAAGTTCTATAAACGCGAATACATAACTTCTAGGCATAAAATAACCCTAAACAGGTTCGCCATGCCATTAAAGTCAATCAATCCATCAAAAACTAAATATAAATATACAATGAATGCAATTCCCTAACCTCTAGGCATAAAATAACCTTTTTCCACAAACCAAAATAACATTTGCATTTGTTCAAGTTTAAATAAAAGTAAAAGTTGCTGAAGTGGCCTATTGTCAGTATCCATTGGATAACGAGGGAGTCTATCCTATTTTCACTAGCACTAGACCAGGGAGATTGTTTTTGCTCTGGTGGAGCGCCACAAATACCATCAGTTCCCAGATGCTTTACCGCACAGATAAGATTACACAAACTGTGCTACTCATGTGCTGAGTTGGTAAGGATCGGTATTGAACCCGGAACCTTGCAATTCCTAGGCGGATGCTCTACTGAGTTAAACCGACCCTATGAAGTTTAAATAGTGATATTTTTTTAATTTAAAAAAAGAAAATTGGTTAAAGAAATTTTACCAGACAAGTTAATAAAACATTTTGTCACAAAGACAAATAACCAAGTGTTTAGTGTCCTGGGTATAACGTTAAACTGTATCTAATGGTGAGGCTCCAATTTGGATCAACTGTGCGGATACTAGATGTTGTGAGGAAGACTTTCCATTGGTTTGGTTTGTTTTGTGGCATATCAACCTCGGTTGGTCATTTAATGCCGACAAAGTTGGGAAATAAATTCATTCTTAATGCATAATACAATTTTGTTTATCAACTCATGTTTTTCTATTTAACCCATAGATGGGACCCTAACGGGTACTACCACTCCGGGTCAGAGTGGACCAGGGAGCAATGGTGATGAAAGGGTGCTCCACATTCCCCAAACCTCCAAAACTGGAACCTCACCATCAGATAGTTTAACATCATTCCCAAGACATGTAGACCCTCAGTCACCGCTTTCTAGCACCCATATGATAAAAAGGGGTTGGGGCTTGCCATAAGGGCAATAGGGTTGGGAAAATCATATAGGTGCCGATTGATTGGAGGGGGCCTCTCCGACCGCCCGTCTAGCCCAAGATAGGGCCAAAGTGGAGTATTGCAAGGCAAGTCATAAACTGCTCATCCACCTGGGTTCTATCCTTAAGCATCACAGGTCACCACACACTGCCAACAGGTGGCCCCATTGGGGGAGTCTTACCCCTCTGCAGAGGTGCAGTCGGTGCATTCTAATGCTCCACCGACAGGGCGGGAGGACTTTCCAGGCATGATAACTGATGGGGATAAGTGACAAGAGACAGTCATGAGAATCCATGCTGTCAGTGCAACATGATGATGGCACCCCACCCCACCCCCCAAGTAATAATTACAAGTAGATCTTAAGAAATACATTTCCACTCGTTTGTGAGACTGTGCGTTATTAGGAGAATATTAGGATATTAATATTTTATCATGACTGGCATTTCACTTCTGATGACTTATGAGATGTACAATAGAGTAGGTTGATTTTTTTTTCACTTTTTTAAAATATCAAATTGTCCATCAACTTAGCGTATGAGTAGCACAGGGTAAAGTGAGGAGCTAATGGTAGGGTTGGTGCTCCACCTCGGACGCTAAAATAATCTCCTTGGCTTAGTGCTAGTGAAAAGGTGATATACTTCCTCACTGGCTGGCTGGTACCGACATTAGGCCGCCTCGCCAACTACTTAGAGAATAGTTTCCCTACTTCTTTATTTGCAGGTGGGTAATGTGTAAAATTATTCTAGTAGTATCTATCCAGCTCTGAAAGTTGTGTGTTAGTATACTGAATACTGATACCAAAAATTAGATCTTTTTACAATGTTTGAGGAAATAGCATCAAAGATCAAAAACTCATGTTTTTCTATTCAACCCATTAAAAATCTTTGTTTTCACAAAATTTAGAAAATGAGGAATTTTAGTGCATTTTAGTAGACGATCTTTGATGCTATTTCCTCAAACAATGGTACAAGCAAAAGATTTAATTTTTGGTATCAGTATTCAGTATACTAACACACAACTTTTGCATAGATGGACAATTTGATATTTAAAAAAAGTGAAAAATCGACCTACCCTAATGTGCAAGTCCAGCGAGGGTTAAATCCTACTTCACAGACATAAATTCCACTATCGTATGTCACCCTGAGGAAAGAAAAAAAAATACTAAAAATCAAGGAATTAACCGAATTTAATGAAATTTTCAGTGTTGATATATTATTGTATAAACAATATAATGCACTAGTTATTTTATTTGAAAACTCTTACATTTTTTCAGGTCAGTTAACTTTGAACCATGTATCTTTGAGGCGTAACACAGATTCACAAACATACGTGGTCCAAAGTTAATTGACCTGAAAAAATGTAAAAGTTTTTAAATAAAATAACAGGTGCATTATATATTTCATCCATTAATGTATCAATACTGAAAATTTCATTAAATTCGGTTAATTCCTTGATTTTTAGTATTTTTTTTTTCTGCGGGTGAAATATGATGGTGGAATTTATGTCCGTAAAGTAGGATTTAACTCTAGCAAATTCTGCCACATTGGCTCTAGTTGAATATCTACTAAGAGCAGATAACTCTATTTTTACTGCACTATTTCCTTGGAAGACCCAATATTGCTTCATTTCTTTGTTGACAGCTTGTCTCCCATTAGTGATAAATGACAACAATTGAAGGTGTCCTAGCATGTCTTTCTTTTCATCTCTTTAGAATATGCCCTGCACCTCTGCCGAGAGATTGATGATCCCCTTGACCAATGGTGCCACCTGGTGGCAACCTATAATGCCTGAGAACAGGATTGTGTGGTCTGTGATCCAGGTACTATGTGGTCTGGGGACATGCAACATTCCACTTCGGCCCTTACTTGAGCTAGACATGCAGTCAGAGAGGCTCCATCCGATCAATCAACTGCTCATGTCAAACCCTAGAAACTATATGATGATCCCAACTATATTCTTCAAATTGTTCTTATGGCAAACACTGACCCCTTTTATCATATAGGTGCTAGAAGGAAGTGGCTGAGGATATTTATTAATACACATGAAATTAATAAACACTATTTCTTTAAATAAATCATATATATATATATATTTGGGAATAAAAGGCCTTAAATACCATGGGTATCGTGGTTATGGACCATTTCCACTCGCGAGTATGCCCACGAGCTTCTTCAGACCACTGATATCTTTTATTTAGACAGGCACATGGCCAAACTCATTTTATATTCATACATTTTCTCTCCCTCATTCAGGGGTGATCATATTGCATTTTTTCTTTTCAAGTGTCTTTTTTATTGGTGGAAATTTTTTTTTTTTTTTTCTCCTTCATCCTTTACATGGTTGGCTGTGTTTTTATGTGTCTGTCTAGTCTGTTGGTAAATTCCTAAGTTTAGTTTGACTGACCCAAAGGATTCTATTTCTATTTCTGATCTTGATGCCCTTTCACTCTAAGTGTGACCCGCCTAGAATCACCTTGTACCAAGAAACTTGGTACCGCACCAAAGTATATATATATATATATATATATATTAGTTCAAATCGTGGACGAGACTGTTTGTATTTCACATAGTACTAATACCGCTAGGAAAGCTTCCTCCAACTATGGGTAAATAGTAGGGCAGAGTGGATTCTTTAACCTTGGTTAGACAACCAAAAATAGATACAAAAATGAGTTTTAAAAAAATGTTAAACTCCACTTAAAAATCAATGTTGTGTCATATCCTACTCATGCAGAGGGGTTGGTAAATATGTATATATACAAAAAATGATTTGGCATTAAATAACCCACAGCATTATGACATTAAACCAACCAACCAATCTGTTAAGAAGATCAATGGGCAGTTCTGGCAATCTTAAGAACTTCAGTATTTATAATGAAGTTACTAGATGCATTCAATCACCTGGAGGGACAGGATCACTAACACAACAGTCCTAGAGAGAGCTCAACTCCCCAGCTTGTGCTCTCTACTGAGACAACGTCGTCTCCGATGGACGAATCTCGAAAGACATCCTCTATGGAGAGCTTACGTCTGGTAAAAGACAGATTGGTCTCCCCCAGCTGGGATTCAAGGATGTCTGCAAGAATGATCTCAGGTGCTTTGGCATTGCCCCTTCCAGCTGGGAAAATTTGGCTCAGGACCGCCCTCGGTGGCGGCAGAATCTCCGTAGAGGACTGTTCATGTCAGAAGTCACCCTGACACAACAAGAGGTCTAGAAGAAAGCAGCAGCAACAAAGCATCGGCACATCAACATCTTCAGGGACAGACTTCAAATGCGAAATCTGTGGTCGAGAATGTTTTTCAAACATCGGACTTCACAGTCACAGAGGGCACTGTAACTTCAGGGGCATAAAAACTTTATTATAGTCTTCTGAGATTGAAATGCCAATACCTAGAATTATTTTCTTTTTTTTTTAATCAAAGGATATAAGGCAAATATTTCTTGAACAGTTTTAAAAAAATACTATTTATAATTGTTAAAATACTATAAATACATGTATGGTCGGGGAGTTGATGGGAGTATATATATTTTTGAGTAATTTAAGGTCACATGTATTAAGACAGAAAAATAAAGAACTCATAAATTTAACAAATAAAATGTGTATTGAAACAAAGATTACAATAATTAAGAATACTGATCAATGTCCTGCAGAATATGCTTTTTTAAATGTTCATGTAATAAGATAATATCAATTGTTGAGTTGACTCCAACTGAGAAAGAAAGGGTAATGGTCAAAATCAAATTAGCAGTCAAGTTACTTAGAGAGAGAGAAAGATAACTGTAACTTCAGGGACACATAAAAACTTTATTATAGTCTTCCGAGACTGAAATGCCAATATGACTAAATGCATTTGAGGAAGTGTAGGTGGCGCTGCTCAAAGGAGCACAATTTGTAGACATTTTGTGTCTTTCTTGGTGGTGTTATTGTGCCAAATTCATTTGTGTAGTAGACTGAAGGTTTTGTTGACCTTTGTCAGTCTATTAAAATATATAACACATCTTGGCTGCTGGTTAAAATACTGGACTATTTCCAGCTAAGTCATACCAATGGGAAAGGAAGACTGGCAATACTTCTGTTAAGGTGCAGGTTGATGGAAAATTACAGCTTTTTTTTTCTTTTTAGACTGACCTCTAAACTAAAGAAGTCTTTGGCCAGCAAAACTATATATACTAGAAAATATATGCACCTTCCGGGTGCAAGTATTTAAGTTTTAATGTAATAAAATATTGTTTTAAATTAGAAAGGCTAATGAAACTAAATAAGAATACAGATAAAAAGATTTGAAACAGAGGGAGTATAATAAAAGATTTGAAACAGAGGGAGTATAATAAAAAATGGAACAACTGAAACTTACTCTTCCATCACTCGTCTTTCATTGTTATTTTTTCTAATTTAAGTATTTAGTTAAAAGAGGAAGTAAAGAATAAAATGAGTTATTTTATCTTGTTAATGGATTTCATTTGAGATTCATTGAAGAGATTTTTGCTTATATTCATTAAAATAAAACCAAACAATTAGAAATCAATAATACTAAGCACATATTTATTATATTCGATTTTTTAATATTAATATGCAAATTAGCCTTCCCGTTCACACTGTAAACCGCTATTTTGTTGTATATATAAATATAATTGCATGTTGTCAGTATGTAGACATAGTTAACAGTATTAATAATGTAAGATAATTTTATTAATAATTGAGGTTTAGATAAAAATAAAATCATGGAGAATGTGATGTCAATAACTAAGAGAATTTTGACTTTAGTAGGAGTATAGTTTCGGTTACAGACAGAAAAACACACAATCTCCATTATAATAAGATATATATATATATATATATATATATATATATATGAAAGTAAAATGGAAGTGAATCCGACAGTATGTATAGAAAGTTTTTAGAAAAAACAAGATGTTATTAGTTTGCTGACAGATCTGTTTCGACCTTATAAAGCTGTCTTTTTCAAAGCAAGTATATTTATTTGTTTGTACCTCGTGATTAACGATTTATTTATTCCGTCTTTCCTCATAAATATAGTTGCTTTGAAAAAGACTGCTTTATAGAGTCGAAACAGATCTGTCAGCAAACTAATAACATCTTGTTTTTTCTAAAAACTTTGTCTATATATATATATATATATATATATATATATATATATATCAGATTACTGATTAATGCCTTTCAAGGTGATTACATCAAAACATTGGTAGAAAACTTAAAAGAAAAAACTTCAAAACAATAAGGATTCTATTATTTTTAACCAAATTTGTTTATATATATATCTTATTATAATGGAGATTGTATGTTTTTCTGTCTGTAACCGAAACTATATTACTATACAAATCACAATTCCCTTTGTTATCTGTATCCCATTCTCCATGATTTTATTTTTATTTAAACCTCAATTATTAATAAAATTGTTTTACATCATTAAGACTGTTGACCATATCTACATACAAATAACATGCAATTGTATTTATATATACAACAAAACAGCGGTTTACAGTGTGAATGGGAAGGCTAATTTGCATATTGATCTTAAAAAATTTGATTTTAATAAATATGTGCTTAATATTATTGATTTCTAATTGTTTAGTTTTATCTTATTGAATATGAGCAAAATTCTCTTCAATAAATCTTAAAAGAAATCCCTTAACAAAAAGAAATAACTGTAATATTATTCTTTACTTCCTATTTTGACTAAATAGTTAAATTAGGAATAGGAGTAATTGAAAATGATGGAAGAGTTAGTTTCAAAGTTGTTCTATTTTTCAATCATACCCCCTCTGTTCCAAATCATGTTATCTGCATTTTTATTCAGTTTCATTGGCCTTTTTAATTTAATATGATATTTTATTATATTAAAACTTAAATACTTGCACCCGGAGGGTGCATATATTTGCTAGTATATATAACATACATACAGAGATCGACTTTTTCTCAATTTGTTTACGCCTTTACATTTGAACAGATATGCTCGCCTAATTTATTAATTATCAACTAATTAAATTTCAATTAGGTATGACTTCAATTAAGTACTTATTTTCCCATATATATATATATATATATATATATATATATATATATATATATGTATGTCTCATCTGTTTTAGTATGTACATGTTGACATATAATACAAAAAAGAGAATAAGAGTATTAAAATCAATCGTGAATGATTTTTATATAGAAACCAATTAAAATAAGTGTAATCTTTTTATGTGTTCTTATTTAATTTTGTTAGTCCTTCTAATTTGATATATTTCATTATATTAAAACTAAAATACTTAAGCCCAGAGGGCGCATATTCTTGCTAGTTTGTATTATATTTATGTGATTATTTGTTTTTTAAATTCAGGTATGGACGAGGCTTTGGTATTGTTGACAGGATTTTCTCTAAAGAAAATATTCTAAACCAACCAAATAGTATTTTTGGAATGACTTTTTATACAATGCAAATTTTTATGAGTAAGTATTTTTTTTTTTTACACTAAATTTCTGAAATGTTTGTTTTGTTTTACGGCATATCAACCTCAGTGGGTCATTTAATGCCGATAAAGTTTTGAAATAAATCAATTCTTAATGGATAATACAATTTTTTTATAAATACATTTTTCTATTTAACCCATAGATGGGACCCTAACAGGTACTACCACTCCGGATCAGAGTGGACCAGGGAGCAATGGTGATGAAGGGGTGCTCCACATTCCCCAAACCTCCAGAACAGGAACCTCACCATCAGATAGAGTTTAACGTCATTCCCAGGACATGTAGACCCGCAGCCACTACCTTCTAGCACCCATATGATAAAAAGGGGTTGAGACTTGCCATACGGGCAATAGGGTTGGGAAAATCATATAGGTGCTAGGGCTTGACGTGACCAGCCGATTGATCGGAGGGGGCCTCTCCGACCACCTGTCTAGCCCAAGATAGGGCCAAAGTGGAGTATTGCATGTCATGAACTGTTCATCCACCTGGGCTCTATCCTTAAGCATCACGGGTCGCCACCCACGGCCAACAGGTGGCCCCATTGTGGGGAGTCTTACCCCTCTGCAGAGGTGCAGTCGGTGCATTCTAACGCTCCAGCCGACAGGGCAGTTCTGAAATGTCTTTTCATAATGTGAAAGTGAAAATCTAATTTAATCATCAGTAAATAGTAAAAAAATAGCTTAAAAGCCACCCTATTGGGTAGCAATTAAGCTAGCTCCTGCCGAAACAATGACACTTCATGCATTGAGTACATATTAAATTTTTATTAAACTTAAACAATTAATCATTATATTTCGGACTGTTACACTCATCTCCTCTCTGTCTTTCGCCCATCCCTCTGCCTTTCGCCACATTTCTGCTTTTAGCCAACCAACTTAAGCTTACACCCATCTTCTCCGCCTTTTACCCATCCCACTGTATTTTGCAAACCCTCAGCTTCTAGGCCCACCCTGTTAAATTTATACCCATCTCCCTCTGTCTTTACCCCATCCCTCTGTCTTTCGCCACTTTTCTGCTTTTAGCCAACCCTCTTAAGCTTACACCCATCTCCTCTGCCTTTCTCCCATCCCATTGCATTTCACCCATCCTCGGCTTTTAAGCCCACCCTGTTAAGCCTATACCCATCTCCCTCTGCCTTT
The DNA here is from genome assembly GCA_023376005.1 of Doryteuthis pealeii. Lineage (NCBI taxonomy): Eukaryota > Metazoa > Mollusca > Cephalopoda > Myopsida > Loliginidae > Doryteuthis > Doryteuthis pealeii. Next base: position 32,352,761 of record CM042178.1, on the reverse strand, counting down.
CGCCACATTTCTGCTTTTAGCCAAACCACTTAAGCTGACACCCATCTTCTCCCCCTTTACCCATCCCACTGAATTTGGCCAACCCTCTGATTTTATAGCCCACCCTGTTAAGCTTACACTCAGCTCCTCTCTGTTTTTCGCCCATCCCTATGCCTTTCGCCACATTTCTGCTTTTAGCCAACCCACTTAAGCTTACACCATCTTTAATGTGTATAAACATAACATTCAGGCCACTGTAACTTAAAATGATAAATAAAATAAAAAACACCTAAAACAAAAGTTTTAGGTATTTCTTTATCATTTTAATTACCTTAAAATAAGACATCTTCGGACGATTACCCCTGAATTTAAATGCAGTTTATTCAAGAGTGCTCCAAGCAGCATAAATGCCACCAAGACTTAGTGACATCTTATTATAATGGAGATTGTGTGGTTTTCTGTCTGTAACCGAAACTATATTACTACTCAAGTCACAATTCCCTTAGTTATTTACATCACATTTTCCATGATTTTATTTTTGTTTAAACCTCAATTATTAATAAAATAGTTTTACATTATTAATACTGTTGACCATATCTACATGATATTTTCCACGTACCCCACTTGTACGGGTCAGGCACAAAGGCCCTATTTATGTGGGACCACCCACAAGCCGAGACTCATGGGGTGGCGGGTGAAAAATTGCGTCGATCCCATCGGCATTCCCCCTCAAGGGGGGGGGGCCTCAGGCGCTGGGCAATAAACCCAGCCCTGCCCCTTTAAATCGAGGGGGCAGGTGTTGCCTGGGGGGGATGGCCCCCTGGGATCGACGCCCTTAATTATATCAATGGTCCAGAGGCCGAAGCCACTGTTGACCATATCTACATATTAATAACATGCAATTGTATTTATATATACAACAAAATAGTGGTTTACAGAGTGAACGGGAAGGCTAATTTGCATATTGATATTAAAAATTTGATTTTAATAAATATGTGCTTGGTATTATTGATTTCTAACTGTTTGGTTTTATCTTAATGAATAAGAGCAAAAATCTCTTCAATAAATCTTAAAAGAAATCCATTAACAAGAAGAAATAACTGTCATTTTATTCTTTACTTCCTATTTCAACTAAATAGTTAGTTTAAGAAAATTTAGCAATGAAAGATGGAAGTGATGGGAGAGTAAGTTTCAGTTGTTCGATTTTTCTATTAAACCCCCTCTATTTCAAATCTTTTTATCTGCATTCTTATTTAGTTTCATTAGCCTTTCTAATTTAATATAATATTCTATTTTATTAAAACTTAAATACTTGCACCCGGAGGGTGCATATATTTGCTAGTAATTGTAATGTAGAAACAGAAGTTGTTGTAATGATTAAGCTCCGAAACTGCACTTGAATTTGTGGGTAATTGTCTGAAGATGACTTATTGTTGCATAGCGCCTTCCTCACTGGCACTAAATAATTATAATGTTGCATACCTCTTCTTCTTCACTTACTTTGACATCTATTCTTCTGCTGGTCGTCTTGGTATGCTTCTGATCGTCTTTGGTATTTCTTCTATCATCTCGACTTGGTCTGGTCTAGCGTCTTGGATCTGCTATCTTCTAAGGTATAGCGTCTGGAATTGACTTGGGGATTTCGGTCTGGGTTTATGTTGCTATGTTCTTGCTGGCTGGTCGTCATTTCTTAGTCTTGTTACCAAGACATTCATTAACCACAAGAACATATTAATTATCCAAACTTTTATTTCCTTACTATACTATACATAATCCTCTAACTAACATAGTGCGCATGAGTTCCAGTTTAGACAGAGCATAAAATGGCCGACCTGCTCTGCCTGACGTCTAACTGCAAAACTGGCGACCGAACAGGTCCCACGTAACTTCACGTATTTTGGCGGGCTTCTGTAATTTTCCATGGAAGGACCCGGCCATGGTATGAAAAGGGTCATCCCCTCAGAATTACAGGGGATTGACAATAATCTTATGCAACCGCATAGATTATGTAACATTATGTTAAGGTAATTAAAATAATACATAAAACACACCTAAAACAGAGCCCAAAGTTTCAGTGGCTTGAACGTTGTATTTATATAAAGACAAGGACAACAGTCCAAAATATCATAATTATTCATACTAGCAAATATATGCACCCTCCGGGTGCAAGTATCTAAGTTTTAATATAATAAAATATCATGTTAAATTAGAAAGGCTAATGAAACTGAATAAGAATTCAGATAAAAATATTTGAAACGGGGGGGGGGTTTAATCGGAAAATAAGAACAACTTTGAAACTAACTCTTCCGTCATTTTCCCTTACTCCCGTCTTTCATTGGTAAATTTTCCTAATTTAACTATTTAGTTAAAATAGGAAGTAAATAATAATATTACAGTTATTTCTTCTTGTTAATTGATTTCTTTTAAGGTTTATCCCAGAGATTTTTGCTTATATTCATTAAGATAAAACCAAACAATTAAAAATCAATAACACTAAACATATATTTATTAAAATCAATTTTTTAAGATCAATATGCAAATTAGCCTTCCAATTCACACTGTAATCCGCTATTTTGTTGTATATATAAATACAATTGCATGTTGTTAGTATGTAGATATGGTTAACAGTATTAATAATGTAAAACAATTTTATTAATAATTGAGGTTTAAATAAAAATAAAATCATTGAGAATGTGATGTAAATAATAAAGGGAATTATGACTTGAGTTGTAATATAGTTTCGGTTACAGACAGAAAAACACACAATCTCCATTATAATAAGATTAAACGTTGTCTCCTAAATACACATACAAATAAACAATTAAGTTTTCATCAAAACAATGATATGATCAGCTATTTTGGGGTTTCCAATTGTTCTTCTGGATGCGGCTTGTTGAAGAGTTTGAGAGTCCCTAAGTCTTTGCATATTCTCAGCATTGGAAGCTCTCTTTATAGACATTTGATCTGGGCTTTCATTTGCACGGGACTTTCTTTTCCCTCCCTGCAGCTTTGTCTCTTTTAATTGTAATCAAGTCCTCTGTTGGCAGAAATTTCTTTTTTTTGTATCTGAGAGTTGTGATAAAAAGTCACTAGAATTAAGATGAAAGAAATACTAGTCTAAAACCTGGTAATTAATCTCTGAATAGACTATAGATTAGAAATAATACCTATTTTTATTATCTCTTGTATATTAAATTATTCTTTGCATTCAGTGATTATGTGCATTTGTTAACACTAAAAAATTTTTTTTTTAAATTAAAAGAACAACATTTCAATTATATCGACAATATAATGTTACATACTCATACACATATACCCATGTTGGGTACATACACAACTGTTCTTTTTCTGGAGAGAGGGTGAGAAATAGACACAGGTAGATAGAGAGATGCATAACTTACTTTTTTGGCCATTGGTGATCTCTAGTCGTTTCTATTCTTTCTCTATGACTTCTATTTCTCTGTTCTTTCTGGTTGGTCGTCCTTGATTCATTTCTTCTTCTAGGTCAGTCTTGTTGCCAAGACATTCATCAACCACAAAACCATATTATTTATTTAAACTTTTATTTGCTTAACTAAACATCTTTCTCTAACTAAACACAGCGTGCATGTGCAAGTGAGCCCCGGCTAAAGCAGATATCCTTCTCTGCCTGATGTCCAAGCTGAAACTGCGACCTAACCAGGTCCCACGTGACTTCACATATTTTGCGGGCTTTCTGTAATATTCCATGGAAAGTACCGCCTGTGACATGAAAAGAGTCATCCCTTCAGAAATACAGGGGATTGACAATAATCTTATGCAACCGCATAGATTATGCAACAATAAGAGAATAAATATTTAATTTCTTTTTTAAATGATGTATGCATTTTAACAGAGATCTGTCATTCCATTATTTGATATCATTGGCATTGCAGTCTCAGAAGACTATATAATTCTTGTGCCCCTCAAGTTACAGCACCTCCTGTGACTGTGAAGTTCTATATTCGAAAAAAATATTCTCGACCACAAATGTCGCATGTGAAGGCTGTCCCTGAAGATGTTGATGTGCCAGTGCTTTGTTGTCACTGCTTTCTTCTGGACCACTTGGATTCATGGTGTTCTGCCAGAGTGGCTTCAGACATGAAAAGTCTGCTAGGGAGAGCCTGCTGCCACCAAGGGCGGTCCTGAGCCAAATTTCCCAGCTGGAAGGGATAAAGCCAAAGCACCTGAGATCATTTTTGCAGACATCCTTAAAACACAGCTGGGGGGGGCGACCAATCTATCTCTTACCAGACGAAAGCTCTGTATAGAGGATGTCCTTCGGGATTCGACCATCATCCATCCAGTAGACATGACCCAGCCATTGGAGATGATGCTGTCTCAGTAGAGAACACAAGCTGGGAAGTTGAGCTCTCTCTAGAACTGCTGTGTTAGTGATCGTATCCCTCCATATGTTGTTAGAATATTTAAGTACCGTATTTTTCGGACGATAAGGCGCACCGGATTATAAGACGCAGTATCAGTGAACGGATCTATTTTCATATATAAGTCGCACTGGAGTATAAGGTGCACAAAGCAGAACAAAGCAGTTGGATAGGTGAGATTTATTCAAGTCACTAAAAATGACTATCAATATTGTTCACTTGTAACACACAAAGAACAGAAAAATACGCTCACTTTTTCAATCATTCCTCTTCTACAAATCCGTCAAATTCTTCATCTTCGGTGTCGGAGTTTAATAGTTGGGCGATGGCGGCATCAACCAAACCTGAATCCCTTTCGTCATCCTCTGAGTCAGTCTCATTGCTGTTGTTTGCCTGTTCAGTGGTAATTTCGGCCTTCGTAAAAGCTTTGACGATAGTTGAGACTGATAACTTGGCCCAGGTATCGACGATCCATGGGCAGATAGTGGCGTAACTAACCTGGCGTTGCCTCCCTTGAATGTTTTTTTTTTTTTTTTTTTTCGGCCTAATTTTTAAGAGACCACACAAGTGATTCCGTTAGAGCAGTGTGAACATAGAAATTGGTTCGAGGTCACAAGGCCTAATCACAACCAGGATTCATACATAAGGTGCACCGGATTATTTTTATTTATTTTTTTTTATTTTTTATTTTTTTTTTTTTTTAATATTTATTTTTTTTAAATTTTTTTTTTTTTTTTAAGCAAATATAAGGATTTTAAGTGCACCTTATAATCCAAAAAATACTGTATTGCATTTTCAGCTTAACTTTTAAAAGTTCAGTGATAATTCTTCTGCTGCCAGTTATTTCTCTATATTCAATGCATTTCTCTTAATCCTTTTTTCTTTCTTTCCAGCTGTTTCCTCACATGACCATGCAGTTGCAATGCAGACAGTGACTGCTTTGATGGCCAACTTTGGATCTCTCTATCTTTTCTATGTTGTCAACTTTATACTTCATGATTTCTGTGTTGTGTGTATATCCACTTATGTTGTCAATGCCCTTATTCTTGTCTGTGCAATTCATCGGCTGATGAATCTGCACAAAAGTGTTGTGAAAAAATCCAAGTGACAAGCAGAAAATATATCATTCATAATTATTTATTATTCAAGATTTTTGACTTTGTGTTTTTTGTAAATAATTAAAATAAAAATAATTTTGAATTTTTGCCTTCTGTTATTTGTCTGAGTTTTCGAGATGAAACTTGATGTGGTTAATTTTTTCTTTTTTTTTTTTTTTCTTTTTTTTTTTTTTTTCTTTTTTTTTTTTTCTTTTTACTCTTGTTCTCATCTTTATTGTATTATGTACAAAAACAATGTTTCAGCTGCTGCATTCTCCAGCCTTCTTCAAGTGTTCCTTGTGTATCTGAGCATAGCAATGACCCAACCTGAGAAATCATTTTTGATAGTTTGATTGTTGATCAAACAAGACGGTGAATAACTTTTGAAGATCTTATCTATTAATAATGGAGATTTATTTCCGGGTTTTATCTGTAACATAAACTACGTCACTGCTTACGTCACACTACCTAAAATCGTCATAACATAGAATAAATACTCAAAATTTGAGCATGCAATGTTAAACGGTCCCCATTGGTTTTTTAAACAAGTTTTAATAAATACATACCTGGTATTATCTATCTATATATAGTTTTATTTTAATATATATTTAAAGTTATCAGAACTAAGTTTCCATTTCATATTTTTTATTTTTTTACTCCTTTAATAAATTTATTTTATTTTTTACTCCTTTTAATAAATTTGATGATTTTACTTTACTTATGATACAAACACTCTGATATTAAATTTTCAACTCCCATCCCCTTAGGCAATATTTATTTTATGTCGCCCAGAGAGCGTTTTTTATTTTGCTAATTCAAATAATGATGTCAGGAAAAACTAATATACAATTTTTTTTCTATAAATGATCGTGACACTTCTCGTCGGAATGATAAGCATGCAAAAACAATGACACCATTATTTGGTGTTTGTGTCACCCCAAGATAGAATTTATTGACAGAAAAGTAGTCCCTTATGGCTGGTAATATTTTCTTGAATAACCATATATATATATATATATATATATTAATCCAATTAGGCAATCCTGGTTCTGAATATTAGCTTAACATGGATGTAAAGTTTCATCATGATCGGATCACTGATGTAGGCTCTAGCTTGTTATACACAGACAGAAATTGCTATTTATGTAGTATGTTATTATAGGTATTCTATGGAAGCGCGTGGTGTAATGGTTAAAGTCATGGGAATTGGACTCGTCGCCCCGAGTTCAAATCCTGAACGTAGTAATTGCTTTTCACTTAGCGCTAATACCCTTGGGAAAGGTATGAATCCTACTCTCACTCCAGCTATGGGTAAATAGTAGGGCAGACTGGACTCTTTAACCTTGGTTAGGTAACCGGTCTAGGAGAAGGAAAACTCTGAATTCAAACCTGTTAAACTTTGCTTAAAAATTGACCTTGTGTCACATCCTGCCTGTGCGGAGGGGTTGGTAAATATATATAGGTATTCTTGAATTGACAAGGTTTTATTGCCACAAATTAATTGCACCTATCCTTTTACATATACAGGTAAAATTTTAATTAATGCAAATTTAAAAGAGAATTTTCCTATACAAAAATCTACCTGCATAAATGAACCAGAAATTGATTTCAAATTTTTCGAAAAATCTCACCAAAGCATAAAAATACAGTGGTACCTTTTACTTTCAAGTGCTCTAATTTACAAGCTGTCACTCAATCAATTTTTTTGCTTTGTGTTGAGAGGTAACATTTGAGGTACGAGTGAGCTTCAGATACGCTTATGTTCACTAGAAACATTTATGTTTCCAAATTATTACACCTATAACATGTAAGGGAGGTGATAACATTGGAAGGCTTAAGGTAACCTCCCAACGTGAGTACATGAATGTACATAAAAACCATTCCAACAAAGGTGTAAAAGATAACAATATTTATTCTGCAAGTGATGGAGATACATTTAAGAGAAAGATAAACACAAAGAATACACATACGAATAGAAGGTATATAATGTTAAAAATTAAATAAATAAATAAATAACCAAATAGATCCAACAAAACATCTTATTGCAAACTCTTTTAGAGATGTTTAAGTTTTCATTTACCGTCGTTTGTAAAAATAAATGTCAGTTTTTAAATTATATTACTGGTAGGTTAGTTGGTTGGTTGGTTGGTTGTATAACACGTAAGGATGTGATATTATATTAACGTTGTAAGGCTTAAAGTAACCTCCCAACGTGGGTACATGAATGTACATAAAAACCATTCTGACAAAGGTGTAAAAAAATAATATTTATTCAGTAAGTGACAGAGATACATTTAAGAGAAAGATATACACAAAGAATACACATACGAATAGAAGGTATATAAAACAGATACATAAATGTATTTGGTTTGTTTTTTGTTTTTGTTTTACGGCATATCAACCTCAGTGGTTCATTTAATGCCGATAAAGTTTTGAAATAAATCAATTCTTAATGGATAATACAATTTTTTTATAAATACATTTTTCTATTTAACCCACAGATGGGTCCCTAACAGGTACTACCACTCCGGGTCAGAGTGGACCATGGAGCAATGGTGATGAAGGGGTGCTCCACATTCCCCAAACCTCCAAAACTGGAACCTCACCATCAGATAGAGCTTAATATAATTCCCAGGACATGTAGACCCTCAATCACTGCCTTTTAGCACCCATATGATAAAAAGGGGTTGGGGCTTGCCATAAGGGCAATAGGGTTGGGGAAATATAGGTGCTAGGGCTTGACATGACCAGCCGATTGATCGGAGGGGGCCTCTCCAACTGCCCGTTTAGCCCAAGATAGGGTCAAAGTGGAGTATTGCAAGTCATAAACTGCTCATCCACCTGGGTTCTATCCTTAAGCATCAAGGGTCGCCACCCACGGCCAACAGGTGGCCCCATTGGAGGAGTCTTACTCCTCTGTAGAGGTACAGTCAGTGCATTCTAATGCCCCACCGACAGGGCGGTGTATTCTGTGGAAATAGACATATGACTCACTTCGTAGAGAATTTTACTTACTGGTAGGTAGGTAGGCAGGAAAACCCCCTAACCTGAGGCTTAGAGGAGCAGGGGCTTAGGCCATGTTTACACGTTACCGGTCTGAGTGAAAAGAGGCTAGGAAATCGTAGTTCCCTCTTGTGGCCAGATACCAACGCCACCTATCGACCGAACCAACTACGGCAAGGGAAGATAACTCATTTTGGACTTATGTCCACTCGGACCTTGTTTTACTAACTCAACACACCAAAGAAAAATATCATTTATAAAAAAAATAAACATTAAAACATATTACAGCATATAATTCATTACATTAGGAAGCGTGTGGTGTAATGGTTAGAGTCATGGGAAATGGACTCGTCGCCCCGAGTTCAAATTCTGGATGTGGTAATTGCATTTCACTTAGCGCTAATATCCTTGGGAAAGGTATGAATCCTACTATCCCTCGAGCTATGGGTAAATAGTAGGGCAGACTGGGCTCTTTAACCTTGGTTAAGCAACCAGTCTAAGAGAAGGAAATCTCTGAATTCAAACCTGCTGAACTCCGCTTAAGAAATTGACCTTGTGTCGCATCCTGCTCGTACGGAGGGGTTGGTAAATATATATAATTCATTACATTCTATTTTATGTTTTTATACAATACAGTTGGTTGGTTGGTTGGTTTGACAGCATGTCGTCCTCTTTTTGAATCATCTAATACCAATTCAAATCATTTTGATAAACTAAGGACTCGAGCAACAGTGGTCCCCCAATTAAGTATTAAACAGGCTCATTGTGGCTTAACTTCATCATTCATTCTTTTTTAATAGATTCACTGAAAACATTTAAGTTTCCAAATTTATAACGCCAAAGAAAATATGGTTTATAAAAAAAATAAACATTAAAACCTATCACAGCACATAATTCATTACATTCTATTCTATGTTTTTATACAATACACTGCTATTTTTCTTATTATTAAAAAAATGTGACAAAAAAAATTACGGTGTTTCGGTAAACATTAATAGCATTTCAGTTTATTTTAATGGAGAAAACTGATTTGATATACATGGAAATTGAGTCACAAACGAATCAATTTAAACTCTTAAATCAAGGTACACTGTTAAACACATCCTCTTAAACTGCAACAGTCTCAAACAAACCCTCACCAAATATTACCAGACAAACAACCTAAGAGACCTCTTCAAAAATATCAAACCAGAAGACATCGTAAATTTTCTAAAAAAAACAAAAAAAAAACAACCATTTCAATAAGAACTAACCAAACCGATTCTTTCACCAAAACTGACCAAACACTGATATAAGTGCATTCTTACGTCCCAGCCGACAGGGCGGTTTAAAGTAATTTATGACACCACATACCCTCATTCAGTCAAAGAGTCTAGCAGCATACTTGCCAGGCTTTTACTTGAAATAACGTTGATATAAAATCTATATATTAATATGCTTGTTCATTAATCTTCCAACCATTACCATCTTACAATAGCCTCTGATTAAAAATGAGACTGTCCAAATCATCTAAGATGAAATGCAAAAATGTAAATCTTGATTATCTGGTGTTGCTTATTCGCCGAATTCTTGTCTCTTATGAGTGCTGTCACCTCAGCTAAATAATGGATCATTCCGTTTTTATTATAAAGAAAGGGAAAAAAAAGGACATGCTACACAGAAAAAATATAATAAGAAAGGGAAAGAGTAGGGGAAAGAGAGGGAGAAGAGGTGAGCATGTGGAAGTGATAACGCTAATATCTTTCAATCGTAATGTAATGAAAAGAAGGAAAGAAAGAAAAATTAAAAAGTCAGAAATAGTTAAATCAAGATTATTATACTTTTTACATATTGAACTATTTAGTAATAGCTCTTAAGTAAACATATCAAGTGATGTACTAATTGAATACTGTGGTATATCCACAGGTGCTGCTAGTAAAACAATAATTCCCATATGAAAAAAATAGAATATGATGGGGAGGAGTATGTCCCAAAGTAGATAACATTGGTTGGCTGTCTAAAAAAAAATTTTGCTCGTTCCCCAATGATACTTGCATTGTAAAAAATGTCTAGAGAGATGGTTGGCAAGAGAGAGAGAGAAAGAGAGAGAGTCATGTCAGCATGACAATGAGGGTAACCCAAAGCCAAACTTTTTTTTTAGACATTTTTTACAATGCAAGTGTCATTGGGGAACGAGCAAAATTTTGGTAAACGGGCCAAAATGGATTATCCTAAGCTGGATTAGATTAGCTCCATCTGTAAGTTTTTCACTATCTAGTTTCTTTTTTTTAAGTCTTGGTTTGGTTTGTTTTGTTTTACGGCATATCAACCTTAATGCCAATTAAGTTTTGAAATAAATCAATTCCTAATACAATTTTTTTATAAATACATTTTTCTATTTAACCCATAGATGGGCTTAAGTCTTGGATATGCAAAATTATTCTTTGAGTGGGGGGGGGGGAGTCCCCACGGTGTATTGGCTAATGTGCTGAACTATGACATCGTTGTAAGCGAGTTCAAAATTCAGTCATTCTATTACATTCACTTTCAGACTAATACCTTTGGGAAAGGTATGAAACCCCTCATCCCTCCAGCTATGGATTAAATAGTAGCATTACTGTTCTTCTACAAGGATGGCTTTGACATTAAATAACCTATGGAGGTTGATATGCCATTAAACAAAAAAACCAAACCAAACCTATGTTTTGATGTTTAGCTGTTTTGTTTTATGGCATATCACGCCCCCTCCTTTCAGGTCATTAAATCCCAAATCAAATCCCTTTTGATAAAAGACTCGGGTTGCTTACAGTACCTGCTGTTGCTTAAGTGATCACCAAATTAAGTATTAAACAGGCTCGTCGCTGCTTGACCTCGGTAATCTAGCAGGAACTGGTGCTTTCAGCATGACTTAACTGTAATCCTATAGCTTTGAGTACAACCTGTTGGAATTTTTGTATATAAGGCGTGGAGCAGATGGATAGACTCCCTCGCTAACTGGCTGATACCGACTTTAGGCTGCCCCGTCGACTTTACTTACATCTTTTTTAGTAAAACATAGTCCAAAATATATTTGCTTAGTACATTTTTCTTCCTTCTTTTCAACTCAAATATATTTTGGACTATGTTTTACTCAAAAAGATGTAAGTAAAGTCGACGGGGCGGCCTAAAGTCGGTATCAGCCAGTCAGCGAGGGAGTCTATCCCCTTTTCAATAGTGCTAGACCAAGTAGATTGTGTTAGCATCTGAGGTGGAGAGCCACACCTACCATCAGCTCCTTACTTTACCGCACAGATCCCTGTGCTACTTATACGCTGAGTTGGCGAGGACTGGTATCGAACTAGGAACCTTGTGGTTTCTAGCCGAACACTCTACCGACTGAGCTAACCCGGCCCTGAAAAAAGATGTACCCAGATGCAATACACATGTTACAGAGATTAACGAGTGTACTGGGAGTGTCCCCGTGGCATAATGGCTAACATGCTGGACTAAAATCATGGTGAGTTCATTATCATTATTAGGGATCTCTGAATAACGAAAAAGGTTAAATTGAACTTAACGGACCTAAATTCCACCATCATATGTCACCCCGCTGAAAAAAAAAACAAAAAAAAATCAGGGAATTAACTGAATTTAATGAAATTTTCAGTGTTGATATATTAATGAATAAAATATGTAATGCACCAGTTATTCTATTTAAAAACTTTTACATTTTTTCAGGTTAGTTAATTTTGAACCATAACACAGATTCTCAAAGATACGTGGTTCAAAGTTATTTGACCTGAGAAAATGTAAAAGTTTTTAAATCAAATAACTGGTGCATTATATCTTTTATCCATCAATATATCAACAGTGAAAATTTCATTAAATTCGGTTTATTCCCTGATTTTTGGTATTTTTTTTCTTTCAGCAGGGTGACATATGATGGTGGAATTTAGGTCCGTTAAGTTCGATATAACCATGAACAAAATGTTTGTTTTTTACTATAATTTTTTCTTTGGTTCAATAATATTTTCTTTGGTTCAATAAATAGGCATACCAAATTTGACAGCTTTACATCAAACCATTTGGCAAGCTACGAAGGACAGACAAACACTTCCGGGTGTGGGGGGTCCTTGTGGTGTTGTGGCTAATGTCATGAACTGCAACATCGTAGTAAGTGAGTTTGAAATTCAGTCACACTATTACATTCACTTTTGGACTAATACCCTTGGGAAAGGTATGAACACCCTTATCCTCCCAGCAATGGGTTAAATACTACCACTACTGTTCTTCTACAAGGATAGCTTTGGCATTAAATATCCCATTAAAGTTGATATACCATTAAACAAAGACCCCCCCCCTTTTCTCATTATGTTCACTTTCGGACTAATACTATTGGGAAAGGTATGAACCCTCTCATCCCCCCAAGCTATGGATTAAATAATATAATTACTGTTGTTCTACAAGGATGGCTTTGGCATTGAATAACCCATAAACATTGATATACCATTAAATAAAGAACTCCCCCTCTCTGTCATTATGTTCACTTTCAAACTAATACCATTGGGAAAGGTATAAATCCTCTCATGCCACTAGCTATGGGTTAAATAGTACCACTACTGGTCTTCTACAAGGATGACTTTGGCATTAAATAACCCATGAAAGTTGTTACAATCTTATGGGCCATCCTGTAGGCCTTAAGCAAGAGTGCTTGTCCAGTGGAATTGGATCCTTGGTAGTCCTCTGATAATGAATCCTTTGGTTCTTCTGGTGAAGAGTCCTCAGTTCCTACGTCAATGGTCGTAAGCTCCTCCTCAATGATTGCAAGTAAACTGTGGCAAGTATCAGTGTTTAAGTAGTGAATCAACCACGCATTATGGTTGTTGATTGGCCGGAGGAATAAACCATGTGACCATGGCTAGTCTATAAGGTGGGGAATTAGAGCATACCTTATATACACAAATATTCCAACAAAAGTTGATATGCTATTAAACAAAAACTGAAGAAACCAAGTGTAGGTATTGGCTGAAAGGTTGTGTTGTTCTGCAGCAACATGGATTTCTGATAAAAATTGTTTATTGTTTGAGACCCCCCGCCAACCCCCCCCAAAAAACTATGGATAGAAGCCTCTGATAAACAAAACTTTCTTTACATTAAAAACATTCCTCTGGGCCTAGTAAGTAAGTCGTCTGGGTGGCCTAAAGTCGGTATCAGCCAATCAGCGAGGGAGTCTATCCTTTTCACTTGCGCTAGACAAAGGAGATTATTTTAGCATCTGAGGTGGAGCGCCACACCTACTATCAAAAATTTGGCAGATATATATCTTAAACCATCCAAGTAAGACGAACAAGACATACTGGACACTGTTTGAGTAAGGACAAACTCATAAGTGACGTTTCTCCTATGGACACCAACACATGGACTCACCAATGTAGGCTGAACAGCAAAAACTTACATTAATCAGTTCTGTGTGGATACTAGATGCTGTGCAGAGGACTTGATAGGGACGGTTTGTCATGGGAATCCATGATATCAGCAAAACTGATGATGATGATGATGATCTTAAACCATGTGGATGTGGATGTAAGCAAGAAAGTTAAGAGTTGAAAACTTGGAAGGATTTTAAGAAACCATGAATTTATATGCCACACTTTTTACAACAATAAACACAGTGTGTTTTTTGGGAAGACTTATATGTTTATAAACATCAGTAAGAGGTAAACATTTAAAGCCGCCTCGTGGCCATTGGGTAATTTATGAGGAGGTGCGTCCCAGTCTCCTGCCTTATAAATTGCTACCCAGTGACTATTAAAATAATGACCCCAGCTACGGTGTTACTTGAAAGAAAACAACCAACTTAGGGCGTTAAATGTATTTTAGGGGGGGGAGGCTTCTCTTTTTTGTCGTAATTCTTATTTATTTATCGTAATTTGTCGTAATTCTTATTTATTTATAGAAATTTGTCATAATTCTTGTTTATTGTAATTTCTTTTATTCATGTATGTTTAATGTCTTGTTTTAGTTTAAATAAACAAGAATTACGACAAAAAAGAAGCAACACCCCCCAAATACATTTACTTGTCGAAAATATCTATCTATCTATCTATCTATTTTATTTTGTTTGTTTATCTATCTATCTATCTATCTCAGTCTATTCCAAACTATATATCCATCTTCATATCTAAACAAGAATTACACAAATTACGATAAATAAACAAGAATACAACAAATTACGATAAATAAATAAGAATTACGACAAAAAAAGATACCCCCCCCCCCCCGCAAATACATTTAACACCCTAAGTTGGTTTGTTTTCTTTCAGCTGGGTCGTTATTTTAATAGTCACCGGGTTGCAATTTATGAGGCAGGAGACCGGGACACACTTCCTCATTAATTACCGGCCATTGCTCGTAATAGTATGACACATAAACACAAAAATATAATTTTTTAATTGTGATTTTCCAATGATTAAACATACTAATAATTTTATTTTTGGCTTTAGGAAATCTTCAGGTAGATGACAATTTATATGGTTAAACAAAAAGGTAAAGATTTGATTTAGTTAACCTAATGGACACAAAATAAGGGTCCAGTTTAGCATTACATTTACATTGTAAATCAAAATTCTTACTAAAACTGAAGAGTTTTGGAATTTTCAAAAGCTAATATGATAATGACACAGCTCTGTCCTCTCATTATGTGATGAGAGAGAGAGAGAGAGAGAGAGAGAGAGAGAGAGAGAGAGAAGACAAAAAAGTAATTAGTGATATGTCTATTTTAATAACATTATCTCAAGATTACATGTCAATTTTGTGTTTTAATATGTAGCAATGTTTCATAAATAGAAAAGTAAATTTAAAGAAAATACTATAGAAGTATAAAAATATTATAGAATTTTGCAAAAAAAGAGAGAATACTGTAGAAATGTAATTAAAAAAAAAAATACTGTAAAAAAACATAAGAAAAAAATAAAGAAGTATAAAAAAAAAGAAAATAATATAGAAGTCTAAAAAATGTTGAAGTATAAAAAAAAAAAACATTAAAAAAAAAAAAAATATTGTAAAAATGTAAAAAAATTATAGAACAGTATTGGTACAATAAAATAAAATTATGTAGAACTGTAAAAAAATATAAAATAAAATACTAAAGAAGTATAAAAAAATACTATAGAGTAAATAAAAATAAAAAATTAAAAAAAAGTACTATAGAAATATAAAAAAAAACTATAGAGTAAATAAAAATTAAAAAAAAAATACTATAGAAAAGTAAAAAAAATAAATACTATAGAAAAGTAAAAAAATAAAATACTATAGAAATATAAAAAAAATAATATAGAAATATAAAAAATGAAATACTATAGAAATATAAAAAAAATAATATAGAAATATAAAAAATGAAATACTATAGAAATATAAAAAATAATATAGAAAATATAAAAAATAAAATACTATAGAAATATTTTAAAAATACTATAGAAAAGTTAAAAAAATACTATAGAAAAGTAAAAAAATAAAATACAATAGAAATATTTAAAAAATAAAATACTACAGAAAAGTAAACAAATAAAATACTATAGAAGAGCAAAAAATAAAATAAAATACTATAGAAACATAAAAAAATAAAATAAAATACTATAGATGAATAAAATAAAATAAAATACTATAGAAGCATTAAAAATACTATAGTAGTGTAAAAAAAGAAAGTAGAAATGAAAATTATAGATGTATAAAAAAAATAGAAGGAAATATAGAAGTGTAAAAAAATCTACAGAAGTGTAACAAATAATAAAATAAAATAATGTAGAAATGTAAGAAAGAATTATAGAAGTGTAAAAATAGAAGGAAATATAGAAGTGTAAAAAACTACAGAAGTGTAAAAAAATGAATAAATAAAATAATGTATAAATGTAAAAAAAAAAAAAAATTTTTAAGAATACCTTTTTGATTTTCTGCAAGGTTGATATGCTAATCCAATACAAGAAACAAAACTGTTTGACATTAAAAGTCTGTGTAGAATAAAGTTGAAAAGTAAAAAAAAAAAAAAAGAAAAAAGTCTGCGTTGTCCAGCTACTTAACAACACTAACCCTAGCCTCAATGAGGTCATCCTAAAAATACAAGCTCAAAATAAGTCAACTGAGAGGTGACCCTTAAGCAACTAGTTGACGTTATAGCACTTAACATTCATGACTCATTGGATTCTGTTAGTGAAACATGAAGAGTGAAGTAGATCTCCAATAAAGTCAGAGGAAACCAGAAGTAGAAGATAAGGAGACAGACAGCCATAATGGTGGTTTGTTTGTTTCTTTTACAGAAAATCTATTTAGCATAAAGTTAAAGAGAATGACTGGTAGAACTAGTCAGAGAACTGCACCTTCCATTTATAATAAAACTTGTTTAAGAAAGTTAAGTATATACAGAAAAAGAAGCTGCTTATAGTGATCACTTTAAGACAAGAGACCTTTAGATAACATTATCTGCTTATAGGGATCACTATAGACAGGTGACTTTTAGATAACAAGAACTGCTTATAGTGATCACTATAGACAAGTGACTTTTAGATAACATTATCTGCTTATAGTGATCACTATAGACAAGTGACTTTTAGATAACAAGAACGGCTTATAGGGATCACTATAGACAAGTGACTTTTAGATAACAAGAACAGCTTATAGTGATCACTATAGACAAGTGACTTTTAGATAACAATAATTAAATTGAGAAAGTTAAGCAGATAAAGAAGAACCTGCTGCTTATAGTGATCACTTTAAGGCAAGAGACTTTTAGATAATAATGACTATATTGAGAAAGTTAAGCGGATAAAGAAGAACCTGCTGCTTATAGTGATCACTTTAAGCCAAGAGACTTTTAGATAATAATAACTAAATTGAGAAAGTTAAGCAGATAAAGAAGAAGCTGCTGCTTATAGTGATCACTTTAAGGCAAGAGACTTTTAGATAATAATGACTATATTGAGAAAGTTAAGCAGATAAAGAAGAACCTGCTGCTTATAGTGATCACTTTAAGGCAAGAGACTTTTAGATAATAATAACTAAATTGAGAAAGTTAAGCAGATAAAGAAGAAGCTGCTGCTTATAGTGATCACTTTAAGGCAAGAGACTTTTAGATAACAATGACTAAATTGAGAAAGTTAAGCAGATAAAGAAGAACCTGCTGCTTATAGTGATCACTTTAAGGCAAGAGACTTTTAGATAACAATAACTAAATTGAGAAAGTTAAGCAGATAAAGAAGAAGCTGCTGTTTATAGTGATCACTTTAAGGCAGGAGACTTTTAGATAATAATAACTAAATTGAGAAAGTTAAGCAGATAAAGAAGAACCTGCTGCTTATAGTGATCACTTTAAGGCAAGACTTTTAGATAACAATAACTAAATTGAGAAAGTTAAGCAGATAAAGAAGAAGCTGCTGTTTATAGTGATCACTTTAAGGCAGGAGATTTTAGATAAAATAACTAAATTGAGAAAGTTAAGCAGATAAAGAAGAACCTGCTGTTTATAGTGATCACTTTAAGGCAAGAGACTTTTTAGATAACAATAACTAAATTGAGAAAGTTAAGCAGATAAAGAAGAACCTGCTGCTTATAGTGATCACTTTAAGGCAAGAGACTTTTAGATAATAATAACTAAATTGAGAAAGTTAAGCAGATAAAGAAGAACCTGCTGCTTATAGTGATCACTTTAAGACAGGAGACTTTTAGATAACAATGACTAAATTGAGAAAGTTAAGCAGATAAAGAAGAACCTGCTGCTTATAGTGATCACTTTAAGACAGGAGACTTTTAGATAACAATAACTAAATTGAGAAAGTTAAGCAGATAAAGAAGAACCTGCTGCTTATAGTGATCACTTTAAGGCAAGAGACTTTTAGATAACAATAACTAAATTGAGAAAGTTAAGCAGATAAAGAAGAAGCTGCTGTTTATAGTGATCACTTTAAGGCAGGAGACTTTTAGATAATAATAACTAAATTGAGAAAGTTAAGCAGATAAAGAAGAACCTGCTGCTTATAGTGATCACTTTAAGGCAAGAGACTTTTAGATAACAATAACTAAATTGAGAAAGTTAAGCAGATAAAGACGAACCTGCTGCTTATAGTGATCACTTTAAGGCAAGAGACTTTTAGATAACAATGACTAAATTGAGAAAGTTAAGCAGATAAAGAAGAAGCTGCTGTTTATAGTGATCACTATAGTCAAGAGACATTTAGATAACAATAACTGTTTATAGTGATCACTATAGACAAGAGACTTTTAGATAACAAGAACTGCTTATAGTGATCACTTTAAGACAAGCAACTTTTAGATAACAATAACTAAATTGAGAAAGTTAAGCAGATAAAGAAGAAGCTGCTGCTTATAGTGATCACTTTAAGACAAGAGACTTTTAGATCAGTGCTTCTCATAGATGGTCCACCATACCTGTGCAGGTCCGTGGAGTACTACCTGACAGTCCGCAGGTGCCACACTTGATTTAAAAAAAAAATTGTATAGTTTTGAAGTACAGTAACCGTACATATGAACTAAAATTGAAAATATATTTCTAAAAGTATCAACTTTGTTCATTTTCTGTTTTTTACCAGGAGGGCTATTTTACCATTTTACGTTTTTGCTATGTTGTTTTATAGAAATTTTCTTTTTGTAAATTTCAGCACTGCCACCTTGGTCTCAAAAGGGAAGGACAGTTATTAAGTGCAAGTCCTCACCACTTACTGAAACAAACCTAACATACGTGGCATTCTCTTTTATCAAGCCAAGACTTGACAAATTGACAAATAAAAAACAGTCTCACTGTCCCCATTGACTGTACATTAGGGGTTATTTTAGATTGATGATAGATTTCTGGGTTATTTCCTATAAGTCTAACATAAACAAAGGGGAGGTAATTTATGAGGAAGTGCGTCCTGGTCTACTGCCTCAAAAATTGCTGCCCGGTGACTATCAAAATAACAACCCCAGCTCGTCGTAATTCTTGTTTATTTATCGTAATTTGTCGTAATTCTTGTTTAGATATGAAGATGGATATATAGTTTTGAATAGACTGAGATAGATAGATAGATAAACAAACAAAATAATATAGATAGATACGAACAAATGGAGATAGATATTTTCGACAAGTAAATGTATTGGAGGGGGGGCGCTTCTTTTTTTTGTCGTAATTCTTGTTTATTTAAACTAAAAACAAGACATTAAACAAACATGAATAAAAAAAATATTAGTATTTAAAGTAATATAGATAAATATGAACAAATTGAGATAGACAGATAGATAGATGGATAGTTTTGAATAGACTGAGCTGGGTCGTTATTTTAATAGTCAACGGGCAGCAACTCTTGAGGCAGGAGACCGAGATGCACTTCCTCATAAATTACCAAAGGGGAACTACTCTTGACTGATAAATTATTTATTTTCCCATTAAATTAACCCTAAACTCTAACCCTAACCCTGTCTTCTTTTTTCATAGTAGATCAATAAATAAATAAATAATTTATCAGTCAAGAGTGGTTTCCCTTTGTTTATGTTAGACTTATAGGAAATAACTGATTTCTGTATTAATTAAAGCTAATTTCAACATGTCTGCATAGATACTTTTTATTCAAGGTTAAACAATATTCTTTAATTCTATACACTGGTCTGTGCATCAATCTAAAAAATGTCAACCGGTCTGCAACTTCCAAAAGTTTGAGAAGCACTTAGAAGTCTGGCCTAGTGGAT
This sequence comes from Doryteuthis pealeii, assembly GCA_023376005.1. Lineage (NCBI taxonomy): Eukaryota > Metazoa > Mollusca > Cephalopoda > Myopsida > Loliginidae > Doryteuthis > Doryteuthis pealeii. Next base: position 32,332,591 of record CM042178.1, on the reverse strand, counting down.
AAGGTAGTTAGGTTAAGACAGTTCTAAGTGACAGTTATCTCTGGATTCTGGTTCAATCCTGAGCGGCGGCAGTAACATAGAAAAATAATTAAACACAACTCCTACCCCAGCTATGGTTAGCGGAAATGAGAACAGGATACCCCCATGGACTGAATTAAGGGTTAGGTTCAAAGTTCCGTGATGGCTCCCAATTACGACAAGAAAGTTCCCGAGTTCGAAAAGAAGGTTCCCAAGTCCAAGAAGGTTTCCCGAGTCCGACAAGAAATACCTGAAGAAGGCCGGAGAGCATATTGGCTGAAACGTTGTACAAAATAACAATAAAGATGGGGACAATAGTCCGAATAACGCAGATAATACTAAGAAGAAGCTGCTTATAGTGATCACTTTTTGAGTCTTTTAGATGGGTGGTTCTCAACCATTTTTTGCTTACCTCTGGATCCCTTTTATTCCTATTTTACTAAACCCTGTCTGCAGGGGCTGTAGAACATCCTGACTGCACCTCTGCAGAGGGGTAAAATCCCAGCTGTTGGTCATGAGTGGCGACCCGTTGTTACATAATCTATGTGGTTGTATAAGATTATTGTCAATCCCCTGTATTTCTAAAGGGATGGCCCTTTTCATATCACGGGCGGGACTTTCCATGGAATATTACAGAAAGCCCACGAAATACGTGAAGTCACATGGGACCTGGTTGGGTCTTCAGTTTCAGTTTGGACGTCGGGCAGAGAAGATGTACTGCCTTAACTGGAACTCACTGCATACGCGCGCTATGTTAGTCAGATTAAAAAGGTTTAGTTAAGAAATAAAAGCTTACAAAAATAATATGGTTTTGTGATTAATGAATGTCTTGGTAACAAGACTGACCTAGAAGACCAGACACGAAGTCCCCAAGACGAAGTCCAGACGCTAGAAGAGATGCTAGACGAATAGAAGTAAGAAAGTAAGGAAAGAGGTATGCAGCACTGTGATGCTTATGGATGGAACCCTGGTGGCTGAGCAGTCCATGACAAGCAACACTTGGATGGTCAGAGAGGCCTCCTCTGATCAATTGGCTGGTCATGTCAAGCCCTATGACTAGTAGGTAACCTTAACTTTTTCCTCATAAATTCCTACCATAAAATAAACTGAACCCTCATTTTATGTCCGTGTTTTTGCAATAAATGTTTTAATTTTTCTTGCACCCATTATTTTACAATACTAAATATATTTTCTTTATCTTTAACAAATAAAGAAAATATATTTAGTATTGTAAAATAATAGGTGCAAGAAAAATAAAACATTTATTGCAAGAACACGGACATAAAATGAGGGTTCAGTTTATTTTATGGTAGGAATTTACGAGGAAAAAGTTAAGGATAACGACTAGTATAATTTTCCCGTATTTTCCTTATGGCAAAGCCTCAATCCCTTTTTATATATATTGTGCTAGAAGGCGGTGGTTGAGGGTCTTAGTGTTCTGGATATGACGGTGAACTGCATCTATGGTGAGGTCAATTCTAGAGCTTTGAGGAATGTGGAGTACCCTTCATTACATTTATTGCAAGAACACGGACATAAAATGAGGGTTCAGTTTATTTTATGGTAGGAATTTACGAGGAAAAAGTTAAGGATTACCGACTAGTATAATTTTCCCGTATTTTCCTTATGGCAAAGCCTCAATCCTTTTTATTATATATGTGCTAGAAGGCGGTGGTTGAGGGTCTTAGTGTTCTGGATATGACGGTGAACTGCATCTAGTGGTGAGGTTCCAATTCTAGAGCTTTGAGGAATGTGGAGTACCCCTTCATTACCATTACTCCCAGGTCCACTCTGCTTGCCTGGACTCGAATAAAATGTTATATGCCATATAGTCTCTGGTTGAGAACTACTGTTTTAGTTTGGTTTGGTTTGGTTTGGTTTGGTTTGGTTTGGTTTACGGCATATCAACCTCAGTGGGTCATTTAATGCCGATAAAGTTTTGAAATAAATCAATTCTTAATGGATAATACAATTTTAAAAAAAATACATTTTTCTAGTTAACAAATAGATGGGACCCTAACAGGTACTACCACTCCGGGTCAGAGTGGATCAGGGAGCAATGGTAATGAAAGGGTGCTCCACATTCACCAAACCTCCAAAACTGGAACCTCACCATCAGATAGAGCTTAATATCATTCCCAGGACATGTAGACCCTCAGCCACCACCTTCTAGCACCCATATGATAAAAAGGGTTGGGGCTTGCCATAAGGGCAATAGGGTTGGGGCAATCATATAGATGTTAGGGCTTGACGTGACCAGCCGAGGGGGCCTCTCCAACCGCCCGTCTAGCCCAAGATAGGGCCAAAGTGGAGTATTGCAAGTCATGAACTGCTCATCCACCTGGGTTCTACCCTTAAGCATCATGGGTGGCCCCATTTGGGGGAGTCTTACCCTCTAATGCCCCAGCCGAAGTGGCGGCACTGTTTTAGATAATAATAACTGCAATGAGAAAGTTAAGCAGATATGAAAGAAGATGAGGAGGATGTTGTTTATTGTGATCCGTTTGTGACAAGAGTCATTTAGATAAAGATAAGTGGAATGAGAACAAAAGATATAAAGAACAAAGGATATAAAAATTTGGAACAATTCACATTTATTGTTATTAGATTATTTTAAACAACTTTAGATTATAAAAAAAGATTATTAAAAAATATTAACAGAAAACAGACTATTTAATTTATTGGAACTTCCAACAGATTTGGGACAGATTAAGTTTGATATTAATAAAAATATTGATAACATTAACAGTGTATATCAAATGTATAGACATCATTGTTAATATACATTATTAGCACACTTATATTTTTATCCTAAAAATATAAGTAAACACAAAAAAAATCTATTATTAAATCCATTATTGCAAACAACATTATATTAGAAAAATTAATATGAATAATCTTTAACTTTACTCGCAAAAGTATGCACCCCCTGGTATTTAATGTAATAAAATATTATATTAAACTAGCAACAGAAAACACCCTCTGGGCATCGTAAAAATTAATTTTTGAAAGACATTGACTGAGAGGGTGGGAGTTAAAAATTCAATGTCAGAGGGTTTGTATCATAAGTAAGCAAAATCCTCATATTTATTAAAGGAGTAAAAAATAAATAAATAAAACAATTTGAAATAAAAACTGAGCCCCATCCCTCTCAAATAAAATATTGCATGCATGTAATTATCAAACAATTATTTTGAATATTTTCCACATCAATTTTACCCAAAATCATAGGTATTTTATTTATTTGTAAACTTTTTAGTTAACTTCTTGTTACTGTAAAAAAAAAAAAAAAAAGACGAGAGTAAAAAACAATTTTTAAAATTGCTTACTCAAATTTTGGGTGTGTATAGCATAAGAATATTGTGACGTAAGCTGGGACGTAGAGCTATGACATAGTTTTTGTTACAGACAGATATACAGACAATCTCCATTATTAATAGAAGATTAGAAAGACTAACAAAACTAAATAAGAATGAATATAAAAATATTACACTTATTTTAATGTTATTTTAATTGATTTCTATATAAAATTATATATAGGATTGCTTTTAATACGTTTGAGAATAACATGATAGTATTAGAAATCAGTAACAGCAATTAATTATTTATCAAGTCCAGTCTTGTTAAAATCATTATGCAAATTATTCGTACCATATACTATGTAAATCTTTATTTCTTAGAGATATATAGCACATATATTAGGATTTTAAATGTACTAATGATATGGGCAGTTTTATGGCAAATCTAACTCAGCTGGACTTTAATAGAGACATCTTAAATAAATAAGATGCTAATTAAGATTAGATAATGACTATTTCATAATCGTTGAGAATATAATTTAAATAACTAAGGAAATCGTGACATCAGTGGTGACATAGTTTTGGTTACAGACAGAGAGTTACATAATCTCCATTATAATAAAACAGGCTAAAACTGTGAAATAAACTTAAGAAAAATACAAAGGTAAATCAAATGTTTTGCGGACCCCTACTGTTGACATTGTGGACCCCTTGTGATCTCTTGACCACTGTTTGAAAACAACTATTTTATGCACCCATTTCAGGAGGAGGAGGAGGAAGAGAAGAAGAAGCTGTTTATTGTGATCAGTTTGTGACAAGATTCTGTTAGATAAAAATAACTTGAATGAGAACAATAAGCAAAAGAAATAAAAATTTGGAACAATTTACATTCATTATTATTAAATTCATTGTTTATAATATATGTTTATAATACATGTTATATCCCGAAATGTAGGATATACAAAATGATAATAAAAACAGTGAAATATGTTTAACATATAACAATGCTTGTTTTATTTATTCTCACATTTCACCTGATGTGCCCTCCAGTCTTCTTCAGGTATTTCTTTTCAGACTCGGGAACCTTCTTTTTGGACTCTGGAACCTTCTTGTCGTAATTGGGAACCATCACGGAACTTTGAACCTAACCCTTTATTCAGTTCACGGGGGTATCCTGTTCTCATTCCACTAACCATAGCTGGGGTAGAGGTGTTAAGCTGTGTTAATTATTATTCTATGTTACTGCTGCCCTTGACCAGGATTGAACCTGCAGCCCCTGAAAACTAAATGTGCAGTATACTGTGCCATAGTTCTCTCAACCCTCCTGTGCAGTGCAGAAGCCTGGACAATATACAAAGTGGATGCCCACAGACTACATACCTACTATATGCATCACTTGCACAGTATATTAAATGTCAAGTGGTGGCAACATGTTTCAAACAGGACCATCCTGAAGAGAACTGGACTCCCTGGTATGCATGACATACTTGTCCAATGCAACCTGAGATGGGCTGGCCACTTAAACAAACTTGGGGATGACAGACTGCCAAAGCAGATTCTGTACTCTCAACTGAGAGAGGGATTACGTGGAATCGGTAGACCAAAGCTCAGGTACAAAGACAACATAAAAAAAAACCTGAAGGACTTGAACATCCCCATAGGCAGTTGGCAAGACGCAACCAGAGACCGAATAAACTGGAGGAAAAGGATTCGTGTAGTGTCATCATCAGATACAATTAACAGAAAGTAATAATTATTACTCTAAAAATATAAGTAAAAAATAAAACTATAAAAAGTTTCCTCAAAGATTAACTTTATTTTCTTTATTTTTAAACTTTCGAGAGCAAGGCTTCCCTACAAACACTTTTTAACAGTCATTTCATTTTTAAAAAGGTTAACAAAATGTATTTCTCCATCTTTAAAACTATTCAAAAAATTTGTCTGAATTTTTGAGATGAGGCTTGATATGCATTTTTATTTTTGGGACTGTTGTCCTCATCTTTATCGTGATATATAAAAAATGTTTCGTCCATCTCCGGCTTTCTTCAGATGTACCTTGTCCATCTGAGAATATCAATGATTCACATTGGGAAATCATTTTTGAATAGTTTTTCTGTTGAGCAAACAAGTTGGTTTGGTTTGGTTGTTTTACGGCATATCAACCTCAGTGGGTCATTTAATGCCGATAAAGTTTTGAAATAAATCAATTCTTAATGGATAATACATTTTTTTTATAAATACATTTTTCTTTAACCCATAGATGGGACCCTAACAGGTACTACCACTCCGGGTCAGAGTGGACCAGGAGCAATGGTTGAGAAGGGTGCTCACATTCCCCAAACCTCCAAAACTGGAACCTCACCATCAGATAGAGTTTAATGTCATTCCCAGACATGAAGACCCGCAGCACCGCCTTCTAGCACCCATATGATAAAAAGGGTTGGGGCTTGCCATAAGGGCAATAGGGTTGGGAAAATCATATAGGTTCTAGGGCTTGATGTGACCAGCCGATTGATTGGAGGGGGCCTCTCCGACCACCGTCTAGCCCAAGATAGGGCCAAAGTGGAGTATTTGCATGTCATGAACTGCTCATCCACCTGGGCTCATCCAAATAAGCATAGGGTGCCACCCACGGCCAACAGGTGGCCCCATTGGGGGAGTCCTTACCCCTCTGCAGAGGTGCAGTTGTTGCATTCTAATGCCCCAGCCAACAGGGCGGAGCAAACAAGGCGTTGAAGAACTTACAAAGATCTCATTCAAATAATGATATTGTTTTTACAGCCCATCACCGGCAAGGGTCACAATCTTTATCTTTATCTTGAAACTACAATATTCTGAATTTGCAACCAGTCTCACCATCTCAGCACGTGAGTAACAGCTTAGGATTGTGCGATAAAGTGGGGAGCTGCTGGTAGGTGTGCCGCTCCACCTCAGAAAAAAAAAAATCTCCCTAGTCTTGCGCTTAGTAAAAAAGAGGTTAGACTCCCGCTATCCAGCTGAATAATGACAAATAGGCCACTCACCTACTTTACTGACTTAACTGATACTAACCCAAATAAAAAAACACCTCCAGCGATGTAAAAATAGATTTTTGAAAACATATTGCCTGAGGGTGGGAGTTATAAAAATTCAATGTCAGCAAGTTTGTAACCCTAAGTAAGTAACATCATCAAATTCATTAAAGGATTAAAAAATAAAACAATTAGAATGTAAACTTAAATATGTATTAAAATAAAACTATATTAAGATATATAAATAACTTGTTTTAAAAAACAATGAGGACTGTCTAATGTTGCATGTTCAAATTTGAGTGTATTTATTCTATGTTAAGATGATTTTTTGGATAAATGTGACGTAAGCAGTGACGTAGTTTTTGTTACAGACAAAAACCGGAAGCGAATCTCCATTATCAATAGATATCTCGATAAAGGTGTAAGACAACAGTCTGAAAAATCAAAATAATCTAAAAATCATTCTTTTATATTTTGTTTAATTAAAAAGAAAATAAAGGAACGTTTATATAAGAAAAAAAAAAGTGTTTTCCCAAATTCAAATGGAAAATTCTTAAAAAAACAAAAAAAAAACACAAACTTTTATTAAAGTAGCAAAATCATTTTTTTTTTTTTTTTTTTTTTTTTTAAAATCAAAAACCAATATTTGTTGATTTTTTTAAAAAAATGGCACTTCTTAGGTGTTGAACTACAAAAAAAAAAAAAATGAAAGAAAAAAGCGAATGTGTACGTGGTGGGGCTTGTCACGTGCCTCAAAAAGCACGACAACTAAAAATGTATTGTAGTAATAAAGTACCAAAAGTGTCTTTTAGGCAAATTCCGGAACGATATATGTAGCCAACTCAAGCCCCAGCAGCAGTCGTTCGATAGTAGATAAAGAAGCACAACAGACATAAAATTATATAGTCACAGGGGTTTAGCATTATTTTGCAGCTCGTGCGGGTGGGCTCTGTTTCGGAGAGAAAGGAAGAAGAGAGATAAAGAGAGAGAGAAGGAATACAGTTAATTACTCTACTTCTAACTATGATACCAACTATATCGCTGTCTCCAATACTAGGACAGCAGCCCCGTCAAACCTGCGACGTTGAAAAGGCAAAGAGGACGAACTTCCTACTTGCTCTCAACTTCCACTCCGTCACACTGGAACTTCCAGTTTTAGCTTTCTTCCTCTCCAGGAAGAGCAGACGCGTCTAGACCCTAGCTACCGAAAGCGAAAAAAAAAGACAATCTTGTGCCCTCGTACCACGTGAACTTTCCGCTTCCGGTCAGCTTTCATTCCCTCTTACAGGGGTTATACCTCAGTCAAGAATCCCGGCACACCGTTATGGTCCACTCCTCCTAAATTTTAACTCTTATTTTTCTCTATTTCTTTTCTCTAGCAGTCCGCACACAGCTTCTATGTTTTTAATTTCGAATTCTGTTAGACCCAAGTAAATATGCCTATAGCATCACATACCTGACGTGATATTTTGATTAAAAATAAAAATTTAAACTTAAAATTAACTTAGATATGGTATTTTATTTAAGATTTTATCAGTCTTTGTTGCAGGGTAGGGGAAAAGACAAACATAATTGTCCTTCTCTTGATTTGTGCATGGCTGCTCAGGTCATGTGTCCTTTGGTCATATGATAATTCAGCCTCTTTCAAACTGTCCATTTTTGATACCTCACTCGTAATCTAAAATTAACATATTTCTCAGCTCATTTCATAGAACAAAATAGAGACAATTAGTCTACAACTTCAGAATAGAATTTAGTACACCTCATAAAAATCATAGAAGATTCTAAGTCTTTTATAACCAATCTTGGTTTGGTTTGGTTTTGTCTTACGCATATCAAACCTCAATGGGGTCATTTAATGGCCGATGAGTTTTGAAATAAATCAATTCATAGTGAATAATGCAATTTTTTTATGGTAACAATTTTTCTATTTAACCCATAGATGGGACCCTAACGGCTATACCACTCCGGGTCAGAGTGGACCAGGGAGCAATGGTGATGAAGGGGTGCTCCAACATTCCCCACGCCAATCTTTGGTTATTCCTATAATAATCTAACATGATCAAAGGGGAACCACTCTTGACTGATAAATTATTTATTGATTACTAGGAAAAAGAAGACAGAGTTAGAAGTTAGAGTTTATGGTTAGTCTAGCAAACGAAATGTAATTCCTTTTTCGCCGTCAGCACCACAGTCTCTACCAACTGAGCATGTTACTGTCACTTCCTGACACCCCAAACACAAGTAGTCGTCGAATTTCACTTCTGGTCCAGACACTTGCTTTTTTCTCTCTCGCCCAGTATTCAGCCACTCTCCGTTTTTATCATCGCTCGGCTATGCTTTATGCAAATTCCAACTCGTCTCTCCGGGTCTCTGCCAACAGCATTTCAGTGACGAGGAGGTAGCGAGTTCAAAAATATCCGTGGCCACTCGCCCACGCCTCCCTCTCGCACAAGGCCAAACATATCCGACGCACTTGTTTGTGGGGGGCTTGGAATCCGCTCGTCCACAGTTCTGCCTTCAATTTCACTAGTTAGTTTAATGGGAAAATAATAATTTATCAGTCAAAAGTGGTTCCCCTTTGATCATGTTAGACTTATAGGAAATAACCCAATCTTGTTTGTTCATGTAACGTATTGGTGCATTTAACTTGTTTTGTATTCTT
>CM042178.1:32243405-32323498 GCA_023376005.1 Doryteuthis pealeii | reverse complement strand
AACCCAATCCAAATAATCAAAAATTTATAGAACTAGCAAATATATGCACCCTCCGGGGTGCAAGTATTTAAGTTTTAATGTAATAAATATATATTAAATTAAAGAAAGTCTAATAAGAATGCAGATAAAAAGATTTGAAACAGAAGTGGGGTTCTATAATAGAGAAATAGAAATGAAACTTACTCTTCTATCACTCCCGTCTTTCATTGCTGAATTTTACTTATTAAACTATTTAGTCAAATAGGAAATAAAGAATAAAAATTACTTATTTTTTCATGTTAATGGATTCATTAAGATTCATTGAAGAGATTTTTGCTTAATTCATAAATAAAAACCACAAACAAATTAGAAATCAATAATACTAAGCACATATTTAATTAAAATCACATTTTAATATCAATATTGCACAATTAGCTTCCCATTCACACTGGCAAAACCGCTATTTTTTGTATATAATAAAATACAATAGCATGTATTAGTATGTAGATATGGACAACAACTAATAAAAAAGGTGAGGCAATAATTGAGGTTTTAAATATAAAGAAAAATCATGAAGAAAGTGATGTAAAATAACTTATGTTAATAGTGACTCGATTAGTAATATTAGTTTCGCTACAGGACAGAAAAACACCACAATCTCCATTATTAATAAGATATTAGCACTTTTCTTGGACTTTTTTTTTCTTGCGTATTTTATGATTGACGTGGAATTGATTTATTTTAATGGCATTGTCAACCAAATCTGGGGTTATTTATGCCTCGAGGTAGGGAATTGCACTTTGTACTTCATATTATACTTTTTAATTTAGTTTGTAGTTGTTCCTTAAGACTTTTTTTTTTTTTTGAACACACAGTTCTACCAAATACCAAATAAATTTTTAAACAGATCTATTGACCTTAAGGGCAGGCTTAGCTCAGTCGGTCTAGAGCGTTCGGGCTAGGAATCACAAGGGTCCTGGTTCGACTCCAGGCCCTCGGCCAACTCCCAGCGATGAGTAGCACAGGGATCTGTGGTAAAGGAAGCTGCTGGTAGGTGTGGGCTCTCCACCTCAGATGCCTAAAATAATCTCCTTGGTCTTGGCGCTATGAAAAGGGAATAGACATTAGGCCGCCCCGACAACTTTCTTTATTGACCATAGTTGAAAACCCTAACACATACTACCACTTTGGATCATAGTGGAACCCTGGGAGTAATGCAATGAAGAGGTTACTCCAAAATCTCCGGATCTAATGCCTTCAACTATCAAAGTCATACTTATTTTTTGGAGGGGGGAGGTCAGTTCTTACCCCTCTGCAAGGATACAGTCAAATATTCTAAGCTACTTGAAGATACTAGTTTTCTATGGGGTTAATATATTTAGAAGATTTGTGGAATAAAATGTTTGAATATTATCAGAATTTATCGTTTTTCTGGGACTTTTTTTCTTTTTTTTTTTTTTCCGAAAATACAGCATTTTGGTTTGAGTTTGTGTTAACGGGGCATATCAACCTCTGGGGTCATTCGATGCCAGATAGGGTTATGTAGAATTGTTTTTTTCATATGGGTTTCAGTCTTATACAGTAGAATTTTATGTTGTATTGTTTAGTGGTCACGTTTTGGTTAAAGAATCGGTGGTTAGATCTTTTATTGAAATGGTTGTTTTTTGGGGGGTTTTTTGTTGGTTTTTTTAGAAAATTTAAGATGTCTTCTGGTTTTTTGATATTTTGAAGAAGGTCTGGTGTTGTTTGGTTTTACGCATCAACCTCAGGTGGGTTCATTTTAATTGCCGATAAAGTTTTGAAATAAATCAATCTTAATGGATAATAACAATTTTTTAATAAAACATTTTTTCATTTTAACCATAGATTGGGTCCCTAACAGGTTACTACCCCAATTCCGGGTCAGAGTGGACCAGGGAGCAAATTGGTGATTAAGGGGTGCTCCACATTCCCCAAAAACCTCCAGAACTGGAACCTCACCATCTCAGATAGAGTTTAACGTCATTCCCAGGACACGTAGGACCCGCAGCCACCGCCTTTCTAGGCACCCATATGATTAAAAAGCGGTTGGGGCTTGCCATAAGGGCAATAGGGTTGGGAAAATATAGGTGCTTAGGGCTTGACATAGACCAGCCGACTTGATCGGAGGGCCCTCCCGACCGGCCCATCTAGCCCAAGGATAGGGCCAAAGTGGAGCTTATTGGCAAGTCATAAACTGCTCAAATCCACCTGGGGCTCAGCCTTAAGCATCCATGTCGCACCCACGGACCAACAGGTGGGCCCCATTGGAGGAGTCTTACTCAAGCAAAGGCAAAAAAATTGATTGAGTGACAGTTTTGTAAATTAGAGCACTTGAAAGTAAAGTGCCACTGTAATTTTATGCTTTGGTGAGATTTTCGAAAAATGAAATCAATTTCTGGTTCAATTATTGGCAGGAGATTTTTGTATAGAAAAATTTCTTCTTTTTAAATTTGACATTATCAAAATTTTACTGTATATGTAAAAGGATTGGTGAATTTAATTTGTGGCAATAAAACCTTGTCAATTCAAGAATACCTATAATAACATACTACATAAATAGACAATTCTGTCTGTGAGCTGGAGCCTAAATCAGTGAATCCGATCATGATGAAACTTTTACATTCCCATGTTAGCCTTAATATCAGAACCAGGATGGCTAATTGGATTAAAATAATATATATATATAATATATATATATATATAATATATATATTATATATTGCGTTAATTCAAGAAAATATTACCAGCCGTACAGGGACTACTTTTCTGGTTCAATGCATTCTACTTTGGGGTGACACATAAAACACCAATATAAGGTCATTTTTTGCATGCTTACATCGACGAGAAGTGTCACGATCATTTATTAGGAAAAAATATTGTATATTTAGTTTTCCTGACTCATTATTTGGAATTAGCCAAAATAAAAAACGCCTCTGGGCGACGTAAAATAAATATTTACCTTGAGGGGATGGGAGTTTGAAAATTGATACAGAGAGTTTGTATCACTAAGTTAAAGTAAATTTCATCAAATTTATAAAGGAGTAAAAAATAAAATAAATTTATTAAAAGGAGTAAAAAAATAAAAATATGAATGGAAAACTTAGTTCTGATAACTTTAAATATATATTAAAATAAAACAAAACTATATTTAGATAGATAATACCAGGTATGTATTTATAAAATTGTTTAAAAAAACCCAATGAGACTGTCTAACATTGCATGCTCAAATTTGAGTATTTATTCTATGTTTAGACGATTTTAGGTAGTGTTGACGTAGCAGTGACGTAGTTTATGTTACAGACAAAACCCGCGAAATGAACTCCATTATTAATAGATAAGATCTTTCAAAGTTCTCAACCGCTTTGTTTTTGATCAACAATCAACTATCAAAATTGATTTCTCAGGTTGGGTCATTGCTATTGCTCAGATACGACAAGAACACTTGAAGAACGGCTGGAGAATGCAGCAGCTGAAACATTGTGTTTTTTGTTTTTTACCCATTAGATACAATAAAGATGAGGACCAAGAGTAAAAAAGAAAAAAGAAAAAAGAAAAAAAAAAAAAAAAAAAAAAAAATTAACCACATAAGTTTCATCTTCAAAAAACTCAGACAAATAACAGAAGGCAAAAAATTCAAAATTATTTTATTTTTAATATTTACAAAAAACACAAAGTCAAAATCTTGAATAATAAATAATTATGAATGATATATTTTTCTGCTTGCACTTGGATTTTTTTCACCGACCACTTTTGTGTGCAGATTCATCAGCCGATGAATGCCACAGACAAGAATAAGGGCATTGACAACATAAGTGGATATACACACACACAGAAACATGAAGTATAAAAAGTTGACAAAAACATAGAAAAGATAGAGGAGATCCAAAGTTGGCCATCAAAGCAGTCAACTGTCTGCATTGCAACTGCATGTCAATGTGAGGAAACAGCTTGGAAAGAAAGAAAAAAAGAAAAAAGGGATTAAGAGAAATTGCATTGAATTAGAGAAATTAACTGGCAGCAGAAGAATTATCCACCTGAACTTAAAAGTTAAGCTGAAAATGCAATACAGTATTTTTTGGATTATAAGGTGCACTAAAATCCTATTTTGCTTAAAAAAAAAAAAAAATAAAAATAAAAAATAAAAAATATTTTTAAAAAAAAAAAAAAAAAAAAAAAAAAATAAAAAATATTTAAAAAAAAAAAAAAAAAAAAAAATAAAAAATTAATCCCGGTGGCACCTTTGTAATGAATCCTGGTTGTGATTAGGCCTTGTGATCTCAAACCAATTCTATGTTCACAATGATATAACGGAATTCACTTGTGGTGGTCCTCTTAAAAATTGGGTCGAGGGAAAAAAAAAACATCAAGGGAGGCAACGCCGGACTAGTACGCCCTTATCTGCCAATGGATTGTCGATGCCTGGGCCAAGTTATCAGGTCTCAACTATTCGTCAAGCTTTCAAGAAAGCTTGAAATTACCACTGAACAGTCAAACAACAGCAATGAGACTTACTCAGAGGGATGACGAAAGGGATATCAAGGTTTGGTTGATGCCGCCATCGCCCCCAACTATTAAACTCCTGACACACGAAGATGAAGAAATTTGACGGATTTGTAGAAAGGAATGATTGAAAAAAGTGAGCGTATTTTTTCTGTCTTTGTGTGTTACAAGTGAACAATTATTTGATAGGTCATTTTTAGTGACTTGGGAATAAATCTCACCTAATCTAACTGCTTTGTCTGCTTCTGTGCACCTTATACTTCCAGTGCACCTTATATATTGAAAATAGATCCGTTCCACTGATACTGCGTCTTATAATCCGGTGCGCACCTTATCGTCCGAAAAATACACTGTACTTAAATATTCTAACAACATATGGAGGGGATACGATCACTAAACACCAGGCAGTTCTAGAGAGAGCCTCAACTTCCCCAGCTTGTGTTCTCTACTGAGACAGCATCAATCTCCAATGGCTGGGTCATGTCTACTGGATGGGATGATGGTCGAATCCCGAAGGACATCCCTCTATACAGAGCTTTTCGTCTGGTAAGAGAAAGATTTGGTCGCCCCCCCCAGCTGTTGTTTTAAGATGTCTGCAAAAATGATCTCAGTGCTTTGGCTTTACCCTTCCAGGCTGGGAAAATTTGGCTCAGGACCGCCCTTTGGTGGCAGCAGGGCTCTCCCTAGCAGACTTTTCATGTCTGAAGCCACTCTGGGCAGAACACCATGAAATCCAAGTGGTCCAGAAGAAAGCAGTGACAAACAAAGCACGGCCACATCAACATCTTCCAGGACAGCCTTCACATGCGACATTTGTGTCGAGAATATTTTTTCGAATATAGAACTTCACAGTTCACAGGAGGTGCCTGTTAACTTGAGGGGCACAAGAATTATATAGTCTTCTGAGACTGCAATGCCCAATTGATATTCAAATAATGGAATGACAGATCTCTGTTAAAATGCATACATCATTTTAAAAAAGAAATTAAATTTTATTTCTCTTATTGTTGCATTAATCTATGCGGTTGCATAAGATTATTGTCAATCCCCTGTATTTCTGAAGGGATGGACTCTTTTCATGTCACAGGCGGTACTTTTCCCATGGAATATTACAGAAAAGCCCGCAAAAAATATGTTGAAGCACGTTGGGACCTGGTTAGGTCGCAGTTTCAGCTTGGAACATCAGGCAGAGAAGGATATCTCTTTAGCCGGGGCTCACTTAGCACATGCACGCCATGTGTTTAGTTAGAGAAAAGATGTTTAGATAAGCAAATAAAAGTTTAAATAAATAATATTGTTGTGGTGTGATTGAATGTCTTTGGCAACAAGACTGACTAGAAGAAGAAATGAATCAAGGGACGAACCAACCAGAAAGAACAGAGATAAGAAAGTCATAGCAGAAAGAATAGAAACGACTAGAGATCACCAATGGCCAAAAAAAGTTAAGTTATGCATCTCTCTAATCTACCTGTGTCTATCTCCACCCTCTCTCCAGAAAAAGAACAGTTGTGTAATGTACCCAACATGGGTATATTGTATGAGTATGTAAACATTATATTGTCGATATAATGAAATGTGTTCTTTTAATTTAAAAAAAAAATTTTTAGTGTTAACAAATGCACATAATCACTGAATGCAAAGAATAATTTAATATTACAAGAGATAATAAAAATAGGTATTATTTCTAATCTTATAGTCTATTCAGAGATTAATTACCAGGTTTTTAGGACTAGTATTTCTTTTCATCTTAATTCTTAGTGACTTTTTATCCAACTCTCAGATACAAAAAAAAGAAAATTTCTTGCAACAGAAGACTTGATTACAATTAAAAGAGGACAAAGCTTGCAGGAAGGGAAAAGAACAAGTTTTCCCGTGCCAAATGAAAGCCAGATCAAATTGTCTATAAAGAGAGCTTCCAATGCTGAGAATATGCAAAAGACTAGGGACTCTCAAAACTCTTCAAACAAGCCGCATCCAGAAGAAACAATTTGGAAACCCCAAAATTAGCTGATCATATCATTGTTTTGATGAAAACTTAATTGTTTATTGTATGTTATTTTAGAGACAACGTTTTTAACTTTTAAATGGAGATTTTGTGTGTTTTTCTGTCTGTAACCGAAAACTATATTACAACTTCAAGTCATTAATTCCCTTTATTTATTTACATCACATTCTCAATGATTTATTTTTTTATTTAAAAATTCAATTTTTTAAGATCAATATGCAAATTAGCCTTCCAATTCACACTTGTAATCCGCTATTGTTGTATATATAAATACAATTGCATGTTGTTAGTATTGTAGGATATGGTTAACAGTATTAATAATGTAAACAATTTTTATTAATAATTGAGGTTTAAATTAAAAATAAAATCATTGAGAATGTGATGTTAAATAAATAAAGGGAATTATGAAACTTGAGTTGTAATATAGTTTCGGTTACAGGACAGAAAAACACACAATCTCCATTATAATAAGATTAAACGTGGTTGTCTCCTAAATACACATACAAATAAACAATTAAGTTTTTCATCAAAACAATGATATGATCAGCTATTTTGGGGTTTCCAATGTTCTTTTCTGGATTGCGGCTTTGTTGAAGAGTTTGAGAGTCCCTAAGTCTTTGCATATTCTCAGCATTGGAAGCTCTCTTATAGACATTTTGATTCTGGGCTTTCATTTGCACGGGACTTTCTTTTCCCCTCCTGCAGCTTGTCTCTTTTAAT
Source organism: Doryteuthis pealeii (assembly GCA_023376005.1). Lineage (NCBI taxonomy): Eukaryota > Metazoa > Mollusca > Cephalopoda > Myopsida > Loliginidae > Doryteuthis > Doryteuthis pealeii. Next base: position 32,316,273 of record CM042178.1, on the reverse strand, counting down.
TGTAATCAAGTCCTCTGTTGGCAGAAATTTCTTTTTTTTGTATCTGAGAGTTGTGATAAAAAGTCACTAGAATTAAGATGAAAGAAATACTAGTCTAAAAAAACCTGGTAAATTAATCTCTGAATAGACTATAGATTAGAAATAATACCTTTTTTATTATCTCTTGTATATTTTAAATTATTCTTTGCATTCAGTGTTATGTGCATTTGTTAACACTAAAAAATTTTTTTTTAATTAAAAGAACAACATTTCAATTATATCGACAATATAATGTACATACTCATACACATAACCCATGTTGGGTACATACACAACTGTTCTTTTTCTGGAGAGAGGGTGAGAAATAGACACAGGTAGATAGAGAGATGCATAACTTACTTTTTTTGGCCATTGGTTTGATCTCTAGTCGTTTCTATTCTTTCTCTATGACTTCTATTTTCTGTTCTTTTCTGGTTGGTCGTCCTTGATATTCATTTCTTCTTCTAGGTCAGTCTTGTTGCCCAAGACATTCATCAACCACCCAAAACCATATTATTTATTTAAACTTTTTATTTGCTTAACTAAACATCTTTCTCTAACTAAAACACAGCGTGCATTGCAAGTGAGGCCCGGCTAAAGGCAGATATCCTTCTCTGCCTGATGTCCAAGCTGAAATGCGACCTAACCAGGTCCCACGTGACTTTCACATTATTTTTTGCGGGCTTTCTGTAATATTCCATGGAAAGTACCGCCTGTGACATGAAAAGAGTCATCCCTCAGAAATACAGGGGATTGACAAAATCTTATGCAACCGCATAGATTATGCAACAATAAGAGAATAAATATTTTAATTTCTTTTTTAAATGATGTATGCATTTTAACAGAGATCTGTCATTCCATTATTTGATATCATTGGCATTGCAGTCTCAGAAAGACTATATAATTCTTGTGCCCCTCAAGTTACAGCACCTCCTGTGACTGTGAAGTTCTATATTCGAAAAAAATATTTCTCGAACACAAATGTCGCATGTGAAGGCTGTCCCTGAAGATGTTGATGTGCCAGTGCTTTGTTGTTCACTGCTTTCTTCTGACCACTTGGATTCATGGTGTTCTGCCAGAGTGGCTTCAGACATGAAAAGTCTGCTAGGGAGAGCCTGCTGCCACCAAGGGCGGGTCCTGAGCCAAATTTCCCAGCTGGAAGGGATAAAGCCAAAAGCACCTGAGATCATTTTTGCAGACATCCTTAAAACACAGCTGGGGGGGGCGACCAATCTATCTCTTACCAGACGAAAGCTCTGTATAGAGGATGTCCTTCGGGATTCGACCATCATCCATCCAGTAGACATGACCCAGCCATTGGAGATGATGCTGTCTCAGTAGAGAACACAAGCTGGGAAGTTGAGCTCTCTCTAGAAACTGCTGTGTTAGTGATCGTATCCCTCCATATGTTGTTAGAATATTTAAGTACCGTTTTTTTCGGACGATAAGGTGCACCGGATTATAAGACGCAGTATCAGTGAACGGATCTATTTTCATATATAAGTCGCACTGGAGTATAAGGTGCACAAAGCAGAACAAAGCAGTTTAGATAGGTGAGATTTATTCAAGTCACTAAAAATGACTATCAATATTGTTCACTTGTAACACACAAAGACAGAAAAAATACGCTCACTTTTTCAATCATTCCTCTTCTACAAATCCGTCAAATTCTTCATCTTCGGTGTCGGAGTTTAATAGTTGGGCGATGGCGGCATCAACCAAACCTGAATCCCTTTCGTCATCCTCTGAGTCAGTCTCATTGCTGTTGTTTGACTGTTCAGTGGTAATTTCAAGCTTCTTGAAAGCTTTGACGATAGTTGAGACCGATAACTTGGCCCAGGCATCGACAATCCATTGGCAGATAGTGGCGTAACTAGTCCGGCGTTGCCTCCCTTGAATGTTTTTTTTTTCTCGACCAATTTTTAAGAGACCACACAAGTGATTCCGTTATATCATTGTGAACATAGAAATTGGTTTGAGATCACAAGGCCTAATCACAACCAGGATTCTACATAAGGTGCACCGGATTAATTTTTTTTTTTTTTTTTTTTTTTTTTTAAATATTTTTTATTTTTTTTTTTTTTTTTTTTTTTTTTAAATATTTTTTATTTTTATTTTTATTTTTTTTTTTTTTTTAAGCAAATATAAGGATTTTAAGTGCACCTTATAATCCAAAAAATACTGTATTGCATTTTCAGCTTAACTTTTAAAAGTTCAGTGATAATTCTTCTGCTGCCAGTTATTTCTCTATATTCAATGCATTTCTCTTAATCCTTTTTTTCTTTTTTTCTTTCTTTCCAGCTGTTTCCTCACATGACCATGCAGTTGCAATGCAGACAGTGACTGCTTTGATGGCCAACTTTGGATCTCTCTATCTTTTCTATGTTGTCAACTTTATACTTCATGATTTCTGTGTTGTGTGTATATCCACTTATGTTGTCAATGCCCTTATTCTTGTCTGTGCAATTCATCGGCTGATGAATCTGCACAAAAGTGTCGTGAAAAAATCCAAGTGACAAGCAGAAAATATATCATTCATAATTATTTATTATTCAAGATTTTTGACTTTGTGTTTTTTGTAAATAATTAAAATAAAAATAATTTTGAATTTTTGCCTTCTGTTATTTGTCTGAGTTTTTGAGATGAAACTTGATGTGGTTAATTTTTTCTTTTTTTTCTTTTTTTTTCTTTTTTCTTTTTTCTTTTTTACTCTTGTCCTCATCTTTATTGTATCATGTACAAACACAATGTTTCAGCTGCTGCATTCTCCAGCCTTCTTCAAGTGTTCCTTGTGTATCTGAGCATAGCAATGACCCAACCTGAGAAATCATTTTTGATAGTTTGATTGTTGATCAAACAAGACGGTGAAGAACATTTGAAGATCTTATCTATTAATAATGGAGATTCATTTCCGGGTTTTGTCTGTAACATAAACTACGTCACTGCTTACGTCACACTACCTAAAATCGTCATAACATAGAATAAATACTCAAAATTTGAGCATGCAATGTTAGACAGTCCTCATTGGTTTTTTAAACAAGTTTTAATAAATACATACCTGGTATTATCTATCTATATATAGTTTGTTTTATTTTAATATATATTTAAAGTTATCAGAACTAAGTTTCCATTTCATATTTTTTATTTTTTTACTCCTTTTAATAAATTTATTTTATTTTTTACTCCTTTTAATAAATTTGATGATTTTACTTTACTTAGTGATACAAACTCTCTGATATCAAATTTTCAACTCCCATCCCCTCAGGTAATATTTATTTTACGTCGCCCAGAGAGCGTTTTTTATTTTGCTAATTCAAATAATGATGTCAGGAAAAACTAATATACAATTTTTTTTCTATAAATGATCGTGACACTTCTCGTCGGAATGATAAGCATGCAAAAACAATGACACCCTTATTTGGTGTTTATGTGTCACCCCAAGATAGAATGCATTGACAGAAAAGTAGTCCCTTACGGCTGGTAATATTTTCTTGAATAAGCATATATATATATATATATATATATATATATATAATATATATATATTATTTTAATCCAATTAGCCAATCCTGGTTCTGAATATTAGCTTAACATGGATGTAAAGTTTCATCATGATCGGATCACTGATGTAGGCTCCAGCTCACAGACAGAAATTGCTATTTATGTAGTATGTTATTATAGGTATTCTTGAATTGACAAGGTTTTATTGCCACAAATTAATTGCACCTATCCTTTTACATATACAGGTAAAATTTTGATTAATGCAAATTTAAAAGAGAATTTTTCTATACAAAAATCTACCTGCATAAATGAACCAGAAATTGATTTCAAATTTTTCGAAAAATCTCACCAAAGCATAAAAATACAGTGGCACCTTTACTTTCAAGTGCTCTAATTTACAAACTGTCACTCAATCAATTTTTTTGCTTTGCTTTGAGTAAGACTCCTCCAATGGGGCCACCTGTTGGTCGTGGGTGGCGACCAGTGATGCTTAAGGATAGAGCCCAGGTGGATGAGCAGTTTATGACTTGCAATACTCCACTTTGGCCCTATCTTGGGCTAGATGGGCGGTCGGAGAGGCCCCCTCCGATCAATCGGCTGGTCATGTCAAGCCCTAGCACCTATATTTTCCCAACCCTATTGCCCTTATGGCAAGCCCCAACCCTTTTTATCATATGGGTGCTAGAAGGCGGTGGCTGCGGGTCTACGTGTCCTGGGAATGACGTTAAACTCTATCTGATGGTGAGGTTCCAGTTCTGGAGGTTTGGGGAATGTGGAGCACCCCTTCATCACCATTGCTCCCTGGTCCACTCTGACCCGGATTGGTAGTACCTGTTAGGGACCCATCTATGGGTTAAATAGAAAAATGTATTTATAAAAAAAATTGTATTATCCATTAAGAATTGATTTATTTCAAAACTTTATCGGCATTAAATGACCCACTGAGGTTGATATGCCGTAAAACCAAACAAACCAAACCAGACCTCTTCAAAAATATCAAACCAGAAGACATCTTAAATTTTCTAAAAAAACCAACAAAAAAACCCCCCCCAAAAAAACAACCATTTCAATAAGATCTAACCAAACCGATTCTTTAACCAAAACTGACCAAACATAAACAAATACAAACATAAAATCCTACTGTATAGACTGAAACCCATATGAAAAACAAATTCTACATAACCCTATCTGGCATCGAATGACCCACAGAGGTTGATATGCCGTTAAACAAAACTCAAACTCAAACTGCTGTATTTTCGGAAAAAAAAAAAAAAGAAAAAAGTCCCAGAAAAACGATAATTCTGATAATATTCAAACATTTTATTCCACAATCTTCTAATCATATTAACCCCATAGAAACTAGTATCTTCAAAGTTAAGCTTAGAATATTTTGACTGTATCCCTTGCAGAGGGGTAAGAACTGCCCTCCCCCCCTCCAAAAAAAAATAGTATGACATTTGATAGTGAAGCATTAGATCCGGAGATTTTGGAGTACCTCTTCATTGCCATTACTCCCAGGTCCACTATGATCCAAAGTGGTAGTATGTGTTAGGGTTTCAACTATGGGTCAAATAAAGTAAAGTTGTCGGGGCGGCCTAATGTCTATCCCCTTTTCACTAGCGCCAGACCAAGGAGATTATTTTAGCATCTGAGGTGGAGAGCCACACCTACCAGCAGCTCCTTTACCACACAGATCCCTGTGCTACTCATACGCTGAGTTGGCGAGGGCTGGTATCGAACCAGGAACCTTGTGATTCCTAGCCGAACGCTCTACCGACTGAGCTAAGCCTGCCCTTAGGTCAAATAGATCTGTTTAAAAATTATTTGTATTTGGTAGAACTGTGTGTTCAAAAAAAAAAAAAAGTCTTAAGGAACAACTACACAAAAAAATGTAAATATGAAGTACAAAGAATGCAATTCCCTAACCTCGAGGCATAAAATAACCCCAGATTGGTTGACATGCCATTAAAATAAATCAATTCAACAGTCAATCATAAAAATACCAAGAAAAAAAAAGTCCAAGAAAAGTGCTAATCTTATTATAATGGAGATTGTGTGTTTTTCTGTCTGTAGCAGAAACTATATTACTAATCGAGTCACAATTAACATAGTTATTTACATCACTTTCTTCATGATTTTATTTATATTTAAACCTCAATTATTGCCTCACCTTTTTATTAGTGTTGTCCATATCTACATACTAATAACATGCTATTGTATTTATATATACAAAAAATAGCGGTTTGCAGTGTGAATGGGAAGGCTAATTTGCATATTGATATTAAAAATGTGATTTTATTAAATATGTGCTTAGTATTATTGATTTCTAATTGTTTGGTTTTATTTTAATGAATATAAGCAAAAATCTCTCAATGAATCTTAAATGAAATCCATTAACAAGAAAAAATAAGTAATTTTATTCTTTATTTCCTAATTTAACTAAATAGTTAAATAAGTAAAATTCAGCAATGAAAGACGGGAGTGATAGAAGAGTAAGTTTCATTTCTATTTCTCTATTATAACCCCACTCTGTTTCAAATCTTTTTATCTGCATTCTTATTAGACTTTCTAATTTAATATAATATTTCATTACATTAAAACTTAAATACTTGCACCCGGAGGGTGCATATATTTGCTAGTTCTGATAATGTTCAAAAGTTTTATTCCAAAATCTTTTTATCATATTTATAGTCTTTTCCAGAACTGGAAACTAGTATCCTCAAAGATGGTAAATTGTCACGTTTTTAAAGTAAGTTTGGTTTGGTTTGGTTTGTTTTACGGCATATGAACTTCAGTGGGTCATTTAATGCCGATAAAGTTTTGAAATAAATCAATTCTTAATGGATAATACAATTTTTTTTATAAATACATTTTTCTATTTAACCCATAGATGGGACCCTAACAGGTACTATCACTCCAGGTCAGAGTGGACCAGGGAGCAATGGTGATGAAGGGGTGCTCCACATTCCTCAAACCTCCAAAAGTGGAACCTCACCATCAGATAGAGTTTAACGTCATTCCCAGGACATGTAGACCCGCAGCCACCGCCTTCTAGCACCCATATGATAAAAAGTGTTGGGGCTTGCCATAAGAGCAATAGGGTTGGGGCAATCATATACGTGCTAAGGCTTGACGTGACCAGCCAATTGATCAGAGGGGGCTTCTCCGACTGTCCGTCTAGCCTAATTAAAATTCTAAGTAGAGTGTTGCAGGTCATGGACTGCTCATCCACCAAGACTCCGTCCTTAAGCATAATGGGTCGCCACCAATGGCCAACAGGTGGCCCCATTTGGGGGAATCTTACCCCTCCGCAGAGGTGCAGTCGGTGCATTCTAACGTGCCACCGACAGGGCGGTTTAAAGTAATTTATGACACCACATACCCCTCGTTCATCAAAGAGTCTAGCAGTATACTTGCCAGGCTTTTACTTGAAATAACGTTGATATAAAATCTATATATTAATATGCTTGTTCATTAATCTTCCAACCATTACCATCTTACAATAGCCTCTGGTTAAAAATGAGACTGTCCAAATCATCCAAGATGAAATGCAAAAATGTAAATCTTGATTATCTGGTGTTGCTTATTCGCCGAATTCTTGTTTCTTATGACTGGTGTCACTTCAGCTAAATAATGGATCATTCCGTTTTTATTATAAAGAAAGGGAAGAAAAAGGACATGACACACAGAAAAAATATAATAAGAAAGGGAAAGAGAGGGAGAAGAGGTGAGCATGCAGAAGTGATAACGCTAATATCTTTCAATCGTAATGTAATGAAAAGAAGGAAAGAAAGAAAAATTAAAAAGTGAAAATGAAATGAAATTCAAGAAAGGGTTAAATAATGTTATATGATAAAATATCAATTTTTTTAATACATTATGTTAATTTGAAATATAAAAGACTGTAAGCAAAGAAGCAGAGATATTGATGCTTATGGGCCTCCATATGTGCCAAATTATAACAGTGATATACTTATAAGATTTGTTTTAAACTTCAGCTTTGAAGAACAACCTATAAACCTAGTAATGTTTAATCAAGATTTGAATAATTAGTTTAGTAAGACAATTCATTAATCTTTTTTTTCGTTTTAGAAATTAGGAATTTTAAATTCTGTATAATAAGTTACATCTTGCAGCAACATGGCTTCCCAATGATTTTTTTTTTAATAGAAATCTTCCCCCATGAGGAGCACAATTTTTATTTTACATTAAAACTTTAAGCCCAATAAGTATGCATACCACAATTGGATGTTCTACATCAAACTGTTTGAACATCTGGACCCCAGTGTCTAGACATAGGAATTGGAGTGTAATATTAAGATTGGGTGGCATACAAAGAAGAGTGACAAAACTAATAAAAAAAAGATTACAGTTACAGGGAAAGATTGGAGAGCATACAAAGAAGAGTGACAAAACTAATAAAAAGAGTAAAAGATTACAGTTACAGGGAAAGATTGGAGAGCATACAAAGAAGAGGGACAAAACTAATAAAAAGAGTAAAAGATAACAGTTATAGGGAAGATTGGGTGGCATACAAAGAAGAGTGACAAAACTAATAAAAATAGTAAAAGATTACAGTTACAGGGAAAGATTGGAGAGCATACAAAGAAGAGTGACAAAACTAATAAAAAGAGTAAAAGATTACAGTTACAGGAGAGATTGGAGAGCATACAAAGAAGAGTGACAAAACTAATAAAAAGAGTAAAAGATTACAGTTACAGGGAGAGATTGGAGAGCATACAAAGAAGAGTGACAAAACTAATAAAAAGAGTAAAAGATTACAGTTACAGGAGAGATTGGAGAGCATACAAAGAAGAGTGACAAAACTAATAAAAAGAGTAAAAGATTACAGTTACAGGGAAAGATTGGAGAGCATACAAAGAAGAGTGACAAAAACTAATAAAAAGAGTAAAAGATTACAGTTACAGGGAAAGATTGGAGAGCATACAAAGAAGAGTGACAAAACTAATAAAAAGAGTAAAAGATTACAGTTACAGGGAAAGATTGGAGAGCATACAAAGAAGAGTGACAAAACTAATAAAAAGAGTAAAAGATTACAGTTACAGGGAAAGATTGGAGAGCATACAAAGAAGAGTGACAAAACTAATAAAAAGAGTAAAAGATTACAGTTACAGGGAGAGATTGATGAAATTAGGATTATCTACTTTATTACAGAAGGAAGAATGAAAGGTGATCTAATTGAAATTTTCAAAATAATTAATGTAATTTCTAATTATCACTGACATTTTTTTAATATTTCTTCCCGAATTGGAAATTTAGTCAAGGCAGATTTAAAAAACTAAGTCTATTAAGTCACATTGGTATCCAAGGAAATGAAAAAGCAGACAAAGCCGCAAAAAAAGCACTTCAAACAGATATGAGCAAATCTAAAATCCCATATACAGATCGGAAACCAACCATAAACAAATTTATATTAGACAAATGGCAGAAATCATGGGACAATCTGACCCAAAACAAACTCCACGAAATATAAGAAGTTATTAGAGAATGGCTGACAGGCCACAGAAATATTAGAAGAGAAGAAGTAATACTCGCCAGATTGCGTATTGGGCACACCCACATTACCCATTCGTACCTGTTAAAAGGGGAGGATGTCCCAGTGTGCCCAACATGCAAAGTACAACTTACAACCAAACAAATCCTTCTAAATTGTAACAGCTTTAAACATATCTGCACTAATTACTATCAAGCAAGAAACCTGAGGGACATCTTTAAGAATACAAACCCTGAAAACATTTTAAATTTTCTAAAAAAGAGCAACCTTTTCAACAAGATATAACAGAACATAACCATAGAACCACTACTTTAAAGACTGAAATCCAAAATAACCTTTTTGGCATTAAATGACCTACAGAGGTTGATATGCCATTAAACAAAACTCAAACCCCATAAAACCACTACTTTAAAGACTGAAATCCAAAATAACCTTTTTGGCATTAAATGACCTAAAGAGGTTGATATGCCATTAAACAAAACTCAAACCCCATAAAACCACTACTTTAAAGACTGAAATCCAAAATAACCTTTTTGGCATTAAATGACCTACAGAGGTTGATATGCCGTTAAACAAAACTCAAACTCAAAGTCTATAAATCAATTGTTTTTTTTTTAATAGAAATATATTTTTGGAACTAATTGTCAAACCAGATCAAAAAGAGCAAACAAATTTGAGGATTGAATTGATTTCAGAAATAATAATAAGAAAAAGAATCTAAGAGGGAATTTTTTTGGTACTTGATATATCCTGGTTAAGGGATATATTCTGAAGTTGGTATTTGGTATATTATCGCAGTAGTAATTGGTACGTCGAATAGCAATCCGTCTGCCGAGCAGTCGTCTAGCGAGTAAGTTTAGCTTGTAGGCATTAGGGGTATTTACATGTGTCCCACTTTCACATGTTATGGCACAAGGCCGTTTTATGTGGGCACCACCCACAAGCCGAGACTCATGGGGTGGTAGGTAGAAAAATTGCGTTGATCCCGTCAGCATTCCCCCTCAAGGGGGTGCCTCAGGCGCTGGGCAATAAACCCTGCCCCTTTAAATTGAGGGGGCAGGTATTGCCTGGGGGGACGGCCCCCTGTGATCAACGCTATCAACCAACTCAGCCAGTCCAGTGGCCGAAACACACTGGGCTTGTAGGCTTAGGTGCCTGTACCAACACAGTCGACTATTTATACATGACACTGTCCAATCAGATTATAGTCAGGGGGTACCAAGGTATTTACATATTCATTATATCAGTACTATCAGATGAATTAACATAATATGTTGATTATTTTACACCTTTCTTTTCTATTTTGGAAATCTAAATTCTGTATAATGAGTTACATCTTGCAGCAACATGGCTTCCTGCTGATTTTTGTTAGAAATTGATGGAAACCTCCTTTCTACATAACGAACCAGAACCTTTTTTTTGTTAAAACTTTCCACTAAGTCCAATAAGTATGCATAATAAATTTGGTAGCTCTACAAACGGGTTGGTTGTCTATAGAGGACGGACAGAGAAACCTTTTACAATTATTGATATAGATGCATTTTTCAGTTTTTCAATGTGTATGTTGTATCTAGTCATTAATTTGCTTAGTACATTTTTCTTCCTTCTTTTCAACTCAAATATATTTTGGACTATGTTTTACTCAAAAAGATGTAAGTAAAGTAAGGAGCTGATGGTAGGTGTGGCTCTCCACCTCAGATGCTAACACAATCTCCTAGGTTTAGCGTTATTGAAAAGGGGATAGACTCCCTCGCTAACTGGCTGATACCGACTTTAGGCCGCCCCGTCGACTTTACTTACATCTTTTTGAGTAAAACATAGTCCAAAATATATTTGCTTAGTACATTTTTCTTCCTTCTTTTCAACTCAAATATATTTTGGACTATGTTTTACTCAAAAAGATGTAAGTAAAGTAAAGTCGTCGGGGCGGCCTAAAGTTGGTATCAGCCAGTCAGCGAGGGAGTCTATCTCCTTTTCAATAGCGCTAGACCAAGTAGATTGTGTTAGCATCTGAGGTGGAGAGCCACACCTACCATCAGCTCCTTACTTTACCGCACAGATCCCTGTGCTACTCATATGCTGAGTTGGCGAGGACCGGTATCGAACTAGGAACCTTGTGGTTTCTAGCCGAACGCTCTACCGACTGAGCTAACCCGGCCCTGAAAAAAGATGTACCCAGATGCAATACACATGTTACAGAGGTTAAAGAGTGTATTGGGAGTGTCCCCGTAGCATAATGGCTAACATGCTGGACTAAAATCATGGTGAGTTCATTATCATTATTAGGGATCTCTGAATGAGAGCTCATTTTTCCCTATAACGAAAAAGGTTAAATTGAACTTAACGGACCTAAATTCCACCATCATATGTCACCCCGCTGAAAAAAAAAAAAAAAAATCAGGGAATTAACTGAATTTAATGAAATTTTCAGTGTTGATATATTGATGGATAACAGTTCTATTTGCCTCAAAACGGCCCATATTATTAGTGCGTTAAAAAGCATGCAAGGCGTCTTATATACCACTAAGAAATAATGGTTTACATAATAAATGGTGTGGTTAATTTGTATACTGGTTTTAACAAGACCGGGTTTAATGAATGATTATTTGATGTTATTGATCCCTAATATTTTTGTTTTATTCACCAACGTATTTAAATCAATCCTACGAATGATGTTATATAGAAACTTAAATTAAAATATAATTAAGATAAGTGTAATCTTTTCATATGATTTCTTATTTAGTTTCGTCAGTCATTCTAATTTAATATATTTTATAACATCAACATTTAAATACTTACTCCCAGAGGGCGCATATTCATGCTAGTACAGGTAAAAAGTACCAAGAAAATTTGGTACAGCCCTGTGGGAAATTTGATAGGCCAAGAGTTAAATTAAAAGAAAAGAAGGTATAAGGTTTTCCATATGTCGGTTAGAAAAAAAAACTAATTAGGATTTAATTGTCTTAAAACTGTATGGATTAAGATACCTTTTATAACCATAACACAGATTCTGAAAGATACGGGGTTCAAAGTTATTTGACCTGAGAAAATGTAAAGGTTTTTAAATAAAATAACTGGTGCATTATATCTTTTATTCATCAATATATCAACACTGAAAATTTCATTAAATTCAGTAAATTCCCTGATTTTTGGTATTTTTTTTCTTTCAGCAGGGTGACATACGATGGTGGAATTTAGGTCCGTTAAGTTCGATATAACCATGAACAAAATGTTTGTTTTTTACTATAATGAAATATTTTCTTTGGTTCAATAGATAGGCATACCAAATTTGACAGCTTTACATCAAACCATTTGGCTAGCTATGAAGGACAGACAAACACTTCCGGGTGTGGGGGGTCCTTGTGGTGTTGTGGCTAATGTCATGAACTGCAACATCGTAGTAAGTGAGTTTGAAATTCAGTCACACTATTACATTCACTTTTGGACTAATACCCTTGGGAAAGGTATGAACACCCTTATCCTCCCAGCAATGGATTAAATACTACCACTACTGTTCTTCTACAAGGATAGCTTTGGCATTAAATATCCCATTAAAGTTGATATACCATTAAACAAAGACCTCCCCCTTTCTCATTATGTTCACTTTCGGACTAATACCATTGGGAAAGGTATGAACCCTCTCATCCCCCCCAGCTATGGGTTAAATAATATCATTACTGTTGTTCTACAAGGATGGCTTTGGCATTGAATAACCCATAAACATTGATATACCATTAAATAAAGAACTCCCCCTCTCTGTCATTATGTTCACTTTCAAACTAATACGATTGGGAAAGGTATAAATCCTCTCATCCCACTAGCTATGGGTTAAATAGTACCACTACTGTTCTTCTACAAGGATGACTTTGGCATTAAATAACCCATGAAAGTTGTTACAATCTTATGGGCCATCCTGTAGGCCGTAAGCAAGAGTGCTTGTCCAGTGGAATTGGGTCTTTGGTAGTCCTCTGATAATGAATCCTTTGGTTCTTCTGGTGAAGAGTCCTCGTCAATGGTCGTAAGCTCCTCCTCAATGATTGCAAGTAAACTGTGGCAAGTATCAGTGTTTAAGTAGTGAATCAACCACGCATTATGGTTGTTGATTGGCCGGAGGAATAAACCATGTGACCATGGCTAGTCTATAAGGTGGGGAATTAGAGCATACCTTATATACACAAATATTCCAACAAAAGTTGATATGCTATTAAACAAAAAACTGAAGAAACCGAGTGTAGGTATTGGCTGAAAGGTTGTGTTGTCTTGCAGCAACATGGATTTCTGATGAAAATTGTTTATTGTTTGAGACCCCCCGCCAACCCCCCCAAAAAAACTATGGATAGAAGCCTCTGATAAACAAAACATTTCTTTACATTAAAAACATTCCTCTGGGCCTAGTAAGTAAGTCGTCTGGGTGGCCTAAAGTCGGTATCAGCCAATCAGCGAGGGAGTCTATCCCCTTTTCACTTGCGCTAGACAAAGGAGATTATTTTAGCATCTGAGGTGGAGCGCCACACCTACTATCAAAAATTTGGCAGATATATATCTTAAACCATCCAAGTAAGACGAACAAGACATACTGGACACTGTTTGAGTAAGGACAAACTCATAAGTGACGTTCTCCTATGGACACCAACACATGGACTCACCAATGTAGGCTGAACAGCAAAAACTTACATTAATCAGTTCTGTGTGGATACTAGATGCTGTGCAGAGGACTTGATAGGGATGGTTTGTCATGGGAATCCATGATATCAGCAAAACTGATGATGATGATGATGATCTTAAACCATGTGGATGTCTATGTAAGCAAGAAAGTTAAGAGTTGAAAACTTGGAAGGATTTTAAGAAACCATGAATTTATATGCCACACTTTTTACAACAATAAACACAGTGTGTTTTTTGGGAAGACTTATATGTTTATAAACATCAGTAAGAGGTAAACATTTAAAGCCGCCTAGTGGCCATTAGGTAATTTATGAGAAGGTGCGTCCCAGTCTCCTGCCTTATAAATTGCTACCCAGTGACTATTAAAATAATGACCCCAGCTACGGTGTTACTTGAAAGAAAACAACCAACTTAGGGCGTTAAATGTATTTTAGGGGGGGGAGGCTTCTCTTTTTTGTCGTAATTCTTATTTATTTATCGTAATTTGTCGTAATTCTTATTTATTTATAGAAATTTGTCATAATTCTTGTTTATTTATCGTAATTTCTTTTATTCATGTATGTTTAATGTCTTGTTTTTAGTTTAAATAAACAAGAATTACGACAAAAAAGAAGCAACACCCCCCAAATACATTTACTTGTCAAAATTATCTATCTATCTATCTATTTTATTTTGTTTGTTTATCTATCTATCTATCTCAGTCTATTCCAAACAATATATCCATCTTCATATCTAAACAAGAATTACGACAAATTACAATAAATAAACAAGAATTACAACAAATTACAATAAATAAATAAGAATTACAACAAAAAAAAGAGAGAAGCCCCCCCCCCTGCAAATACATTTAACGCCCTAAGTTGGTTGTTTTCTTTCAGCTGGGTTCGTTATTTTAATAGTCACCGAGTTGCAATTTATGAGGCAGGAGACCAGGACACACTTCCTCATAAATTACCAGCCATTGCTCGTAATAGTATGACACATAAACACAAAAATATAATTTTTTTAATTGTGATTTTCCAATGATTAAACATACTAATAATTTTGATTTTTGGCTTTAGAAATCTTCAGGTAGATGACAACTTTATATGGTTAAACAAAAAGGTAAAGATTTGATTTAGTTAACCTAATGGACACAAAATAAGGGTCCAGTTTAGCATTACATTTACATTGTAAATCAAAATTCTTACTAAAACTGAAGAGTTTTGGAATTTTCAAAAGCTAATATAATAATGACACAGCTCTGTCCTCTCATTATGTGATGAGAGAGAGAGAGAGAGAGAGAGAGAGAGAGAGAGAGAGAGAGAGAGAGAGAGAGAGAGAGACAAAAAAGTAATTTAGTGATATGTCTATTTTTAATAACGTTATCTCAAGACTACATGTCAATTTTGTGTTTTAATATGTAGCAATGTTTCATAAATAGAAAAGTAAATTTAAAGAAAATACTATAGAAGTATAAAAAATATTATAGAATTTTGCAAAAAAGAAGAGAACACTGTAGAAATGTAATTAAAAAAATACTGTAAAAATAGTGTAAAAAAACATAAGAAAAAAATAAAAGAAGTGTAAAAAAATAAAATAATATAGAAGTCTAAAAAAAAAAAAAAAAAAAAAAGAAAATATTGTAAAAATGTTAAAAAAAATATAGAACAGTATTGGTACAATAAAATAAATTATGTAGAACTGTAAAAAAAATAAAATAAAATACTAAAGAAGTATAAAAAAATACTATAGAGTAAATAAAAATAAAAATTTTAAAAAAGTACTATAGAAATATAAAAAAATACTATAGAGTAAATAAAAAATTAAAATTTAAAAAATACTATAGAAAAGTAAAAAATAAAATACTATAGAAAAGTAAAAAAATAAAAATACTATAGAAATATAAAAAAAATAATATAAAATATAAAAAATGAAATACTATAGAAATATAAAAAAAATAATATAGAAATATATGAAATACTATAGAAATAAAAAAATAATATAGAAAATATAAAAATAAAATACTATAGAAATATTTTAAAAATACTATAGAAAAGTTAAAAAATACTAGAAAAGTAAAAAAAATAAAATACAATAGAAATATTAAAAAATAAATACTACAGAAAAGTAAACAAAATAAAAATACTATAGAAGAGCAAAAAATAAAATAAAATACTATAGAAACATAAAAAAATAAAATAAAATACTATAGATGAATAAAAAAAATAAAAATACTATAGAAGCATTAAAAATACTATAGTAGTGTAAAAAAAGAAAGTAGAAATGAAAATTATAGACGTATAAAAAAAATAGAAGGAAATATAGAAGTGTAAAAAAATCTACAGAAGTGTAACAAATAATAAAATAAAATAATGTAGAAATGTAAGAAAGAATTATAGAAGTGTAAAAAATAGAAGGAAATATAGAAGTGTAAAAAATACTACAGAAGTGTAAAAAAAATGAATAAATAAAATAATGTATAAATGTAAAAAAAAAAAAAATCTTTAAGAATACCTTTTTGATTTTTCTGCAAGTGTTGATATGCTAATCCAATACAAGAACAAAACTGTTTGACATTAAAAGTCTGTGTAGAATAAAGTTGAAAAGTAAAAAAAAAAAAAAGAAAAAAGTCTGCGTTGTCCAGCTACTTAACAACACTAACCCTAGCCTCAATGAGGTCATCCTAAAAATACAAGCTCAAAATAAGTCAACTGAGAGGTGACCCTTAAGCAACTAGTTGACGTTATAGCACTTAACATTCATGACTCATTGGATTCTGTTAGTGAAACATGAAGAGTGAAGTAGATCTCCAATAAAGTCAGAGGAAACCAGAAGTAGAAGATAAGGAGACAGACAGCCATAATGGTGGTTTGTTTGTTTCTTTTACAGAAAATCTATTTAGCATAAAGTTAAAGAGAATGACTGGTAGAACTAGTCAGAGAACTGCACCTTCCATTTATAATAAAACTTGTTTAAGAAAGTTAAGTATATACAGAAAAAGAAGCTGCTTATAGTGATCACTATAGACAAGAGACTTTTAGATAACAAGAACTGCTTATAGGATCACTATAGACAAGTGACTTTTAGATAACAAGAACTGCTTATAGTGATCACTATAGACAAGTGACTTTAGATAACAAGAACTGCTTATAGGGATCACTATAGACAAGTGACTTTTAGATAACAAGAACTGCTTATAGGGATCACTATAGACAAGTGACTTTTAGATAACAAAACTGCTTATAGGGATCACTATAACAAGTGACTTTAGATAACAAGAACTGCTTATAGTGATCACTATAGACAAGTGACTTTTAGATAACATTATCTGCTTATAGTGATCACTATAGACAAGAGACTTTTAGATAACAAGAACTGCTTATAGGGATCACTATAGACAAGTGACTTTTAGATAACAAGAACTGCTAATAGTGATCACTATAGACAAGAGACTTTTAGATAATAATGACTATATTGAGAAAGTTAAGCAGATAAAGAAGAACCTGCTGCTTATAGTGATCACTTTAAGGCAAGAGACTTTTAGATAACAATAACTGCTTATAGTGATCACCATAGACCAGAGACTTTTAGATAACAATAACTAAATTGAGAAAGTTAAGCAGATAAAGAAGAAGCTGTTGTTTATAGTGATCACTTTAAGACAAGAGACTTTTAGATAACAAGAACTGCTTATAGGGATCACTATAGACAGGTGACTTTTAGATAACAAGAACTGCTAATAGTGATCACTATAGACAAGAGACTTTTAGATAATAATGACTATATTGAGAAAGTTAAGCAGATAAAGAAGAACCTGCTGCTTATAGTGATCACTTTAAGGCAAGAGACTTTTAGATAATAATAACTAAATTGAGAAAGTTAAGCAGATAAAGAAGAACCTGCTGCTTATAGTGATCACTTTAAGACAGGAGACTTTTAGATAACAATAACTAAATTGAGAAAGTTAAGCAGATAAAGAAGAACCTGCTGCTTATAGTGATCACTTTAAGGCAAGAGACTTTAGATAACAATAACTAAATTGAGAAAGTTAAGCAGATAAAGAAGAAGCTGCTGTTTATAGTGATCACTTTAAGGCAGGAGACTTTTAGATAACAATAACTAAATTGAGAAAGTTAAGCAGATAAAGAAGAACCTGCTGCTTATAGTGATCACTTTAAGGCAAGAGACTTTTAGATAACAATAACTAAATTGAGAAAGTTAAGCAGATAAAGAAGAACCTGCTGCTTATAGTGATCACTTTAAGGCAAGAGACTTTTAGATAACAATAACTAAATTGAGAAAGTTAAGCAGATAAAGAAGAACCTGCTGCTTATAGTGATCACTTTAAGGCAAGAGACTTTAGATAACAATAACTAAATTTGAGAAAGTTAAGCAGATAAAGAAGAAGCTGCTGTTTATAGTGATCACTATAGACAAGAGACTTTTAGATAACAATAACTGAAATGAGAAAGTTAAGCAGATAAAGAAGCTGCTGCTTATAGTGATCACTTTAAGGCAAGAGACTTTTAGATCAGTGCTTCTCATAGATGGTCCACCATACCTGTGCAGGTCCGTGGAGTACTACCTGACAGTCCGCAGGTGCCACACTTGATTTTTTTTTTAAATTGTATAGTTTTGAAGTACAGTATCCGTACATATGAACTAAAATTGAAAATATATTTCTAAAAGTATCAACTTTGTTCATTTTCTGCTTTTTACCATGAGGGCTATTTTACCATCTTTTTGGCTACGTTGTTTTATAGAAATTTTCTTTTTGTAAATTTCAGCACTGCCATCTTGGTTTCAAAAGGGAAGGGTAGTTATTCAGTGCAAGTCCTCACCATTTACTGAAACAAACCTAACATACGTGGCATTCTCTTTTATCAAGCCAAGACTTGACAAATAGACAAATAAGAAACAGTCTCACTGTTCCCATTGTACATTAGGGGTTATTTTAGATTGATGATAGATTTCTGGGTTATTTCCTATAAGTCTAACATAAACAAAGGGGAACTACTGTTGTATTGTCCTCGCCCGAAAAACGGAGCTTCCGGCAGAGGGACAAAGAGAAAGATAAAAATATATATTTAAAAAGAAAGAGAAAGCGGAAGAGAGGGTTTCCGGTCAAGGAAGCAGGGAGAAGATTAAAAAATATATAACAAATGTCCGTTATCAGATCAAAAGATACAGATGCAGAGGCGTATCTATCAATATAAAGGCAAGAAGATTCAAGCCGACATACAGAGACGCCAGCCAGCAGCTGAAAGGATACTTCACGTCTCCCGTCAGCAAACACCCCTCGGGCACTCATTGTAAGCTCTGCGCCTTCACCACCCACACACTGAAGAAAATAAAGAAGGGTCCTCATTAGGGGTTATTTTAGATTGATGATAGATTTCTGGGTTATTTCCTATAAGTCTAACATAAACAAAGGGGAGGTAATTTATGAGGAAGTGCGTCCTGGTCTCCTGCCTCAAAAATTGCTGCCCGGTGACTATCAAAATAACAACCTCAGCTCGTCGTAATTCTTGTTTATTTATCATAATTTGTCGTAATTCTTGTTTAGATATGAAGATGGATATATAGTTTTGAATAGACTGAGATAGATAGATAGATAAACAAACAAAATAATATAGATAGATACGAACAAATGGAGATAGATATTTTCGACAAGTAAATGTATTGGGGTGGGGGGTCGCTTCTTTTTTTTGTCGTAATTCTTGTTTATTTAAACTAAAAACAAGACATTAAACAAACATGAATAAAATAAAATCTTACTATTTAAAGTAATATAGATAAATATGAACAAATTGAGATAGAGAGATAGATATGAAAATGGATAGTTTTGAATAGACTGAGCTGGGTCGTTATTTTAATAGTCAACGGGCAGGAACTCTTGAGGCAGGAGACCAAGATGCACTTCCTCATAAATTACCAAAGGGGAACTACTCTTGACTGATAAATTATTTATTTTCCCATTAAATTAACCCTAAACTCTAACCCTAACCCTGTCTTCTTTTTTTCTAGTAGATCAATAAATAAATAAATAATTTATCAGTCAAGAGTGGTTATAGACTTATAGGAAATAACTGATTTCTGTATTAATTAAAGCTAATTTCAACATGTCTGCATAGATACTTTTTATTCAAGGTTAAACAATATTCTTTAATTCTATACACTGGTCTGTGCATCAATCTAAAAATTGTCAACCGGTCTGCAACTTCCAAAAGTTTGAGAAGCACTTAGAAGTCTGGCCTAGTGGATAAGGTAGTTAGGTTAAGACAGTTCTAAGTGACAGTTATCTCTGGATTCCGGGTTCAATCCTGAGCGGCGGCAGTAACATAGAATAATAATTAACACAACTCCTACCCCAGCTATGGTTAGCGGAATGAGAACAGGATACCCCCATGGACTGAATTAAGGGTTAGGTTCAAAGTTCCGTGATGGCTCCCAATTACGACAAGAAAGTTCCCGAGTTCGAAAAGAAGGTTCCCAAGTCCAAGAAGGTTCCCGAGTCCGACAAGAAATACCTGAAGAAGGCCGGAGAGCATATTGGCTGAAACGTTGTACAAATAACAATAAAGATGGGGACAATAGTCCGAATAACGCAGATAATACTAAGAAGAAGCTGCTTATAGTGATCACTTTTTGAGTCTTTTAGATGGGTGGTTCTCAACCATTTTTTGCTTACCTCTGGATCCCTTTTATTCCTATTTTACTAAACCCTGTCTGCAGGGGCTGTAGAACATCCTGACTGCACCTCTGCAGAGGGGTAAAATCCCAGCTGTTGATCATGAGTGGCGACCCGTTGTTACATAATCTATGTGGTTGTATAAGATTATTGTCAATCCCCTGTATTTCTAAAGGGATGGCCCTTTTCAT
Organism: Doryteuthis pealeii; assembly: GCA_023376005.1. Classification (NCBI taxonomy): domain Eukaryota; kingdom Metazoa; phylum Mollusca; class Cephalopoda; order Myopsida; family Loliginidae; genus Doryteuthis; species Doryteuthis pealeii. The sequence goes on along the minus strand of CM042178.1, from coordinate 32,295,710 downwards.
ATCACGGGCGGGACTTTCCATGAAAGCCCATGAAATACGTGAAGTCACGTGGGACCTGGTTGGGTCTTCAGTTTCAGTTTAGACGTCGGGCAGAGAAGATGTACTGCCTTAACTGGAACTCACTGCATACGCGCGCTATGTTAGTCAGATGAAAAATGTTTAGTTAAGAAATAAAAGCTTACAAAAATAATATGGTTTTGTGATTAATGAATGTCTTGGTAACAAGACTGACCTAGAAGACCAGACACGAAGTCCCCAAGAGGAAGTCCAGATGCTAGAAGAGATGCTAGAAGAATAGAAGTAAGAAAGTAAGGAAAGAGGTATGCAACACTGTGATGCTTATGGATGGAACCCTGGTGGCTGAGCAGTCCATGACAAGCAACACTTGGATGGTCAGAGAGGCCTCCTCTGATCAATTGGCTGGTCATGTCAAGCCCTATGACTAGTAGGTAATCCTTAACTTTTTCCTCATAAATTCCTATCATAAAATAAACTGAACCCTCATTTTATGTCCGTGTTTTTGCAATAAATGTTTTATTTTTCTTGCACCCATTATTTTACAATACTAAATATATTTTCTTTATTCTTTAACAAATAAAGAAAATATATTTAGTATTGTAAAATAACGGGTGCAAGAAAAATAAAACATTTATTGCAAAAACACGGACATAAAATGAGGGTTCAGTTTATTTTATGGTAGGAATTTACAAGGAAAAAGTTAAGGATTACCGACTAGTATAATTTTCCCGTATTTTCCTTATGGCAAAGCCTCCAACCTTTTTATTATATATGTGCTAGAAGGCGGTGGTTGAGGGTCTTAGTCTTCTGGATATGACGGTGAACTGCATCTAGTGGTGAGGTTCCAATTCTAGAGTTTTGAGGAATGTGGAGTACCCCTTCATTACCATTACTCCCAGGTCCACTCTGCTTGCCTGGACTCAAATAAAATGTTATATGGTACCCAGAAGCCATATAATCTCTGGTTGAGAACTACTGTTTTAGTTTGGTTTGGTTTGGTTTGGTTTACGGCATATCAACTTCAGTGGGTCATTTAATGCTGATAAGGTTTTGAAATAAATCAATTCTTTATGGATAATACAATTTTTAAAAAAATACATTTTTCTAGTTAACAAATAGATGGGACCCTAACAGGTACTACCACTCCGGGTTAGAGTGGATCAGGGAGCAATGGTGATGAAAGGGTGCTCCACATTCACCAAACCTCCAAAACTGGAACCTCACCATCAGATAGAATTTAACGTCATTCCCAGGACATGAAGACCCAGTCACCACCTTTTAGCACTCATATGATAAAAAGGGTTGGGGCTTGCCATAAGGGCAATAGGGTTGGGGCAATCATATAGATGCTAGGGCTTGACGTGACCAGCCGATTGATCGGAGGGGGCCTCTCCAACCGCCCGTCTAGCCCAAGATAGGGCCAAAGTGGAGTATTGCAAGTCATGAACTGCTCATCCACCTGGGTTCTATCCTTAAGCATCATGGGTCGCCACCCACAGCAAACAGGTGGCCCCATTTGGGGGAGTCTTACCCTCTAATGCCCCAGCCGAAGTGGCGGCACTGTTTTAGATAATAATAACTGCAATGAGAAAGTTAAGCAGATATGAAAGAAGATGAGGAGGATGTTGTTTATTGTGATCCGTTTGTGACAAGAGTCTTTTAGATAAAGATAAGTGGAATGAGAACAAAAGATATAAAGAACAAAGGATATAAAAATTTGGAACAATTCACATTTATTGTTATTAGATTATTTTAAACAACTTTAGATTATAAAAAAAGATTATTAAGAAATATTAACAGAAAACAGACTATTTAATTTATTGGAACTTCCAACAGATTTGGGACAGATTAAGTTTGATATTAATAAAAAATTGATAACATTAACAGTGTATATCAAATGTATAGACATCATTGTTAATATACATTATTAGCACACTTATATTTTTATCCTAAAAATATAAGTAAACAAAAAAAAAATCTATTATTAAATCCATTATTGCAAACAACATTATATTAGAAAAATTAATATGAATAATCTTTAACCTTACTCGCAAAAGTATGCACATCCTGGGTGCAAGTATTTAATGTAATAAAATATTATATTAAACTAGCAACAGAAAACACCCTCTGGGCATCGTAAAAATTAATTTTTGAAAGACATTGCCTGAGAGGGTGGGAGTTAAAAATTCAATGTCAGAGGGTTTGTATCATAAGTAAGCAAAATCCTCATATTTATTAAAGGAGTAAAAAATAAAAAAATAAATAAAACAATTTGAAATGAAAACTGAGCCCCATCCCTCTCAAATAAAATATTGCATGCATGTAATAATCAAACAATTATTGTGAATATTTTCCACATCAATTTTACACAAAATCATAGGTATTTATTTATTTGTAAACTTTTTAGTTTTCTTGTTACTTTAAAAAAAAAAAAAAGAACGAGAGTAAAAAACAATTTTTAAAATTGCTTACTCAAATTTTGGGTGTGTATAGCATAAGAATATTGTGACATAAGCTGGGACGTAGAGCTATGACATAGTTTTTGTTACAGACAGATATACAGACAATCTCCATTATTAATAGAAGATTAGAAAGACTAACAAAACTAAATAAGAATTAATATAAAAATATTACACTTATTTTAATGTTATTTTAATTGATTTCTATATAAAATTATATATAGGATTGCTTTTAATACGTTTGAGAATAACATGATAGTATTAGAAATCAGTAACAGCAAATAATTATTTATCAAGTCCAGTTTTGTTAAAATCATTATGCAAATTATTCGTACCATATACTATGTAAATTTTTATTTCTTAGAGATATATAGCACATATATTAGGATTTTAAATGTACTAATGATATGGGTAGTTTTGTGGCAAATCTAACTCAGCTAGACTTTAATAGAGACATCTTAAATAAATAAGATGCTAATTAAGATTAGATAATGACTATTTCATAATCGTTGAGAATATAATTTAAATAACTAAGGAAATCGTGACATCAGTGGTGACATAGTTTTGGTTACAGACAGAGAGTTACATAATCTCCATTATAATAAAACAGGCTAAAACTGTGAAATAAACTTAAGAAAAATACAAAGGTAAATCAAATGTTTTGCGGACCCCTACTGTTGACATTGTGGACCCCTTGTGATCTCTTGACCACTGTTTGAAAACCACTATTTTATGCACCCATTTCAGGAGGAGGAAGAGAGGAAGAGAAGAAGAAGCTGTTTATTGTGATCAGTTTGTGACAAGATTCTGTTAGATAAAAATAACTTGAATGAGAACAATAAGCAAAAGAAATAAAAAATTTGGAACAATTTACATTCATTATTATTAAATTCATTGTTTATAATATATATAATACATGTTATATCCCGAAATGTAGGATATACAAAATGATAATAAAAACAGTGAAATATGTTAACATATAACAATGCTTGTTTTATTTATTCTCACATTTCACCTGATGTGCCCTCCAGTCTTCTTCAGGTATTTCTTTTCAGACTGGGAACCTTCTTTTTGGACTCTGGAACCTTCTTGTCGTAATTGGGAACCATCGGAACTTTGAACCTAACCTTTATTCAGTTCACGGGGGTATCCTGTTCTCATTCCACTAACCATAGCTGGGGTAGAGGTGTTAAGCTGTGTTAATTATTATTCTATGTTACTGCTGCCCTTGACCAGGATTGAACCTGCAGCCCCTGAAAACTAAATGTGCAGTATACTGTGCCATAGTTCTCTCAACCCTCCTGTGCAGTGCAGAAGCCTGGACAATATACAAAGTGGATGCCCACAGACTACATACCTACTACATGCATCACTTGCACAGTATATTAAATGTCAAGTGGTGGCAACATGTTTCAAACAGGACCATCCTGAAGAGAACTGGACTCCCTGGTATGCATGACATACTTGTCCAATGCAACCTGAGATGGGCTGGCCACTTAAACAAACTTGGGGATGACAGACTGCCAAAGCAGATTCTGTACTCTCAACTGAGAGAGGGATTACGTGGAATCGGTAGACCAAAGCTCAGGTACAAAGACAACATAAAAAAAAACCTGAAGGACTTGAACATCCCCATAGGCAGTTGGCAAGACGCAACCAGAGACCGAATAAACTGGAGGAAAAGGATTCGTGTAGTGTCATCATCAGATACAATTAACAGAAAGTAATAATTATTACTCTAAAAATATAAGTAAAAAATAAAACTATAAAAAGTTTCCTCAAAGATTAACTTTATTTTCTTTATTTTTAAACTTTCGAGAGCAAGGCTTCCCTACAAACACTTTTTAACAGTCATTTCATTTTTAAAAAAGGTTAACAAAATGTATTTCTCCATCTTTAAAACTATTCAAAAATTTGTCTGAATTTTTGAGATGAGGCTTGATATGCATTTTTATTTTTGGGACTGTTGTCCTCATCTTTATCGTGATATATAAAAATGTTTCGTCCATCTCCGGCTTTCTTCAGATGTACCTTGTCCATCTGAGAATATCAATGATTCACATTGGGAAATCATTTTTGAATAGTTTTTCTGTTGAGCAAACAAGGTTGGTTTGGTTTGGTTTGTTTTACGGCATATCAACCTCAGTGGGTCATTTAATGCCGATAAAGTTTTGAAATAAATCAATTCTTAATGGATAATACATTTTTTTATAAATACATTTTTCTATTTAACCCATAGATGGGACCCTAACAGGTACTACCACTCCGGGTCAGAGTGGACCAGGGAGCAATGGTGATGAAGGGGTGCTCCACATTCCCCAAACCTCCAAAACTGGAACCTCACCATCAGATAGAGTTTAATGTCATTCCCAGGACATGAAGACCCGCAGCCACCGCCTTCTAGCACCCATATGATAAAAAGGGGTTGGGGCTTGCCATAAGGGCAATAGGGTTGGGAAAATCATATAGGTGCTAGGGCTTGATGTGACCAGCCGATTGATTGGAGGGGGCCTCTCCGACCACCCGTCTAGCCCAAGATAGGGCCAAAGTGGAGTATTGCATGTCATGAACTGCTCATCCACCTGGGCTCTATCCTTAAGCATCAAGGGTCGCCACCCACGGCCAACAGGTGGCCCCATTGGGGGAGTCTTACCCCTCTGCAGAGGTGCAGTTGTTGCATTCTAATGCCCCAGCCAACAGGGCGGAGCAAACAAGGCGTTGAAGAACTTACAAAGATCTCATTCAAATAATGATATTGTTTTTACATGCCCATCACCGGCCAAGGGTCACAATCATTTATCTTTATCTTGAAACTACAATATTCTGAATTTGCAACCAGTCCTCACCATCTCAGCACGTGAGTAGCACAGCTTAGATTTGTGCGATAAAGTGGGGAGCTGCTGGTAGGTGTGCCGCTCCACCTCAGAAAAAAAAACAATCTCCTAGTCTTGCGCTAGTAAAAAGAGGTTAGACTCCCTCGCTATCCAGCTGATAATGACAATAGGCCACTCCACCTACTTTACTGACTTAACTGATACTAGCCAAATAAAAAACACCCTCCAGCGATGTAAAAATAGATTTTTGAAACATATTGCCTGAGGGGTGGGAGTAAAAAATTCAATGTCAGCAAGTTTGTACCCTAAGTAAGTAACATCATCAAATTCATTAAAGGATTAAAAAATAAAACAATTAGAAATGTAAACTTTAAATATGTATTAAAATAAAACTATATATAGATATATAATAACTTGTTTTAAAAAACAATGAGGACTGTCTAATGTTGCATGTTCAAATTTTGAGTGTATTTATTCTATGTTAAGATGATTTTGGGTAATGTGATGTAAGCAGTGACGTAGTTTTTGTTACAGACAAAAACCGGAAGCGAATCTCCATTATCAATAGATATCTCGATAAAGGTGAAGACAACAGTCTGAAAAATCAAAATAATCTAAAAATCATTCTTTTATATTTTGTTTAATTAAAAAGAAATTTAAAGGAAACGTTTATATAAGAAAAAAAAAAAAAAGTGTTTTTCCCAAAATTTCAAATGGAAAATTCTTTAAATAAAAACAAAAAAAACACAAACTTTTATTAAAGTAGCAAAATCATTTTTTTTTTTTTTTTAAATCAAAACCCAATAATTTGTTGATTTTTTAAAAAATGGCACTTCTTAGGTGTTGAACTACAAAAAAAAAAAATGAAAGAAAAAAAGCGAATGTGTTACGTGGTGGGGCTTGTCACCGTGCCTCAAAAAGCACGACACTAAAAATGTATTTGTAGTATAATAAAGTACCAAAGTGTCTTTGTGGCAAATTCCGGAACGATATATGTAGCCAATTCAAGCCCCAGTAGCAGTCGTCATTAGTAGATAAAGAAGGCACAACAGACACGAAAATTATATAGTCACAAGGGGTTTAGCATTTATTTTCAGGCTCGTGTCGTGGGCTCTGTTTCGGAGAGAAGGAAAGAGAGAGATAAAGAGAGAGAGGATACAGTTAAATTACTCTACCTTCTAACATGATACCAACTATATCGCTGTCCCAATACTAGGAACCAGCAGCCCCGTCTGAAACCTGCGACGGCTGAAAGGCAAAAGAGGACGATCTTCCTCTTGCTCGTCACTTCCACTTCCGGTCAACACCTGGAACTTCCAGTTTTAGCTTTCAATTCCTCTTCCAGGGGATCAGCAGACCCGTCTAGACCCTACGCTACCGGAAAGCAAAAAAAGACCAATCTTGTTGTTCCTCGTTAACACGTGACTTCCGCTTCCGGTCAGCTTCCAATTCCTCTTCAGGGGGTCATACCTCAGTCAAATTACCGGCAACCCGTTATGTGTCCACTCCTCCTAATTTTAACCTTTATTTTCTCTTATTTCTCTCTTTCTCTAGCAGTCCGCACACAGCTTTATTTTTATTTTCGAATTCTGCTAGACCCAAATAATTATGCTATAGCATGCACATACCTGACGTGATATTTTGCATTAAAATAAATTTAACTTAAATTAAACTTAGATATGGTATTTTATTTAAGATTTTATCAGTCTTTGTTGCAGGTGTAGGGAGACAAACATAATTGTCTTCTCTTGGATTGGGCATGGCTGCTCAGGTCATGTGTCCTTTGGTCATGTGATAATTCAGCCTCTTTCAAACTGTCCATTTTTGATCCTCACTCGTAATCTAAATTAACATATTTCTCAGCTCATTTCATAGAACAAAATAGAGACAATTAGTCTACAACTTCAGAATAGAATTTAGTACACCTCATAAAAATCATAGAAGATACTAAGTCTTTTATAACCAATCTTGGTTTGGTTTGGTTTTGTCTTACGGCATATCAACCTCAATGGGTCATTTAATGCCGATTGAGTTTTGAAATAAATCAATTCATAGTGAATAATGCAATTTTTTTTATGGATACAATTTTTCTATTTAACCCATAGATGGGACCCTAACGGCTACTACCACTCCGGGTCAGAGTGGACCAGGGAGCAATGGTGATGAAGGGGTGCTCCACATTCCCCACCAATCTTTGGTTATTTCCTATAAGTCTAACATGATCAAAGGGGAACCACTCTTGACTGATAAATTATTTATTGATCTACTAGGAAAAAAGAAGACAGAGTTAGAGTTAGAGTTTATGGTTAGTCTAGCAAACGAAATGTAATTCCTTTTTCGCCGTCAGCACAGTCTCTACCAACTGAGCATGTTACTGTCACTTCCTGACACCCCAAACACAGTAGTCGTCGAATTTCACTTCTGGTCCAGACACTTGCTTTTTTCTCTCTCGCCCAGTATCAGCCACTCTCCGTTTTTATCATCGCTCGGCTATGCTTTATGCAAATTCCAACTCGTCTCATCCGGGTCTCTGCCAACAGCATTTCAGTGACGAGGAGGTAGCGAGTTCAAATATCCGTGGCCACTCGCCACACTCCTCCCTCTCGCACAGGCCAAACATATCCGGACGCACTTTGTTTGTGGGGGCTGGGAATCCGCTCGTCCACAGTTCTGCCCTTCAATTTCACTAGTTAGTTTAATGGGAAAATAAATAATTTATCAGTCAAAAGTGGTTCCCCTTTGATCATGTTAGACTTATAGGAAATAACCCAATCTTGTTTGTTCATGTAACGTATTGTGCATTTAACTTGTTTGTATTCTGTATTTGTTGTTACATGTTACATATATTAAACATTCGTATGAGCATTGTTCATGTCTCTTTCTTTACCAAATGTTCAGTGTTAGTGTATCCATGGATGTACTAATGCATTATGAGGAAGTGTTGGTTTCAATCTAATACCCACAATTCTTATACAGGTAAAAAAAATTGAGATTTTTGTAACTAAAATAACATGGAATGTTTTTCATTGTACAAAATTATCTAAATTCCATTCCAAATTCTAGCCCAGCTATGCATTAAATAGTACCACTACTGTTCTTCTGCAAGGGTGGCTTTTGCATTAAAATGACCCGAAAAGGGTTGATATGCCATTAAACAAAGAAACCAAACCAAATCTATCCTTTGATGGTTGGTTGTTTTGTTTTATGGCATATCAACCCTTTCAGGTCATTTAATGCCAAATCAAGTCATTTTTTATAAACAGAGGACTCAAATTACTTACAGTAACTGCTGTTGCTTAAGTGGTCACCCAATTAAATATTGAACAGGTTTATCGCTGCTTAACTTTGGTGATCTAGTGGGAATTGGGGCTTTCAGTGTGATATTTCACATTTTATTTATAAAATTTGCATGAACATGAATTTTTAAAATGTCTTCAACAAATGAGAAAACATATTCCTAAACTTGTATGAATTTGAATTCAGACTTTTCTTTTTCTTATACTGGTTGCCATACTTACCAAGATTAAAGTCTGCCCTGTTATTTACCCAAAGTTGGAAGGAGAATAGTTGAATGCATACTTTTCCCAAGGGTATTAATGCTATGTGAAAAGCAAATAGCACCATCCAGGATTTGAACTCAAATCACTGCGTCCATTTCCTATGATGATAACCATTGCACTACAATCGCCTCGATGTTGAATGTACATATCAGAATAAAATCAAATTACTTTGAATTTTTGAGATGAGGCTTGATAATTAGTATTATTTGTATTATTTGAACTATCTTCATTGTTATCTGTACAACGTTTCGACTGATGTATCCTCCAGCCTTCTTCAGGTATTTCTTGTCAGACTCGGGAACTTTCTTGAACTCGGAATGTTTTTGTCATCATCGGGAGCCATCACGGAACTTTGAACCTAACCCTTTATTCCATCCACTGAAGTATCCTGTTCTCATTCCACTAACCATAGCTGTGATACAGGTGTTAAGTCATGTTAATTATTATTTTATGTTACTGCTGCCTCTGACAAGGATTGAACCTGCAGTCTAGAGATAACTGTCACTTAGAACTGTCTTAACATAACTCCTTTATCCACTACGCAATGTGTCCAGTCATTAACTCTTAACATCCTGTTGAGAATTTTCCAAGTCCAGAGCCGCATTCCGATAAGGATTTATCAAAAAATGGCTAAAAATGACCTTTTCATTTAAATTTACCTGTTATTTCCATTAAATCAAAGACTTCTAAATATGTTTAATATTACATTTAAACAAAGGCTATCATTTGGGGCAGATTAGGAAAACCAATGAGACTTCCAGGCAGGTGGATTGAGGTGGATTAGGACATTAAGAGTTAATAATATTTTAAAAAAATTATATTTGAGAAATATTTTGGTAGTTGATATCAGGGAATGAAATATTTTACTCAAATCTGATATCCAGAATAAAACAATTCTTTAAAAATGAGAAAAAGAAGAAACAACAAGATTTAGAAAAATAATTTACTTTTAATGACAATTCAAACATTTTCTGTCCTTCAATGAAAATTGGATTTTTTTTTGTTGTAGTTTTTTTTTGATGAATGAATCTTTCATATGACTGCCTTTTTAATTTTCTTCTTCAAAATTTTAGGTGGACCCAAAAATTTAAAGGTGGTTCTGAAAAAAAAAAAAAAAAAAATTGATTTTATACCATAAATTCAATCATCACATGTGACACAAGGTTAGTTTTTAAGTGGAGTACAGTCAGTATGAATTCAGGGTTTTCCTTCTCGTAGATTGGTTGCCTTACAAAGTACTGTCCAATTGTATCATATCCTCAGTGTTTAAAGTCAAACTGCTCCAATTAGTCATACACAAAACTTCACTCTACACAAGAGAATTTTGAAACATTACACTGAAAATCAAGCAAGTTATTACTGTGTTGGGTTAGTAAAACGAAGTCTGGGTGGACATAAGTCCAAAGTGAGTTATCTTCCCTTGCCAGGGTTGGTTTGGTCGATAGGTGGTGTTGGTATCTGGCCACAAGAGGGAACTACGATTTCCTAGCCTCTTTCCACTCACACCAGCGACAGATATACATGGTCTAGGTGCCTGCTGTTTCTAAGCTGTTAGGGGGATTTTGCCCCCCGGCTACTAGTGACATTCTCTACGACGCAAGTCGTATTTCTATTTCCTCAGAATACATTTATGTATCTGTTTTATATACCTTCTATTCATATGTGTATTCTTTGTGTATATCTTTCTCTTAAATGTATCTCTGTCACTTGCGGAATAAATATTATCTTTTACACCTTTGTCGGAATGGTTTTTATGTATATTCATGTACCCACGTTGGGAGGTTACTTTAAGCCTTCCAATGTTATCACCTCCCTTACATGTTATAGGTGTAATAATTTGGAAACATAAATGTTTCTAGTGAACATAAGCATATCTGAAGCTCACTCGTACCTCAAATGTTAGCTGTCAACACAAAGCAAAAAAATTGATTGAGTGACAGCTTGTAAATTAGAGCACTTGAAAGTAAAAGGTGCCACTGTATTTTTATGCTTTGGTGAGATTTTTCGAAAAATTTGAAATCAATTTCTGGTTCATTTATGCAGGTAGATTTTTGTGTAGGAAAATTCTGACATTTATTTTTACAAAAGACGGTAAATGAAAACTTTGTGTATATCTTTCTCTTAAATGTATCTCCGTCACTTGCGGAATGAATATTGTTATCTTTTACACTTTTGTCGGAATGGTTTTTATGTACATTCATGTACCCACGTAGGGAGGTTACTTTAAGCCTTCCTTTTTTTTAAATTTTAAAAAATTTTCATATCTTTCTGGTCTTTTAAAACTTTTGATATGAAAAAATACTTTTTCTTTTTACTCGTGGCCCTTGGCCTCATTTTAATAAGTTTTTTATAACTGAATTTTAAAAAAAAGACACACACTTTATTTTATATATAAAACATTTTGTGAGTTTTTTTTCTGGTTAAATATGCAGTTTCTCCCACCAAAACAATAAATATAATTTAAACACCGACCTTTTTTTATTTTTTATTTTACAAAAGACGGTAAATGAAAACTTAAACGTCTCTAAAAGAGTTTGCAATAAGATGTTTTGTTGGATCTATTTGGTTATTTATTTTTTTAAAATTTTTAACATTATATACCTTCTATTCGTATGTGTATTCTTTGTGTATATCTTTCTTTTAAATGTATCTCTGTCACTTACTGAATAAATATTGTTATCTTTTACACCTTTGTCAAAATGGTTTAAATGTATATTCATGTACCCACGTTGGGAGGTTACTTTAAGCCTTCCAACATTAATATAACATCACATCCTTACGTGTTATACAACCAACCAACTAACCTACCAGTAATATAATTAAAAAAACTGACATTTATTTTTACAAAAGACGGTAAATGAAAACTTTGTGTATATCTTTCTCTTAAATGTATCTCAGTCACTTGCGGAATAAATATTGTTATCTTTTACACACCTTTGTTGGAATGATTTTTATGTATACTCATGTACCCACGTTGGGAGGTTACTTTAAGCCTTCTAACATTAATATAACATCACCTCCTTTACATGTTATAACTGCTTTAAACCTTCTCTTTGGATTTCGAGACAAGATCATCTCTGGGTCTGTTTAACAAATTTTTAATTGGAATTATCCTGTCTTGTAAATGCTATAAAGATATGAAAAGATAATAATCTAAATATATATTTATCCAACCCCTCCTTCACAGGCAGAATGTGACACAAGGTCAATTTTTAAGCCAAGTTTGAATTCAGAGTTTTCTTTCTCCTAGACTGGTTGCCTTACCGAGGCTAAAGAACCCAGTCTGCCCTATTTACCCATAGCTGGGGGGGTGAAGAACAGATGGAGTCATGCCTTTTCCAAGGACATGCACAATATGAAATGCAAACAGTCTCATCCAGGATTTGAACTCAGGTCAAGAATTCCATTTCCTATGTCGATAACCAACGTAGATGTAAATTATAGCAATAAGCACCATATATATAAAAGCGAGTTTAAAATTGCTTTTTATACACAGATGTTTGCTGTAAATGTTTTTCACTAAGCGCTCAAACATGTATTGCTTTGTACCAGACTAGCTAAGTCTAATAAATATCTATAGACAATTATGTTATATGTCAGAACTGGAAAATTATTAAGAATTTTCAAGGAACTAAATGGCTTGTTAGGCACACACATTTGACAAGGAGTGTTTTAAAATACTGCTGATTGACTTAAGTGTCCTATTGGGGTGTAATGGTTAGCAAGCTAGTCTCACAGACCCAATACTACTGAAAAACGAGTTCAATCCTTACTGGATACTCTATACTTGCAACCTTGTGTCACATCCTACCCATGGTAAACAGTTTGTGTAAAAGGTTTGTCCCATTATGGTGTAATGGTTAGCAAGCTAGTCTCGCAGATCTAATACTACTGAAATGCAAGTTTGATCCTCACTGGATGCTCCATACTTGCAATCTTGTGTAATATTCTATCTGTGGCGAATGGGTTGGGTAAAAATTTGGTCGAATCAGGCTGTAATAGTTAGCAAAATAGTTTCACAGACCCAATACTACTGAAATATGAATATGATCCTTGCTGGATGCCCCTTACTTGTGACCTTGTGTCATCTTACCCATGGCAAATGGGTTGAGTAAATACCTCTTGCTGATTGACTTTCCTCATTATAGAACTTAAAAACTAAATGACCAACCTTCTATTCATAATACCAGCATATCTAATTGGACCCTAATCTATTTTGTAAAAAAAAAAAAAAAAAGAAAAAACACACCATCAAATCTTTCACTAACTTTCACTTTCAAACCTTAACACTTAGATATTTGACATGTGCTCACAAAAAAAAAGAAAAAAAGGATAAAACTGAATAACAAAAATAACATTCAAACTGCAGTTAAAGTTACCAACATCTTTGTTTAAAGCTATCCCATAATTCCATTAAAAGAAATTTTCATATCTGACATGATCACCCCAAAATATGCAAATATCAAATTTTAGTGTTTAATTTTTAATCTTAACTATTTAAAATTGATAATAAAATCTCTACTTACTGACAAGTTGAGCAAATTGGACTGAAGGAACAAAATACTGAAAAAAAAAAAGAAAAAAAAAGTTCATTAGCAATAAAAATGGAATTTATAAATCTTGAAAAACTAACAACAGACAGGGGAAAAGGAGGAGTCTATTTCTTTTGGGCTTTTTTTTCATACTCTTGGGAAAGGTATGAACCCCCTCCTCCTTCCAGCTAAAAGGAAAATACATTAGTGAATATAGAAAAGGGCATTATTATGAAAACAACAAAGTCTTATTTAGTTAGATTCAAAAGAACTTTATCCAAGTCTGAGAACCATATTGAAAAAATAGAATGTTCTACAAATCTGCATAGTGACAACTGATACAGGCCACTCTTTACTTAACACCAACATTCCGAAGCACTGAGTCTTTCAAAGCCTCCATGCTTCCTGTAGTCTGCCGACACTATACCTGATGCCACTCTCCACATACATATGCACACACGCTCACACATACATGCATATTACTACTGTAAACTGTTCATGTTCCTGACACTAATACATTATTCTGTGTACTTGACATGAGACTTTGATGAGTTGTGGTGCACCTGAGCACTGTACACAATAAATTTCATTATTAAGTCTTTAACTTGTTAAGATTTTTGGGTTGGGTGGCATATCAACCCTTTTTGGGTCATTTAATGCCAAATCAAATTATCTGCATGTTGACAATTGACACAGGCCACTCTTTACTTAACGTCGACATTAAGTCTTTAATTTGTTAATGTTTTTCTCCTTCTGGGTGGGTTGGGTGTTTTCGGTGGTTGTTTTATGGCACGTATAGCGTTGGCTAGGAATCACAAGGTTCCTAGTTTGATACTGGCCCTTGCCAACTCAGTGAATGAGTAGCACAGGGATCGGTGCGGTAAAGTAAGGAGCTGATGGTAGGTGTGGCACTCCACCTCAAACACTAAAACTATCTCCTTGGTCTAGCGCTAGTGAAAAGGGGATAGACTCCCTCTCTGTCTGGCTGATACTGATGTGGGGTTATTTTCGTATTTGCCTGGAGAGTTGTCTGCGTGTATAGTGTTGCTGGTTCCCGCTAGGGGCCTGTTATATTTAAGCGGCTCATTTGAACTTCTCACTCTCTTTCTCTGCTGCTCGACCTACGAGACACTATGGGTTAGACACGGTCTACCCCTTTCTCGTTGGGGCTTTGGCCCCCCTTACATTACTGTAAGTGAATTATACAGCATGGACTATTCTTAGTCTCATGTCTGTTGCTTTTATGTTTATCCTTTTTACATGTAACTTTATATTACTTATGTATGTTTATGTACACCTCTATGTATTATGTACCCTGTTAATTCTTGTGCTGTTATATAAAATGTTTTGTCCTTCAACCATTGTCGGAGTTTGTTTGCGTTCCAATGAGTTATGACTTTGTCATAACCTTTGAATCTTACACCGACACTAGGCCGCCGCCGACTACTGTTCTTTAAAAAAAGGGATGGCTTTGGCATTAAATAACCCACAAAGGTTGATACACTAGATTTAATGGGGGGTGGTGGAGAAAAAATACTTACTTGATAGACATACTGAACACACATAACCAATATCAATAAGATTTCGATGACAGAAACAAGCTGCTCGATAATCGACTTGAACTCTGGCGGGAAGGGTTAATTTGTGTCTAACATCAGGATCAGGAAGAAATACACACTGAAAAAAGAAGAAAAAAAAATGGTTGAAAAGAAAATGTTTATCTTGTTTCAAAGTTGGTAGAAAATCATTTGTTAAAAACTCTTAACATCCTATACCACCTCATTCCACCCGACCGGAAGTCTCATTCGTTTTCCTAATCTGCCCCAAACAATAGCCTTTGTTTAAATGCAATATTAAACATATATTTAGAAGTCTTTGATTTAAGGGAAATAACAGGTAACTTTAGATGAAAAGGTCATTTTTAGCCATTTTTTTTATATATGTCCTTATAGGAATACTCTAGACTTAGAAAATTCTCAACAGGATGTTAAGAGTTAAATAGTTGTTAACAAGTGATATTTGGTTATTTCTGTTTTTTTCTGGGTCACCCTGTAATATCATGTTACTCAACTAGGAAATAACCTGATATTTTTCTTTCAAATGTTTTATTTTCGTAGTTTCATCTGGACATACTTACATACACACCAACTGCTCTTTATATATGTATAGATTACTGGGGGAATTTTGAATTTGGTCCCTGAGATATTTGACGATTTTTAGGTAAATTTTGGTCACTGATTCTAAATATGCCATCAGCTTTTCTCCATCAGATCTGGTCACTAAGATCTGATATGATCCCTGTTATGCATATGACTGGCCAAGCATAAGGATTGATGTCTACAAATCTTTATTATTGCCTTTTTTATTCATACCCTATCTTAAAAACTAGAGTGGCTAGAAAGAATGAAGGTCATGATTTTATTCAGTGGATTGAATATACCTAGAATCAATTCAACCCTTGTTGGGTTATTTTATGCTGTTTTATTCATTCTGGATTTTTAAACTCAATGTTATTGTAGGGTTTAAATACTTCAATAATATTGTTGGTTGGTTGGTTGGATTTACAGCATGTCAACCTATGGGTTATTTTACACTGAAGACATACTGTTTTATTCATTCTTGTTAGGTATTCAATTTTTTTCAAACTCAATTCCCTTTTTAAACACATTTTTTTAAACTTTTTAACTAGACGAGACCCTAATAGGTACTACCATTACATTAGGGTTTACCTGGGAGTAATGGCAATGAAGGGGTACTTCATATTCCCAGAGCTCCAGAACTGGAACTTCACCACTAGATGCAGTTTAATATCATGCCCAGGACCCTCAGTCACCACCTTCTAGTACATATATGATAAAATGGGTTGGGATTTGCCACAAGGACAAAAGGGTTGGGATAATCATATAGGTACTAGGGGTTTGACTTGACCAGTCGTTTGATCAAAGGGGCCTCTCCAACCGCCCATCTAGCCTCAGTAAGGGCCAAAGTGGAGTGTTGCATGTCATAGACTGCTTAGTCACCAGAATTCCATCCTTAAGAATCAGGCGCCACCCCCAACCAACAGGTGGCCCTTTGGGGAGTTTTTTTACCCCTCCGCAGAGGTGTAGTTGGCATATTCTAAAGCCCCAGCTGACAGGAGGGCAGTAATATTGTAGTTATTTACTAAGTTTGGTTTGTTTGGTTTGTTTTGTTTTGTTTTACGGCATATCAACCTCAGTGGGTCATTTAATGCCAATAAAGTTTTGAAATAAATCAATTCTTAATGGATAATACAATTTTTTTATAAATACATTTTTCTATTTAACCCATAGATGGACCCTAACAGGTACTACCACTCCGGGTCAGAGTGGACCAGGGAGCAATGGTGATGAAGGGGTGCTCCACATTCCCCAAACCTCCAAAACTGGAACCTCACCATCAGATAGAGTTTAACGTCATTCCCAGGACATGTAGACCCGCAGCACCGCCTTCTAGCACCCATATGATAAAAAGGGGTTGGAGCTTGCCATAAGAGCAATAGGGTTGGGAAAAATCATATAGGTGCTAGGGCTTGACGTGACCAGCCGATTGATTGGAGGGCGCCTTTCCGACCGCACGTCTAGCCCAAGATAGGGCCAAAGTGGAGTATTGCATGTCATGAACTGCTCATCCACCTTGGCTCTATCTTTAAGCATCACGGGTCGCCACCCACGGCCAACAGGTGGCCCCATTGGGGGAGTCTTACCCCTCTGCAGAGGTGCAGTCGGTGCATTCTAACGCCCCAGCCGACAGGGCGGTTTACTAAGTTTAGCTTAGTTGTGGCACAAGGCCACAAGTATGGGGCACCCAATGAGAATCAAACTCACTAACAATGATTCGCTAATCCAGCTTGTTAACCATTACACTTTGTGAGGTGCCCTTACTTCAATGATATATTATTAGCAGCATCTTACAAAAGAGCAGTTGTATGGCCACTTAACCCCCATCTCGCAAACAATGCAAGATAGGATGGGCACTACTGGAGAAGTGAATTCATAATTTTGATGGAAGCAGCATAGAATAATAATTAACACAGCTTAACACCTGTATCCAGCTATGGTTAGCGGAATGAGAACCCCCATGGATTGAATAAAGGGTTGGGTTCAAAGTTCCGTGATGGCTCCCGATTACAAAAAGAAGGTTCCTAAATTCGAGAAGGCTCCTAAATCCAACAAGAAATACCTGAAGAAGGCCGAAAGGCACATCGGCTGAAACATTGTACTGATAACAATAAAGATGAGGACAATAGCCCAAATAATCAAAATAATACTAATTATCAAGCCTCATCTCAAAAATTTAGGGAACTAAATATTTTGCAAAATAAAAAATTGTGTCAGTTCGATTGCAGTTTATGTAGCTTGAGGTTTTCATAGAATAATGACAATATTAATGGCAATACATGTATTTTAAATGAATTATTACTAAACAATTCCAATCGAACTTGTTAAATGAATAAACCAAGAGTTAAACAATAAGCCAATAAACAATATATTTTTAAAATAATCGTGACGTTTCTCCAATTGATTGGCGTGGAAAATCAATGACGTCATCATTCAAATGAGATGATCATAAATTATTCATCGTTTTGTTTGCACAACAATCAATTAAGGCCATAAGGCCAAGTGAGGGAAAATGAAGTACGAAGATCATGTCGACTCAATTTTTCAATAGGACAAATTGCCCGTTTTGAAATTTTGTATTCTAAATTATCATCTTTATCTGAACTCAAGCACCGACATTTTGGTTGTTGTGGGTGTTGAATACTTTGGTAATATAAGGTGTGCTACAATTCCCCACCTAAATTTATAGACTGGGCGAGGTCACGTGGTTTATTCCTCCAACCAATCAACAGCCATAATGCGTGGCTAATTCACTACTTAAACACTGATACTTTCATGGTCCACTAGCAAACCATTGACAAAGGAACTTACAATACTTACAGGAGATTTCTGATAATGTTCAGAATATTTTACACAATTAAAAAATATACTTACAAGTAAATATTGTAGTAAACCAGTTACAGTTGGTAGTTTTAAATATGTTCCTCCAGTAATATCACAAGCCTGAAAATAATAAAAGATTTTACATAAATAAAATCTAGACACAAAATAATAATTGGTTGGTTGTTTTATTTTATGGCATATCAAACCTTTTCAGGTTATTTAATGCTGAATCAAGTCATTTTCATATTAGGTTGCTGATAGTACCTGCTCTTGTTTAAATGGTCACCCATCTAAGTATTGAACAGTTGTATTGCTGCTTAACTTCAGTGATCTAGTGGGAACCAGTGCTTTCAAACTGACTTGAGCATAAGCACTATAAATTGTGAGCACATATCAATAAAATGTTTTTTTTAATTAAGTTAGATTTTGAATTTACTAATTTAAATATTGAATAAAGAAATAAAAAATGATTATAGTTGTCAGTGGGCTTGTAGGATTTGCCTGAACTTAAAAAGCTGGAGGAAAACAAGAATCAAATTTTTTTTCTCAAGATAAGCTAAAGAAATATATTTTGTCCTCCTGTGATGCTGATAGCTTTTTGATTTAGTGCGTCTTGGGATATACATATTTGCTTGAACGAGTCCCTGGGAAATTTGATGGGTCCCAACTAAAGTTTCTTAATAAATTATAGGGTTTTTATTTATGATCTGGGGAAACAACTAAATCCGTCTAACTCCCACCTTTGTAACCTATCCTGTGTAATTTCTAAGAAACTATTGAAATGTATTTACAGTTAGCTTGAAATGGCGAGGGAAGAAAAAAGAAAAACACTGGGACAAATGGATATGATTTTAGTGCGTCCTTTTAGATTTTAATGCGCCAAGGACGCAGGACGCATATCTGGTTTAGGTACCAGCAAAATGTTTGCTGATTTTCATTTTAAAAACGAATAAAAAATAATTAAATTGATTATTTAAGATCAAATTTTTGTTTAAGTCGAAAATGAGCATCAGTAAAAAGAGAAAAATAATATTACATATGTAATTTATTTTTAATACATTGTAAACAATTAAATTCTGCTAAAGATTTGACTAAAATAAGCGCTTTGTGTGAGACTAAAACACATGTTATTTAAGTTTTTAAAAGGCTTGTAACTGTTTCTTCTTAGGAAATAAAAAACAAAACAAAACAAAAAAACATTAAATACACTATGTACACAAAATTTACAAACTTTTTTATATCAATTTAAAGGAAACATTTAAAGGGAGAGTTTTTAAAAATCTGGCGTTTTTTGTTTACAAATATCAGCGATAAATATGTAAAAAAAAATGTGGAAGCCCAGATTCATGAAAATAAAATACCAAAAGACAAAGAATTATAATATAATATATTTATCGCTGTTATTTGTAAACAAAAAACATCAGCATCTCTGGTCCTTCCAAACAGAAGATGCAGATAATTGGTGATAAAACCTGAAAATTTAGACATCAAAGACAGAAAAGAAAAAGAGAAAAAAAATTGAATGATAATGAAATATTATTTCAAAGAAGGTTTGGTTTGTTTGGTTTTATGGCATATCAACTTCGGTGGGTCATTTAATGCCAACAAAGTTGTGAATTAAATTCATTCTTAATGTATAATAAAATTTTGTTTATAAACTCATGTTTTTCTATTTAACCCATAGATGGGACCCTAACAGGTACTACCACTCCGGGACAGAGTGGACCAGGAGTTTTTTTACCCCTCCGCAGAGGTGTAGTTGGCATATTCTAAAGCCCCAGCTGACAGGAGGGCAGTAATATTGTAGTTATTTACTAAGTTTGGTTTGTTTGGTTTGTTTTGTTTTGTTTTACGGCATATCAACCTCAGTGGGTCATTTAATGCCAATAAAGTTTTGAAATAAATCAATTCTTAATGGATAATACAATTTTTTTATAAATACATTTTTCTATTTAACCCATAGATGGGACCCTAACAGGTACTACCACTCCGGTTCAGAGTGGACCAGGGAGCAATGGTGATGAAGGGGTGCTCCACATTCCCCAAACCTCCAGAACTGGAACCTCACCATCAGATAGAGTTTAAAGTCATTCCCAGGACATGAAGACCCTCAGCCACCGCCTTCTAGCACCCATATGATAAGAAGGATTGGGGGTTGCCATAAGGGCAATAGGGTTGCTAGGGCTTGACATGGCCAGCCGATTGATCGGAGGGGGCCTCTCCGACGACTGCCCGTCTATCCCAAGAAAAGCCTAAAGTGGAATATTGCAAGTCATGGACTGCTCAGCCACCTGGGTTCTATCCTTAAGCATCATGGGTTGCCACCCACGGCTAAAAGGTGACCCCGTTTGGGGGTGGGGTCTTACCCTTCTGCAGAGGTGCAGTCGGTGCATTCTAACACCCCAGTTGACAGGGCGGGAATTCAAAGAACTATTCTAAGAAAACTTACCTGTTGCAAAAGGCCTGAGTCATTCCCCAAAATGCAACCATCCATAACAACATTCTGAAAATAAAAATTGTGAAAACATGCTTAAGTGTGTGCAATTATTATGTAAGTATTCTGTTTGAATTTCTGCATGCATTGCCAGTATATATTATACACCACTGCTAAAATACATCTGCAATAATGCTCCTGTAAGGGCAGTCTCCCTTGTCTGAGGGTTTTAGTAATTCTCCTGTGTCAGGAGACCCTATTTTGGTCACGTGACACAGGAACCGAAGTAGAGAACCCTCTTCTTCTGATGCCATTGAACAAGCCTGGACGTGCTAGTCATCTCTCTCCAGCAGACACCTATGGTGCATACCAGACGCCACAGCCGCTCCTTACAGTAAGTGGTTACCACTTTGGCTATCAACACTATTGTGTATGTTTGGACACTTGTGACATTAAATAGCCCGGGGAACTTTGTTCTCCTAATATGTTATAATAAAGTTATATAAATGTAACTAACGCGTTTGTTGTTTTCCTAACTGAAGTATTCCGCATTGGGTACTTATCCTTTAAGTAACCCAATATTTTATAAGAACCAGAGTTAACACTCTGTGAACCTCTTATACTCCTAATAAAGTCTTCCTAAGATGATGACCTTGTTGGTATATACCACACAATACCACACAAAATCACTGCAGCAGCAGCAGCAATGGCTTTTGGTAAAATAGCCAATAAAAAGCAGCACAGATTTAAGCTCATTCTCTGTCTGAACAAGAAGGACGACAAACTGTACTTTTGACTACTCCAGACCAAGAAGATTGTTTTAGTGTTTGAGGTGGAGTGCCACACCTACCATCAGTCAGTAGAGTGTCAGCCAAGGAACAACAAGGTTCCGGGTTCGATACTGGCTCTCACCAACTCAGTGTATGAGTAGTACAGGGATCTGGGGCGGTAAAGTGAGGAGCTGATGGTAGGTGTGGCGCTCCACCTCAGATGCTAAAATAAACAATCTCGTTGGTCTAGCGCTAGTGAAAAGGGGATAGACTCCCTCACTGTCTGGCCGATACCGACTTTAGGCCACCCTGATGACTCTTTTACCTAGATTGACAACAAAATGGCTGAAAGAAATATAAAAGATTATAAGCCAAGCACACTTCCATTGCACTAAGATTGTTTTTTGCAAAACCAGATTTTATTGTAATCCAGTGAGTGTGTGTGTGTGTGTGTGTGTTGTGTGTGTGTGTGTATACACATAATCACAACCAAATTTTATATATGATCCAAATAATTCGAATAAGCCAGGAACTCTCCACAACTCTCAGGAGTTTATTAGGGAACTGAACTGAACCATTTTTTATTATTGTCAAAAATTTTAATTAAACTTTAATGGCTTTGATACATATAGGAAGTGATTATTTTCCTTGATTATCATTGTCAAAATTCCCTTAGTTGTTGTGAAAAATTATAATTTTCTAAAAAAAAAGAAAATACTAAGAAATACTGAAAAATAGAAAATTTCTTAGAATTTTCCTTTTCTTGATTTGACATCAATTTGAATGAATGAAAGAAAAAGATGATGGAAAGAAAAGCAATGACTGAAAAAAAAAATGTTAAGAATGAAAGAAGAAGGAAGAAAGAAAAAAAAGAAAGAAAGAAAGACAAAGGAATGTGTGAAGAAAGAATACCAAAATGTATGAAGAAAAAGGAACAAAATAAAAAGATGGAAAGAAAAGCAACGAAGGAAAAAAGAAATGTTAGGAAAGAAAGAAACAAAAAAAAAGACAAACGAAGATGTGATGAAAGAAAGACAAAAAGTTTGAAGAAAGAAAAAAAAGTGACATCCTAATTGCTAAAAGGTAGTAAATATTTGTCTGCAGAAAATGATTACTTCCTATGTGTGTCTAAGCCATTGGAGTTTAATAAAAATTTATGGCAATTATAATTTTAAAAAATAGTGAGATCTGAAGATATACAACAGTACGATAATTTAACTATTACAACTTTGACATGTATACTTACAAACTGTTGCAAAATAGTTCAATATATAAAAAGTATAATAATCTTGATTTAACTCTCAATCTTTCCTTCTTTTTATTCTATTCTATTGAAACAGATTAGCGTTATTGTTTGAATGGTACATTAACTGATGTGACAACACCCATCTCCTTACTCAACCCCCCCATCAAATTACCAACAAGAAAGCTTCTACAAATCAGGAAAGGGGTAAAGTGTGACACACGGTTCTGTTTCTTACCGTTTTTTATTTTAAATAAATAAAACAAGAACAAAGAATATAAGGTAACACACGTGGGCATGCCTACAAAGTCAGAAAATTCACGCTCAGAGTTGCCGAGGCATGGAATAAGCTGCCTGCGTCCATTGTGGGCTGCCGAAACACTGCATCTTTCAAAGCCTTCATGCTTCCTGTAGTCTGCCAACACTATACCTGAAACTCCCATCCACACAAATATGCATGCACGCGCACACATACATGTATATTATTACTGTATGCTGTTCATGCTCCTGACACTAATACATTATTCTGTGTACTAGACATGAGATTTTGATGAATTGTGGTTTACTTGAGCACTGTACACAATAAATTTCATAAAATCCACTTACTTGTTTCTGAGCTGAAAACACTGTATTCATAAAATTCATATATTGGGCTGGATTGTCTTCAGAACCTTTGATTACCTGCAAAATGGGACAAAATAGAAAAGAATTATTTCTTCGTGTTATGTATTTGGTTACAAAGGATAAACAACTCTGTTGTTCTATATATTTATCTTAAATATCTTTCATACTTAAAAGCACATAAATTTAGAAACATTTGTTATCATTTCATTTGGGTGTACAGGGTGTTTCAGTATCATTTGAGGTGTACAGGTGTTTTCAGAAAAAATTAATATCATTTGAGGTGTACAGGGTGTTTCAGAAAAATTTAATATCATTTGAGGTGTACAGGGTGTTTCAGAAAAAATTTATATCATTTGAGATGTACAGGTGTTTCAGAAAAATTTAATATCATTTGAGATGTACAGGGTTGTTTCAGAAAAAATTAATATCATTTTACAGTGTTTCAGTGAGGTGTCAGGTGTTTCAGAAAAATTTTATCATTTGAGATACAGGGTGTTTCAGAAAAATAATATCATTTGAGGTGTACAGGTGTTTCAGAAAATTTTAATCATTTGAGGTGTACAGTGTGATTCAGAAAAATTTAATATCATTTGAGATGTACAGGGTGTTTCAGAAAAATTTAATATCATTTGAGGTGTACAGGGTGTTTCAGAAAAATTTAATATCATTTGAGGTGTACAGGGTGTTTCAGAAAAAAACTTTCTGAAACACCCTGTATTTGTGATATTCAAAATTGATTATATGATTTACAAGATTGATAAGCTAATAAAGCATAAAAATTATTAACCAATGAAGTTTATAATCACATGTTCAAAATTTACAGAAAACTATTTTAACTGAATGAAGCCAATTCAAATAAATTCATTGACATATGTAACCACGTAGAAATGAAATCCCTAGACATGTGGACAAAAGTATAAAGAGCATTTTTTAACAAACAATCATCTATACTTACTAAAATTCGGCTGGACATTTTTTCACCAAGGTGCATTTGTTTTTCTATACGATGAATGACTGCAGGGTCAAAGGTTAAGGAGTCACTTAGATAAACATTTTTTTTTAAAAAAGAAAAAACATGCATGTAGTGATTCAATTTAGTAATTGTGCACTTTAAATTTAAAAATGTAAAAATATACCAAATTCATTAAAACTTTTTTTTGAAGAACAAGCAAAAAAATAAAATAAAATGCCTGTATACAAATTACAATATGATATATATATATATATATATATATATATATATATGAGAAGTAAACAAACAGACGATGTTTGTGATATGGCTATTTTCAGCCGACACTATTTGGGAGAATATGTGTTTAAATGAAGTCGAACCTAATTTATGAAAGTTAATTAATTAATAATTAATTAATTAGGCGGGATTACCTATTTAAATTTAAGGCTAAACAAATCGAGAAAAATCAATCTCTGTATGTACATTTCGGCCTATTAGGCCTCATCAGCAGAGCTATAGATACAAAGACCGCCCCGTGTGCGATTCGAAACCTGATTGTCAAGCTGACTGTCAAGCGTCTTTACCACCACACCAAACGGACTTAGCAGATTTCTTCGTTTTGTTAAGGAGTAGGTATTTATATTCCTCTTAAGTGACCTCTACACGAACTTACGAGAAGTAAACAAACAGACGATGTTTGTGATATGGCTATTTTCAGCCGACACTATTTGGGAGAATATATATATTTATTTATTACTGATAATAATAATATTAATAATCAATTATAATTAATGTTCGTTATTTAATAGCCTATGACAGCTGTTTCATGTTCAATCTGGTCATTAAAAATTTTCAATAAAACATCTGATTATATAAACAGTGATGCTGATAGCTTTTTGGGATGCACATATTTGCTTTGAATGAGTCCCTGGGAAAATTTATGGGTTCCAACTAAAGCCATCTAACTCCTACTTTGTAACCTATCCCATGTAATTCGTTTCTAAGATACTATTGAAATTTACAGTTAGCTTGAAATGGTGAGGTAAGAAAAAAGAAAATCACTGGGATAGGATTTTATTGTGTCCTTTTAGATTTTTGTGTCAGGATTTTTGTGTCAGGACATGTACCTATCAGCATCTCTGTATATATATATATATATATATATATATATATATAAAGTTAAACCTAAGGAGTCAGATATACCTACTAAAAGTTTTGCTTAGTGCTCTTCAGGGCAAAGAGTCAGATCTTTGCCCTGAAGAGCACTAAGTGAAACTTTTAGTAGGTATATCTAACTCATCAGGTTTAACTTTATTATTTGCTCTACTTAGGTATTGAGCACTCTTTACTTTTTAGCTTTAGAATATCCTGGCAGTTTTTACATACATACATACATAATATATATATATATATATATATATATATATATTAAATGTTTTTTTCTTTTGGCCAATAGTATCAACCGATTATTTTCGGTTGGTACGACTATCTTGGTCTTTTCTTTTTTTCAAAAATGTTTTCCCCCAGGTGATGTTTTGGTAGTATATTTTTACAATCAAACTATTAGCCGGGTTTTTTCTTACCGGAAGGATTTACCAACAAGTTTGGTATATCAAATTATATATATATATATATATATATTCAAACAAATTTGGTAAAACAAAATAAAGATTTCCATGTGTTCTGATAGTTGATATCATTTTAATATGAAATGAAAATATAAGGATACAACACAAAGCCATGGCAAGAGATCCCGCAACAACACAGTCAGAATACAATTGTCCTTCTTCACCTGTAATGAAAAATAAAATATTAAAATTATATGACATAATATTAGATGATATCATAATTAAACAATATTAAAAAATCTATTATAATAAATGCAAATATCAGTGTGTCAAAATTTTCCAACTTTACTCTTAGAGGCCGTACCCCAACATATTATACCATTTTAAAATTAGGCCAACTCCATAAGCAAATAAAAAACATTCCAGGCCAAATCCAGACCCACAATCCTGAAATTTTTGATTCCCAAGTTTTAATTACTGCAATTGTTTTTGACGAGTTTTTACCCGAGTTTTTTGGTGACAAATTTTTTGTACAATAACAATTTTTATAACTTGGAAATAAATTTGAGAATAATCAAAATTGATTGCAAAATCCAGCAAAAGTCACCCATGAAATAGAAATAATTGTTTATACATAAACGAAAGTGAGGATCTACATACATCAAAGTATCTTTAAATTAAGTCGCAGCAGAAGAATTATCATCAAACTTTTAAAAGGCAAGCTCAAATATTAATTCAATACTTAAATGCAGTGATCAATTTTAAGTTTTTCTGTATCTTATTGCTATTTATCACATATGGCAGCAGTATGCCTCAAAAAAAGAAATCTCCACTACCAGAAGATAATATGTAACGTAGCGGGGCTTGTCAACGTGCCTCAAAATTCACAACATTAAAAAGGTATTTGTAGTATTATAATATTATCACGGTACCAAATGAGTATTTGTTACGCGGCAGCCGTCATTGTCGATGAAAAAGGTACAACATGAGAGATATATCATCACAAGGGCTTAGCATTTATTTTCAGGCTCGTATTGTGGGCTCTGTTCGGAGAGAAAGAGAGACACTGTTAAATTCCTGTACCTTTTAACATAGTACTATCTCGCTGTCCCAAACTAGGGACCAGCAGACTCGTCTGAACCCTAAGCCATCAGAAAGCAAAAAAAAACAAAAAAAAAAAACAATCTTGTTGTTCCTCGTCACCACGTGACTTCCGCTTCCGGTCGACACCCGAAACTTCCGGTTGGCTTCCAATTCCTCTTCCAGGGGTCATACCTCGGTCAAATTACCGGCAACCCGTTGTGTGTTCACTACTCCTTTTTTTTAACCTTTACTTTCTCTTATTTCTTCTTCCTCTCTTTCTATAGCAGTCCGCCCACAGTTTTATTTCAACTATCAAATTCCTGCGGACCTTCATAATCACATTACAGATAACTTAATTGCTTTTAAGCTAGTATAAAATAATATCAAGTAAAATAATAATTGTACAAACATCTTTATCACTGCTATATTGAAAATAATTTTTTAGAGTTTGTGTTTGAAATAAAATAAAAATCCAATGTTAAGTTATAACTATCCAGTGTTACGGATGAAAGTAGTATATAACACCTTTTTGCTTTCATTACATATGCAGAGTGTGGGAAAATGAAAAAAAAAAAATG
This sequence comes from Doryteuthis pealeii, assembly GCA_023376005.1. NCBI lineage: Eukaryota > Metazoa > Mollusca > Cephalopoda > Myopsida > Loliginidae > Doryteuthis > Doryteuthis pealeii. The sequence goes on along the minus strand of CM042178.1, from coordinate 32,268,094 downwards.
AACAGAAAAATTAAAGTATGCTACTATCTCAAGATAGATTTAAATGCTAGAAGATAGTGGCTTGTTCATATACACAGTTACACACCCCTAAAAAAATTTAAAAAACTTTGCACAGAACACATATACTATTAATACAATACAGATCAAATTTGAATGAAAACTGACCATTTGAGAACCAAGCCATAAAAAATACTAGTGAGTCAAAAGTTTTGCAATATTTTGGTATGTTCTATTTTGCAGTACATATGAGGGTAATCTCAAAATTCAGGTCTCCAAAGCGCTGAGGATGCAAGTAAATTGTTTGAGCAGCTATTGGCAACACTGTTATGTTTGTTGTACCTGTGCTTGCCGCTTTGCTGCCACATTCAGTCTTGGCTTGGCAGTTTCTCATGGAACTCTTGATTGACACAACTGCCAAGTGTGCAGTTCACTGATCAAATCTTAAGTAATTCATCCGATAGTTCCCAAAAAAGCCCTCTTAAATTCTTTCTATAATCATTAAAATTTAATCTTAAATTTTTTTCTCTCCATTTTTTTCTGTTTTTGATCTGGTTAGGCAATTTGTTCCAAAAATATATTGCTCTATTAGCAAAAAAATCCTCTTGGTTGATAGACAATTTTTGAAATCTGCCTTGGACAGTAAAATTTCAGTTCAAGGAGAGAAATTAAAAATATGTCTACCATAATTAAAAATTCCATTAATTATTTTGAAAGTTTCAATTAGATCACCTCTCATTCTTCTTTCTGCTAAAGTAGTTAATCATAATTTCACCAATCTCTCCCCGTAACTGTAATCTTTTACTCCTTTTATTAGTTTTGTCACTCTTCTTTGTATGCCACCCAATCTTAATATTCCACTCTAATTTCAATGTCTAGAGACTGAAGCCCAGTCCTAGGTACATTAAATATCTGGTCAAAGAATGGTTATTTCCTATAACTCCAACATAAACAAAGGAGAACCACTCTTGACTGATAGATTATTTTATTTATTGATCTACTAGGAAAAAAGAAGACGGAGTTAGGGTTAGGGTTTAGGGTAAGTTTAATGGGAAAATAAATAAATAATCTATCAGTCCAGAGTGGTTCCCCTTTTGTTTATGTTGGAGTTATAGAAAATAACCAAATATCTTTATGTACTGAGATGTTTTATTTTTTATTCTACAAACACAAAGAAAACAATAAAAAAAAAACACAAAAAAAACAAACACAAATAAAAAAACAACACAAATAAAAAAATAAGAATAAGAAAAACAAAAAAAAAAATAACTCACTTCCAAGAATGAGATTTTTTACTTGTGCTGTAATTTGTTCATCAACCTGTGTAAATAATTCATACCGTCCGTCACTTACAGGACGATTTACAATCTCTTCAGGTGTTTCCGAGTTTGGATCAGTGACGGGAGTTTCTTCCACTTTACCCTTGGGATAAAGGAAATAACTACAAATAAAAGAAATATGGTTACATAATTATTAGATTCCTAATACGTATGTACAGTAGTGTAGAAACCAAAATGGCTGTTATAAGTTGCAGCCCACGGCCTTGAAGGATTGAATGACAAGGCTTGACCTCATCCTGATCCTTCCAGTGGATACCGTGAGAATCGGTGGAGAAGACCCTCTTCCGGTTGAGATGAGAAAGAGATTTTAGTCAGATCGGCCAAGACCACGACGGTGGTAAGTCGTGTTATGCACGCTGCCGACTCAATATGCGCAGGTAGTCTGGTGGGGATTTCAGAATAAAATATGATCTAAGTTAAATTGAAGTCTTGTGTTATTATCTAAAAACTACCAATGACACAGGGCTTCTGATAAAGAGAAATCCCCAATAGAAGACCAGACACGAAGTCCCCAAGACGAAGTCCAGACACCAGAAGAGACGCTAGAAGAATAGAAGTAAGAAAGTAAGGAAAGAGAGTATACAACAATATCAGAACATTAGTAAAATAAAAGGACAGGGTTAAATCTTTAAAAAAAAAAAAAAAAGAAAAAAAGAAAGAAAGAAAAAAGAAAGGTTTCAAGTAAAATATCAAATAGCATAAATTATTGACAAACCCTGTAGGAATGAGGGGCCATTGGTTTTCAAATCAGAGAGTGGAAAAATACAAATGGTTATAGCTCTCTGACACCTAGAGAACACGTCACGAGAAACACGTAACTAGATTTAGATTCAGTTTCAACCAGAGGTGGATGCAGAGCAGACGTGCTCTGCTGAGGTTGATTCTCCCGCGCATCGAAGAAGAACATGGGCAGAAATAAATCTTGCAAGAAAATAAAAGTCCTGTAGTTAATTAAAAGAGTTAGCCCAGAAGAAGCCCTTAGAAGAAGTTAGAAGAGACTAGATGACATGACAGCCAAAGAAGTAAAGAAAACAACCAGATAAGAAGTTAGCAGACAAACAAGTAAGTCTCAAGTATCTGTATCTCTCTGGTCTCTCTCTATATCACGCAAATCTCCTCTCTCATGTATATACCCAATGTTCAATGATGATGGGGTATACAACAAAATTACTAACACATAATTCACTACACCGTGACTGAAAGTTTTAGGAAGGCAGTGATGCTGATTTTCATTAACGTTGCGCCATGTGTCCAACTCAACAATTCAGACAAATACCAATTTTTGGTATCTCTATTTATAATTCTGCTTTCACCTAGATGTGTATATATATTTACCAACTCCGCCACATGAATAGGTTGGTTGGTTGGTTTATGAATTTTAACGGCATATCAACCCGTCCAGGGTTATATCATGCCTAGCGGTTGGGTTGTTATACATATTGTGTATTCATATATATACATTTAGTAATTGGTTTTAACAATGTGTTAGCATTATTGGGAATCATACTGTATGCCATTGATTTGTTTCATGTCTATATTCTATGGTATAATTTTATTTCCCTCAAAAAGGAGAAAATATCCTCTATGTTAACATTTTCAAATAGGTCCTTCATATTGTTTGCTTTAAAATAATGTTTTCTGATGTGAGCAAAAAATCTGCATTCCATCAATAAGTGTTTGATTGTCAGGGGTGTTTGACATGTTTCACAGGATGTGACACAAGGTCAATTTCTTAAGCAGAATTTAATAGGCTTGAATTCAGAATTTTCCTTCTTCTAGACTGGTTACCTAGCCAAGATTAAAGAGGCCAGTCTGCTCTACTATTTACCCATAGGTAAAGGCTGAGTAGTTGGATTCACACCTTTCCTAACGGTATTAGCGCTATGTGAAAGGCAAACAGTATGTAGATGTATAAACAACATATGAAACTGAAGAAGTCATCATTTTTTAAACTTGATACCATCTACAGGATCAGATTATACACTTAACATCTATAAGGAATCAAGTAAGATGAGAAATATAAACCTGCAGTGGTAAATAGATACGTGAATCACTTCGTATTACTAAGTTCTCTATAACTTATTATCTTTTTTGTTTAACTGTATTAACTGTTGATATGATAAATGCTGAAATTATTGTGCAAAAAGCTCAGATGTACTACAACTCATCAGAAGGGGGAATGAATACACAGTGATGCTGAGAGATTTTTGATTTAGTGTGTCCTGGGACACACATATTTGCTTTGAATGAGTCCCAGGGAAAACTTATGGGTCCCAACTAAAGCTGTCTAACTCCTACCTTGTAACCTATCCAGTGTAATTCATTTCTAAGAAACTATTGAAATATATTTACAGTCAGCTTGAAATGGTGAGTGAAGAAAAAAAGAAAAACACTAGGATGCATGGATATGATTTTACTGCGTCCTTTTAGATTTTTGTGCATTAGGGATGCAGGACGCATACCTATCAGCATCTCTGAGAAGGAGAGACTGTAGCTGCTGCTAAAAACTGACCAGTTTAATTATGTTTTATTTTTGTATGAATATTTTTGTCTGTATAAATTAACTACCACCAAGAGTATTAAATTTAGGGTAGTTTAAGAGTTAATATCATTTGGTGCAGAGCACTAGTTTCTGCGGTCTAGGAACCAAAAAGTGGAAAGGGGACCTTTAGTTAGATTAGCGCCGCCAGGCTGGTCGGAATGAGGCAACAAGCTGTGAGTTTCTATCTCTTGATATGTCTATTTGTGGAAGTTTCTGTATTTTGAGATTCATTTAAATTGTTCTTATTTGTTGTATTCGCTGTTATTAAATGTTATTTGTTTTCTTACAGTTTCACGGTGTTAATTGAATAAAATTAATTACATCAGTAAGAATTGTCATGCCTTCACATTTATCCAGACTGGGGCAACCGTTATATAGACTACTATCATCAAGCTATGATTGGGGAGGTGATTTGTTCATTTCTTTAACAGATAATACTGAAAAAGTTGAAAAAAAAAAAAAAAAGGAAGGAAACAGGGAACAAAAGAGAACTATAACTAAATAAATTTTGAATTTTCTTACACTTTAGTCTGGACCCCGCAGTGTTTACTTACACTGTCAACCATTTAGAATCTCTGACTAGTTAATTGTTTTCTTTCCCTTTTTATATCTTCACCAATGTTGCAATATTCATTATGTTGAATATAAACTGGACCCCCCCCCCAATCTCTCTCTTATTTATATATAATCAATAGTAATGATATTATGGATGATTTAAACTCATAACTTTAATCTTCATGCTTACACAATCTTCAGATGAATCAAATGGTTGAGATTTTAAAAACCAGTGGTTTTTTAGCATCTATATAAAAACTCAACCATTTGACTCATCTGAAGATTGCGTAAACATGAAACTTAAAGTTATGAGTTTAAATCATCCATAATATCATTACTATTGATTGTAAATCTGCTCTGCTTTATTAACATTGAGCACCTTTTTATGCCAATACTTTTCTCATTCATTCTCTCTCTCTCTCTCTCTATATATATATATATATATGTGTGTGTGTGTGTGTATATATATATATATATATATATATATATGTGTGTTCCCTTGCATGTCTATAATCCTTTGTTTGCACAGTTACAGGATATCAAGTATCCCTATCTAATACAAAGAATTTACATTCATTTGAAGGTATTTACCCAAACTGTTTGCCCCAGCTAGGATGTGACACAAGGTCACAAAATGGGTTATCCAGCAAGGATTTGTATTCATTTGTATGGTATATATTCTCATCTGATTGGGACAATCATTTAAGTGCTAGGGCTTGACATGACCAGTCGATTGATGAGTTAAGGCCTCTCCGACTGCCCATCTAGCCCAAGGGCTGAAGTGGAATGTTGCATGTCATTGACCACTTAGTACCTAGGTCACAGACCTTTCAGCCATTATAACCGTCCAAGCCAACAGGTAGCTACATTGGGGGGGGGGGTCTTACCCCTTTGCAGAAGTGCAGTCGGTGTCTTCTACAGTCCCAACCGAGAGGGCAGTACAAAATTTTTTATTGACAACAAAGATTGTAGAAAAGGCACTGAAATATAAAGAGAGAGATTTTTGATATTTATTTGCTAGGCTTGTATCTTTTATCTAATTTTTACCCAGCGTGGAAAAGTACTTCAACTAGTGTATTTAAGTGGACATCTGAAAAACATTAAAAAAAAAAGAAGTAAAGAAATTAACTACCAAATGATTTACCTTTGATTTGTATGGGAAGCAATAATAGCCAATTGGTTGCCATGTTTCATCATTAAATGTGAATTGGCAAACACAAGTATGCTGTCAAGACATCCAAATAAGTCACACTGAAAAATATGAGATATTTTTAGAAGATCAATTGAAATAACATTAAAGCTACTTATAATAAATATTTAAAAAGGTTGATAATTTTAACATGGGTGATAAATATAAATGCTTAAAAAAAAAAAAAAAATTTTTTTAAATTAAAAAAAAATAAATAAACACCCTACGGGCAGTGTAAAAATAAATTTTTGAAAGATATTGCCGGAGTTAGAAATTCAAGTAAAATCATCAAAGGAGTAAAAAATAAAAATAAAACAATTTGAAACAGAAACTTAGTTCTGATAACTTTAAATATATATCCAAATAAAACAAACTATATATGAATATATAATACCGGGCATGTATTTATCAAAACTTGTTTTAAAAAACAATAAGGACCAGCTAAGTTTGCAAACTCAAATTTTGAGTGTATATAATATAAGGTTAATTGGTTATTTCCTATAACTCCAACCTATAAAAAAAAGGGGAACCACTCTGAATGAATTTTATTTGTTAATTAATCTACCCATTATTTTCCCATTAAACTAACCCTAAACCTTAACCCTGTCTTCTTTTTTCCTAGTAGATCAATAAATAAATAAATAAATAATTTATCCCTTTTTTCCCTTTTTTTTAGGTTGGAGTTATAGGAAATAACCAGTTTAGATCTTTATTCTATGTATTGACAATTTTGGGTAATGTGACGTAAGCAGTGACATAGTTTCAGTTACAGACAAATAGATACAGTTGCCCAGCAACAAGGATTTCACCCTCTCCAGTTCAGAGATAAGTATATTGAATATTTCTTTATCCACACATCATTCAAACCATTAGAAGGAAGAGCCGATAATTTGGTTTGTTTTACGGCATATCAACCTCAGTGGGTCATTTAATGCCGATAAAGTTTTGAAATAAATCAATTCTTAATGGATAATACAATTTTTTTATAAATACATTTTTCTATTTAACCCATAGATGGGACCCTAACAGGTACTACCACTCCGGGTCAGAGTGAACCAGAGAGCAATGGTGATGAAAGGGTGCTCCACATTCCCCAAACCTCCAAAACTGGAACCTCACCATCAGATAGAGTTTAATGTCATTCCCAGGACATGTAGACCCGCAGCCACCGCCTTCTAGCACCCATATGATAAAAAGGGGTTGGGGCTTGCCATAAGGGCAATAGAGTTGGGAAAATCATATAGGTGCTAGGGCTTGACGTGACCAGCCGATTGATCAGAGGGGGCCTCTCGGACCACCCGTCTAGCCCAAGATAGGGCCAAAGTGGAGTATTGCATGTTATGAACTGCTCATCCACCTGGGCTCTATCCTTAAGCATCACGGGTCGCCACCCACGGCCAACAGGTGGCCCCATTGCAGAGGTGCAGTCGGTGCATTCTAACGCCCCAGCCGACAGGGCGGGAAGGAAGAGCCGTAACATGAAGAAACATGGACACATCATCTCTCCAAATGGAAATTGAGTGCAAGACGTAACAAACAGTTGACACATCATCATCTCAGCCATTCCGACTAGGAGAGGGTAATGTAACAAACGTATTCAACACATCTCTCCAGTCCGACAGGGAGAGCGTAGTGTTATAAACGTAATTTTGAACGTATATAATATACGGTTGATCTTTATTCTATGTATTGAGTAATGCAGTGATGTAGTTTTGGTTATAGACAAATAGAGACCTAATCTCTATTATTAATAGATAGATGCAATGAAAAAAACAACAAAAAAAGTAGAAGGTCAATTTTATATCATAAGCAAATTACAAACCAATCCGCATTTCTATCTTTTTTAGCCAAAGTAGATTCTATACATTTCTCTAGTATCAAAGGGGATGAATGTAACTATGGTTTGATTTGGTTTGCTTTACGGCATATCAACCTCGGTGGGTCATTTAATGCTGATAAAGTTTTGAAATAAATTCATTCTTAATGGATACTCAATTTTTTTTATAAACTCATGTTTTTCTATTTAACCCATAGATGGGATCCTAACAGGTACTACCACTCCTGCATATAATGGCATACAAACCATCATGGGTTATTTAATGCCAAAGACATCCTTATTGAAGAACTATAGTGGTAATACCTAACCCATAGTTTTCCCAAGGGTATTAGTCCGAAAGTGAATGTAATAACGTGACTGGAGTTCAAACTCGATTTCTACAATGTTGCAGTCCAACATATTAGCCACTATACTACGAGCACCCCCCTCCATAATGGTTGTTCTTTTTTTTTGTTTAATGGCATATAAACCATGATGGGTTATTTAATGCCAAAGACATCCTTATTGAATAACAGTAGTGGTACTATTTAACCTGTATATTAAATAGTTTCCTAATAAGTGTTCTTTCTTACCTGATTATTATCTTTTGTTTAATGGCATATAAACCATGGGTTATTTAATGCCAAAGACATCCTTCTTGAATAAAGTGGTACTATTTAACCTGTATATTAAATAGTTTCCTAATAAGTGTTCTTTCTTACCTGATTATTATCCTGCAGAAAATGTTGACCCCACCAAACGGGATTTGTATCAATAATGATTACAAGCAAACTACACTGGACTTCTGCATAAGAAAAAAAAAAGAAAAGAAACATTTAATCTTTTAAATTAATAAAAACAAATCAACTATTTAAAAAAAATTACTTTGGATTATTTGGACATTTGTCATAGTTATCTACACATTTCAGCCGATGTGCCCTCCAGCCTTCTTCCAGTGTTTCTTGTCAAACTCAAACTAGGTAAACCTTCTATTTGAACTCAAGAACCTTCATGTCGTAATTAGGAGCCTTTCTTCACGGAACTTCAAAGCAAACCCTTTATTCAATCCATGGGGAGTAGACTGTTCTCATTCCATTAACCGTGACCGGGTACAAGTGTTGAGCTGTGTTAATTATTCTATGTTACTGTCACCCTTGGCCAGGATTGAACCTGCAACCCAGAGATGATTGTCACTTAGAACTGTATTAACTCAACACCTATATCCATTGCGCCATATGTCCAATGTGTTCGGTTTGAAGTTCCATGAAGGCTATCGAGTTCAACAAGTAAAAAGAATCTCCTGAAGAAAGCCGGAGGGCACATCTGCCGAAACGTTGTATAGATAACAATAAAGATGGGGACAATAGAAAATTACTTTGTTTTTATGACGGAGAACGAAAAAGAGCAAGACATTGTCTTGCCTGCCGGGATCGAACCCGCGTCCTCCCGCATGCGAAAGCAGATGCGATTTAGGCACTGGACGGACGCGAAGTGCCAGGATGTTTCAGTGAATACGTACATAAATGGCATGTGAGTCAAGCACTGTGCAGTGAGGAGTCAGCAGTAGCAGGTTGACTGACGCGAACGACCGAGTAAAGAAATGTGATTTTGAACTGCTAAAAATCATTTTCGACTACGGTGATGGATTTTGCAGCTGCTAGGCGAGGACGAGGAACGTGTTGACCAGGGGTAAGGTTTGGCTTGCTGGAAGACTGTGGATTCGCTTGTTTTTGGCCCCCCCCTCTCGGCGGGAGCTTGTTGATACAAACATCTATTTCCCCCATATATTTCCCCTCCTTCTATAGTTTTCAAATGGCAAAATGCATTTTTTTTCTTCTTTTTTCTAAATTGTTTACACCATTTATAGCATCCACCAAAAAGATATAACCTCTCCTTATCAAGAAAATAAAATTACTTCCCCCAAAACTGTAAAAGGGGCAGCATGGTAAATTTGAAAAATAGAATTATTCCCCCCCAAAAAAAAGAAAGAAAAAGAGCACACAGTAAATTTCTAAGGAGATACATTTTCACATTATGACATGAAGGCCCCCCCCCGAGTTTGAGAAGGTTCCCAAGTCCGACAAGAATGGCCTAGTGTATATAACAATAAAGATGAGGACAATAATCCAAATATCAAGCCTCATCTAAAAAAATCAGAGAAATTATTCATTTTCACATTGGTCACTAGCAATAAAGAAAATTAAGTGACATAGCGGTATTAAGGGCAGGAACCCTACAAATTTTTTGGTGTTATTGGCTAGCTGGCATTTGTAACATGCAAGCAGCAGAGGACTTCTTTTGCCTATTTGCCAGTTTGCATGCTATCAGATTGCAGAGGTACTTGTGGCGTAATGGTTATTGTGAGCTACTGGAATCCAAGTCCTGAACAAGGCGACATTTCACATAGCACTTTAATACTCCTGGGAAAGGAGTATCAACCAGCGGCGTAAACTAAATGGGGTTCATATGTAAGTTCCTCTTACTATTTTCCGGTTAAGGATTCTATAATCAGTGGGGGGGTCACGGTCAAGTCTGACTCAAGGCTCCAATCGATAGTCCAACTACTTCCAACTGTATCTCACTCCAAAATCCAATACTTATAACCGTTGCAGTAACCGCTTCTCGAACCGACTTCACAACCTTAACACGGACCTGGCAGCAAACACTTCTTGCAAGGTTTACGAACGACTGCCCAAGCCTCCGACACACTCATTATATAGGCCACGGCGAGGCGACCGATTGGGCAATCTGCAGAGCTTCAGATTTGCATCAGCGCACCTCGGCCCAGCACGTTTCCAAACTGCTCCACAACACGTGCATGCAAATCGCGGACGCTTTCATGCATGGTGTCGCGTATCTTGCTCACGACAATCACAGATTCATAGACCACAGAAACTAATGGTCAGCACAAATAAAACCTACTAAACTACTCTAAATTGGATAATGTGGTTGTAGTTAATTTTATAAATAAAAATAAATATATAAATAAGATATAAATAACTGGTCAATTTAGCAACAATTACAAAAGTCTTCTTCAGAGATGCTGATAGGTACGCAGAACATGTACCTGACATACAAAAATCTAAAAGGACGCAGTAAAATTGTATCCATGCATTCCAGAGTTTTTCTTTTTTTTTTCCCTCACCATTTCAAGCTAACTGTAAATACACTTCAATAGTTACTTAGAAATGAATTACACAGGAGAGGTTACAATGTAGGAATTAGACAGCTTTAGTTGTTTCACCAGATCATAAAAAAAAAACAAAAAAAACAACAATCTATTAAGAAACTTTAGTTGGGACCTATCAAATTTCCCGGGGACTCATTCAAAGTAAATATGTGCGTCCCAGGATGCTAAATCAAAAATCTATCGGCATCACTGTCCAACCCATTCGCCACTGGTAGGATGTGACACAGTGTTGCAAGTATGGAGATCCAGTGATGATCAATACTCCTGGGAAAGGTATGAATCCAACTATTCTCACTCCAGCTATGGGTAAATAATAGGGCAGACTGGTCTCTTTAACCTTGTATATATCAACTGGTCAAGGAGAAGGAAAACTGAATTTAAACCAGACTTATTGGTCTCTTATTGTTATTCTATATATGTCGTTCTTGCCTTGCCAGAGAAATACCGTTTTTGTGGCTCGGTTAAAGTAAAGTGCAATGGTGGCCGTGGGATATGCCTGGCTTGGAGGTTTAGCGTTAGCAATGTACGTAACAATATCTACAAAAGTTCTAGGTAAAGAAAGAGAGCTAAGATGGTGTAATGGTTATCAGACCATTGCTAGTAAGTTTGATCGGCATTGGCCATACTTATGGCTTTGTGCCAAAGTTTAGTAAAATTACCACAAAAGTTGTATGTGCGGACTATTCTAAGCACTGTTATTTTTAATAAATAAACAGGAAAAAATGAAAATAGGAACTATAATAATGAAGATTACAAGTATTTTATGCAGTCAATAATTTCGCTTAAAATTTAGTAACCGTTGTTGTTTTTTAATGATTCACAGAGAATTTTAAAATAAGATTTATCACTCTCTTTACGAATTAATGCCCACAAAGTCATCAAATATTCTAAAACAATTATTGTTTTAGTGTTTTCGAAAACGAAACAAAAAAAAAAAAATTCCTTTGCATGAAACTTAAATTAAAATCTTTTATAACAGTAGGTTTTTGTTTCATCGTGCTAGGATTTTTTTTAAGAAGTTAAATTAAAAGATAAATAACCAGAATTTACTTGTTTAAAAAGTTTTTCTTGTATCATCTTTAACAATTTTCATGATCATTTAGTACAAAATTAAATAATTTCTTTTAAGTTAGTCATTTTTTATATAAAAAATAAAAGCCTTTATTTCACTTACCTGCCATGATTAAAAACACAACAGCATGGCCGGAAGTGATGCACGTATTTGTAAAACGAATTCTGATTGGACAAATAAGTTTTATGCCAGCCAATCAGATTTGTTGTAATTTATTTGCAACGTAAAACTCTACCACGATTAAACATGGACGATCGTCGCGAGATGGACAGCGAGAATGGTAATAACTTTTGTTTTTAAATATTAAGCTCAAACATTAGAGATCTGTCTGATGACATATAAAAGCCGTAAACAATAACTGTAGTATGTCTTTAAATTTCAATATTATTTAAAACAACACAACATACTAAACTGACTTGGACAACATTTTACCGTGACATGTGCTTCCAGATTTTACTAAGAAAAAAAAGTAAATACCAATACAAATTGTCTAATTATTTAAAAAAAGAAGGAAATGTAAATAAAACAAATTACATCATGATTAAATAATAACAAAAATAGAGTTGAATTTAATATATGATGAATAAGATCGGTCTTTTTTTTGGGGGGGGGGGGCTTGTTTTTGTCTGAATATTGAATTGAATGAATCGTATTTGATTTATAAAAAAAGAAAAAGAGAAAGAAAAAACAATTTTATTCTTAATTAAAAAAAAAAAATACACGATGGGAGGCATCGTGTTAAATGTATTAGAATAAATTTTAATTACTGGGGGAAAATAATATTTTAAAACTACATTTATTAAATTATAGTTGAATAATTTTATTTGTAAAATATTTTACTAATTATTGAGTAAAATAATTTACAAAAAAAAAAATATTTATTTAACTAAAATCTGAAAGTATTTTTCTAAGTAAAATTTACTCTCAGAAAAGAACATTTTGAAGGTGAGTTTTAAAACTATTTTAAGCAAATTAAAAAGAATTTTAAATTGGTATTTTTAGTTAAAATTAATTATTTTTTATTTTATTTATTTATTCATATGGTTAATATATTTATTTATTTTTTATCAAATTTTAAATTTGTATTTTTCATTAAAAATTAATTTCCTGTCAGGTATGTCAAAGCTTTGACTTACCTAAAGAATTAGCAAATATTTCTGAATTCCTCTGTCCCTCCAAAATTTGAATAAAGTAATTTCAAATATTTTTACAAACCTTTTTTTTTTTTTTTTTTCACTAATAAATAACACCAAAAGTTCTCCAGAATTAAAGTCTCTCCCACCTCAACAATTAGAATTAATGTTTTTTTTTAATTCAAAAGGATAAATAAATAAAAAAAAACATTTTTGCTTTCATTGATTGCTTACATTGTAACTCGACACTTGATAAACAGTTAAAAAGAAGAAAAAAAGAAAGTTCAATTATCGTGATAATAATAACCTAAACTTGAATAATATTAACTTTCTTTTCAAATGATTTTTACTTAAACATTCTGTTAATTTGAACATCGTGATTAAATGAATTAAATTATAAAAGAATAAAGTTCCATATTTAAATTTTCAATTCATTTCACGTAAAATTATTTTGGTGTTTTTGAAATTAATAAAATCTGAATTCAGAATATTTTAAAGTCTACAATAAATTAGATGATTTGGCTTTTCTCTACCATTGTTGCAAAAGAAAAACTACTTTTTGTGAGGCATTCGGATTTACAATAGTCGTCTGGGGGGAAAAAAGACTATAAAAATTAAATATATAATATAGTTCTTTCCGTATTCAGAAAATAATAAAAAATATTGCATCAGAAATAAAATTTACGAAAACGCATTAACTTTCTTTCAACCATACGGAAAAAAAGTAATCGTCAAAAAAAAAAAAAGAGAAAAAAAAAAGCTTCATATGTTTCTAGGTTATCAAACATTGATGGCTGAACTTGCACAAAGGTGTCAAAATTAGGGTGACCCAGAAAAAACAAAACCCAAATTATTTATTCATTTTCCCATTAAACTAACCCTAAACCCCAACCCTAATCCTAACCCCTAGCCCTACACCCCCATAGTTAAAATTAACAGTTTTATTACAAAATTTGAGAGTTCTGTTTTTTCTGGGTCACCGGAATACTGGGTGACCCAGAAAAAACAGAACCCAAATTATTTATTCATTTTCCCATAAAACTAACCCTAACCCCTAGCCCTACACCCCTATAGTTAAAATTAACAGTTTTATTACAAAGTTTGTGGGTTCTGTCTTTTCTGGATCACCCTAATTTTGACACCTTTGTGCAAGTTCAGCCACATTGAATTATCTCCCTGAATTTAAAAATTGAATATACGAAGGGAAACTATTCGAAACGACGTATGTCGTATGAAGAATATCTCGTCCAAGAAACCCTACTTTGTGAATGAAAACGAAATTCTGATGTTTACCCAACTTAAAGAAGAAGAATAGTCTTTATTGATTCTGATTCTTGAATTATCCACAAAGAAATAATCTATGAAATCTGGATATGTTCTCAAATCTATACAAAAATAAACCTTGTCATGCTTCGTTAAAATATCAGCTGTTCATTAAATTTTCAGCGTAAAATTTCTTATTTTTCATGTCATTTATTTCGTTTCAGTTTTTTAATTAATTATATACTAGAAACGTTTCTTGTTGGATTCTTAAGGATTACTAAGAATTTTAAAACGTGACATGAGTCAAATTTTTTTAAAAAATGGTACTAATGCTGAATAGCGCGCAAGATAGCTAAGATTATGTATAAAAATATTACATTTCACGGAAATACACGAAACCTTTGAGATATTAGTGTTCTTCGAGAATTTCTGTAATCTAATGCTATTTATTCGTAAAGTGCGATTCTAATGATATTATCTCTTGCGCACTACTCTGCATCTCTACAAAAAAACTTTAGATAAAAATCATTTTTTCTATTGGACAGTTCAGAATCGAGTCGGTAACATTCTTCGTATACAAAACACTAACGTATCTCATCTATTAATAAAAGGTCTAACTTTGGCTAATCCAAGCGAAATTTTGTCATTTCCACACATAAAAAGAAATAATATAATTTCTGGTGGATGGGTCTACACATGAAAACCGAAGCAGCTTAGTTGGGTGTATTTAACCATCAACAAGTTATTAACTACCAAGAACATTTCGTTGATCCAAATGATCACACACACACAAAACTGTTAAGAAATCACAAGTGTCACTAGTCAGAACTTGTTTCCTTCCTTATATAACGGCCGAATGTAAATTTGGAGTCAAAATGTTGGCACATCTTTATAAACAAAAACAATATGCTTTGTTATTTTCGTGAGACACGGCTGTTTTAGATGTTTAGATATACCAAAAAACATTTTCATATCATTTTGTTTTCTATGCAAAACTGTTAATCATTTGGCTGAAATTTGTAACTTGTTCATTTTTACATAGAACTTAAAAGTAATTTTCATATTTCGTTTCGTAAACTTGTTTTGTTTTGTTTACTAAGGGAGATAAGTCATTGTTTGATATGCGAATCACGTTTTCAACTCGATTTTAAACGGTTGCTCTTGTCTGAAGAGATGATTCCCAGAGAAATGTGACTTAGTATTTATGTCAGACAACAGTTTTAGGTTTGGGACTGCTAAGTACTGGAATTATTATACTTTGATAATTAAATAAAGTTATATTCAAAATGGAAATAGAATAAATGAATATGGATAAAATATTTGGTAAAAGGAAGAAAAATAATAGATACCACCAGTTGTGACGTCATAGACGTATTTTACAAAAATAAATTTAACCCCCCTGATTGAAAAAAAAATTATCAGAAATCAGGAAATTATCGGATTTTAATGAAGTTTTCAATGTTGATTTATCAATCAATGAATCTTATAATGCATTAGTTATTTTATTTCAAAACTTTCTGATTTTTTTTTTTTTTTTTTTTTTTTTTTTTTTTTCATGTCTCTTAACTTTGGACCCCGCTTAATTTTTGGGCGCAAAATATCAGTGGGGTTATATAAAAGTGAAACTAATCACAGTATAAATAAAGACTAAAGACCAAATAGAAAAAAAACATTTAAAGGAGCGTTGGTAGAATGTAAGTACTGAAAATCTGAAAATTAAATGTAAAAAAAAACATGTAAAAAATTTCTGAGTTTAAAAAAAATTTTTTTTTAATCTGTTGTATATGAAATATAATTTTCTTTTAGATTATCAGTGAAAAAATTATACATCGATATCTGTTCTGTTTAAAAGTTAGGGGCCTAAATTTTTCATTGAGAATTCTCAAAAAATTATTATATAACCATACTAAATTAAGCATGTTATTAAATAAATATATTTTTAGAATTTAAAATATAAATTTGATACTTAAACTTATGTGTTTCATATTTTAAATGAATTTTATCTATAAATTGTTGCTTTCTAGGCGCATATGGATGGGACGAATGGTAATATTTTTAAAAGAATTTCGATTTATTTCCATTGAATCAGTTTGATTGAAACAATTCAATAATTGATACAGAATAATCTCAGGCCACCATAGAAAAATAGATCACATGACATTTTCCACTTGTCAGTTTTCTTGTAAACAACCCGCAAGAATCCTTTTAGAGCATCTTCTTTGTTTTTTCTGCGTGTTTAGACCAAAGAAGAAAAAAAAGATATTTCATTTAAAAGTTACTAATTTTTCTGTACATAGTATATTAATGTTTTTTGTTATTGATTTCTAAGAAGAAACTTTTAAAAATGTTTTTAAAATGCTGTGAGAATACCCAGTCTGCACTCCTGCACCTTCGTTGCACAATGTCTAGACCTCAACATTGTGATATTATGTACTGGCCGATTCGAAGGGCACGAGTCAGAGACAGGTTCAAAAGGATTAAAAAAAAATCAAAACAAACACAAAGTCTGATAACAGGACACTGATGGAAGAGGAAGTTGTGACATTTTTGCAGTTTGAGGCAAGAAAGTTGTTTTAAGACTAAGTTGATTACTGGCTTCACTGATGTGGCTCTCTGGCTATCTCTATCTCTGCTGCTACTGATGACACTATCACCTCAACGGCTGAGCTCTAAACTGTCTCAGGGCTGGAGCTTCACTAAATTTATGTAAAATTTCACCCCGCACCTCTCCACGACCCAACCACCCAGATGCTCGGCACTTAAATTCAATTCAGACTTTCTGACTATGATTTCTCTTGAAATTAAAACACTTACTCTTGTCCTCAGACTTAATGTCGTCAATATTTCGACCATTAATTTCTTCAAAAGAGATTTCCTCATAAAATAGCCTTTTTGCTTTGAATACCTAGATGCATAAAGATATTATCTCTAAGTGGCTTAACTTCATGGTGGCCGTACAATTCTATTAAACTTTACGGTCCAATCTTTTGTGTCCGTAAAAAGAACAACCACCCACCTATTTACCTATGCCTGGGCTTTAACACATTCTATTTTTATTTATTTATTCGTTTATTTTTCTGACCATATTCTCCCTTAATCATAGTATCACAATGCTGATAACAGGGATTGTTTAGAGCACTACATAAACCTTCATTTAGTCATTGTTTGGGGGCGAATTTAATTGTTTAAAATGTATTAAAAATAAATTACATATGTAATATTATTTTGCTTTTGTTACTGATGCTCATTATGTTACTATATTTTGATTAAAACAAAAATTTGACATTGAATAATCAATTTGATTAGTTTTAATTCGTTTTTAAAATGAAAATGAGTGTACAAATTGGTGGTACCTATCCTATTACATTTGCTGAGATAAGATCAATCCTTGTCTTCTAGGTGCTACCCCACCCCCCGAAATACTTGTCATTGCCTGGTAACCTTCCCTGAAAAGTCCAATTTTATACTCATGATTTAAATTCTAGAGCGTGAAAAAAGCTTAGTAAACTTATTATTATTTGCCCCTTTTGAGTTTTCACATCAGCATTAGCTGATGGTCTTTCACTGGAGTCTGAGTAACAACAATTCTCCTCAGGTCTCCAGGACTCTTCTGAGTATTCTGGCAGATTGCAGCAGTGCAGTGTTCTGAATGGTTTCAACCCTTCCTCTGATTTCCAAACATTCCAAACCCTTTTCCAATCCTTTTGGGACTGTTCCAAGTGCACCAACTACAATTGGTATCACCTCCACTTTCATATTCCATAACTTTTTTAGTTCTCTGGCAAGGTCCAGATATTTGTCTATTTTTTTCATTTTCCTTTAGCTTCACCCTGTGATCTGCTGGCACTGCAAAATCCACCAGTTGACAAGTTATTTCTTTTTTCTTTTTTTCTTTTTTTTTGTTTATCAACACTAGGTCTGGTCTTCTTGCTGGGATATTATTATTATTATTATTATTATTATTATGTTTTTTTTTTTCCCTATTTTTTTCTTTTTTCCTTATTTTTTTTTTTTCCTAATCTTTCTTTTTCTCTTTCTCTTTCTCTTTGAATGTGAATTACAAGAAAGAATTTTTGTAGATTTTTAATTAATTTTTTTACTTGTTTTATATTTCAGATATTTTAAACTATTATGATGACATTATCAAAAATGAACCAGATACAACACCAGCACTTGCAGCTGTAAAAACTCTTATAGCAATTGTTAAAACTGTTAAAGGTATGGAATTATGGTATTTTTATATTTCAATATCTTATTACCATAGTCACACACACACACACACACGCACACCCTCCTCTATAACAGAGTTATGAGGGTCCAAAAAAAGCCAAAGACATCGGAAGTGAATTATGAATACCTAGAATTTGGCTTTGGGTGTTATTCAAGAGTAAAAATTTAATCACCATAATAAATAATCAAAGTTTAATTATTAGGTTAGGTAAAATTTGTATTTAATATTTTTAAGCATTTGTATAGTTTTCTTGTGCTTTATTAAAGTTTATATACTGTAATAATGATAATAAAGATAACCTTTATATCTCTGTCTTGTGCATGGAAAAACAATCTATACATATTGTTACGCACGCACACTCATTAGGGGCGACCAGTGTACACACGCAATATGGAATAATAATAAAAAAATATGCAAAAGGTCCCAGATGCAAAAATAAATATTACAAAAGGGATGGGATTCAAAACTTTTCTCTCTGCTCCCATGAAAAAGGATAAAAAACAGATAAACGACGACAATGCTGAATGACGAAGATCAGACAGGATTTCAAATAATCACATAAACATTTATTTACATATAAATACAAATTATCATTAAGAGACAAATACATATATACAAATATACATGTAATAAGAGGGGTAAAGTGAATGCGTGGTTCATATTATCAAATGAGTGGACGAGCAAATGAGGGTATCAATCATATTAGCAATATACAAAATGCATGACAAATAATAAAGATTTTACAGAATACAAAATCTTGAATGTTTGTTTTAACTCACTGCGACGTTGCAAACTGCAACGTTGTCTCTCGGTTAAACTTATTGTTATTTCTCTGTACGATGGGGATTCGCTCCTTTTCTCCAAATGAATTAACTCTTATTCTACGACAAAACGTCTTTATTTTTCTGTTCCTTTGATTTTTTGATGCGCACATCAAACCTTACTGTCCTTGTTTCTCGGGATGATTTCATCTACTGTGTGCTGCCTCCGTGTTTTCGCGCGAAAATCCTTTCTTAGTCGTTGTCATAGCAACGTCTTGGGGCAAGTGTACTTTTGGGTCGCAGAGTCACAGTTGAAATATGTATACACATTCCTCCTATCACCTGAGGTGGGGTGATGGAATACAACTGTCCTCTAGACATAGGGACGGTAGTAGTCGCCTTGACATTCTTCTGCCAAGAATACAGCTCGACTAAATCTCGCTTTCTTTGCTCGCCCACGCAGTCCTTGGGACTTTTACAAATAGTTTTCTTTTAATTCTAATATATATACTAGTTGATATACCACTGATACGTCACAATATATAAAGGGCAGTTGTATGTATGTATGTCCGGAGGAAACTACAAAAATAAAACAACAAAGTGAATATATATATTATATATATATATATATATATATATACACATTAAATATTACCAGTTCTTGCTTTTTGTGCCAAAATTATGAAGATTTGATTAATATTCAAAGATATTTAAAAATCAAAATATACATAGAAATAGCATTGAAATTCTACTTGAAAAATTTCTAGCATCTATAAGTCTCAAAAGTAAACAAATTAATACACCAGCCCCCCTGGGTAGCCACTGCTAGTTTACACTATAAAGTTTATGGTTTTTATAATCTTATTATAATGGAAATTGTGTGTTTTTCTGTCTGTAACCGAAACTATATTACTATACAAGTCACAATTCCCTTAGTTATTTTCGTCACATTCTACAGGATTTTATTTTTATTTAAACCTCAATTATTAATAAAATTGTTTTTCATTATTAATACTGTTGGTAATATCTACATACTAATAACATACAATTGTATTTATATATACAACAAAATAGCAGTTTATAGTGTGAATGGGAAGGCTAATTTGCATATTGATATTAAAAATCTGATTTTAATAAATATGTGCTTAGTATTACTGATTTCTAATTGTTTAGTTTTATCTTAATGAATATTATCTAAAATCTCAGGGATAAATCTTTTAAAAAATCCATTAACAAGAAAAAATAACTCTAATTTTATTTTTTACTTCCTATTTTAACTAAAGAGTTAAATTAGGAAAATTTAGTGATGGAAGAGTAAGTTTCAGTTGTTCTATTTTTTATTATACCCTCCTCTGTTTCAAATATTTTTATCTGCTTTCTTATTTAGTTTCATTAGCATTTCTAATTTGATACAATATTTTATTACATTAAAACTTAAATACTTGCACCCGGAGGGTGCATATATTTGCTAGTTTATGTAATTATCTTTAACTTGTGGTTCTACTTGCCCAACTTTTTTTAGGGTACACTTTGTTGACCATTTAGGACCTTGCCAATCTGGAAAAAGAGACTACACCAAAGAAGGCACTGGATTTTGACCAATAACATCAACAAAAATTGAATAGAAAATTTCTTACAAATTCAGGCATTAGGTTTTGTGTTGAACAGAGAAATGAATGGTACCAGTGACCTAAAGCATCTTACTATTTGAAGAGTGCACATCTCTGCACTCACTTCAAATATTTTTATTCAAAAAATGAGATACAGAGATGCACAGCACTTCTTGGCATAAAGCCAGAAGTTGTATCCCTTATGACAACATGGGGGGTGGTCATCATTCATGTTTACTTCCACCATTCTCGTCCAGGTCGTCTGGGAGAATATCGATTACCACCAATAGCAGTCTCCCAAATCGATACTCTGAATCAGGACGTCCGAGGAGAATATTGATGATCAATAGCAGTCTGTCCGGATCGATCTCTGTCACTGGGCGTCTTATCGTCCGTCAACCCCAACGCCGTGTCTGGAACGCCCCCATGTGTCATAGGGAAAAAAAACAACAACAAAGAGAAACGAAAGTCAAGACAATTTCAGGTGAACATTAGAAATGGTCAGAGATGAGGTATATAGTTCACATTGCTTCCTCCTATCGGCTACAGTTCCATCTGCTCCCATCGCTTGTCGCTTCCCTTTTCTTCGGGAACCTCTGCTAGGGCTAGCTTCTAGTGGCAACTCAACTGCTCTTCTCTGGTGTCCAGTACTCAACTGTCCTCTTCGGTTGCAGAAAACTAACTGACTAACTCCTTTCAAATTTCCCAGCGGTCCCAGTTCTCGCTATCAAATCTCGTTTATGAGATTTGTGCCTATCCCTGCGTGATTTGAAAGTCTTTCTTGTGTTGAATATGGGTCACATTTTATTACCGGTCTAAACTATAGTTGACCCTCAAAGTGGTCAAAACCCAGTCTCTCTGTCTCCCAAGAAGAGATTATCATCCTTCTTAATCTGTTCTTAAGTTTTAATGGGTGGACTGAACTATTGACACCCACAAACAATACACCTACTTACACATACAATATATATGCATACACACACACACATCTATCTATCTATACATATATATACACACATTATCTACCTGAACACACACGCATATCTAAACATATATGTGGTTTGACTTACTACTTATTAATTATAACTACCTAGAACGTAGCTATATAACTGTGCAGCCACATATGCATGCACAATGCATAGTATTATACCCTGTTTTCATGAAATTTAATAATTAAAGTTCTTTTTTTTCCTTCTTTTTAACCAGCTACAACATTAAAAGAATTAAGGGAAAAATTAACAACTGCAGAAAAAGTACTTGATACAAGAGATCCGAGTGGAACGGCGTTGAAATCAGCATGTCAACTTTATCTTCGTTTCATCACCTTTACATCTTTGGATCAACAAGTGAGTTCACACATCTATTCTTTACTGCAGTCATCTATCTATCTATACATATATAAAGGGCAGTTATGTGTATATGTATGTCCGGAGGGAACATCGAAAATAAAAGAATTAACGAACAAGTAAATATATATACACATTAAATATCACCAAGTCTTGGTTTTTCTATCTATACATATATAAAGGGCAGTTATGTGTATATGTATGTCTGGAGGAAACATCGAAAATAAAAGAATTAACGACAAAGTAAATATATATACACATTAAATACCACTAGGGCTTGGTTTTTTAGCAAAAATAATAGAGATTTGATTTATATTTGTGAAGATAATTAAAAAATAAAATTTATATGATAACAGCATGGATTGTTGGGAGTTATTTTATTTAAAACTCTTACATTTTTTTTCAGGTCAGTTAACTTTGAACCACGTATCTTTGTAACACAGATTCACAAACATATGTGGTTCAAAGTTAATTGACCTGAAAAAATGTAAACGTTTTTAAATAAAATAACTTGTGCCTTTATTCATTAATATATCAACACTGAAAATTTCATTAAATTCGGTTAATTCCTTGATTTCTTTTGATTTTTTTTTTTTTTTTTTTTTGCGGGTGACATACAATGGTGGAATTTATGTCCATCTGTTAACATCCTGTTGAGAATTTTCAAAGTCCAGAGCCTCATTCCTATAAGGATTTATCAAAAAATGGCTAATATTTAATATTACCTGAGTTATTTCCCTTGATTTAAAGACTTCTAAATATGTTTAATATTACATTTAAACAAAGACTATCGTTTGGGGTGGATTAGGAAAACGAATGTGACTTCCAGTTAGGCGGAATGAGGTGGTATAGGACGTTAAGAGTTAAGTAGGATTTAAGCGTTCTGTTTCTGTTCTTAAGTATTTGGCATGTAATATTTGCACACGCATATGGTACTAATACAGAGGTTAGCTCAGTCGGTAGAGCGTTCGGCTAGAAACCACAAGGTTCCTAGTTCGATACCGGTCCCCGCCAACTCAGCGTATGAGTAGCACAGGGATCTGTGCGGTAAAGTAAGGAGCTGATGGTAGGTGTGGCGCCCACCTCAGATGCTAAAAAACATCTCCTTGGTCTAGCGCTATTGAAAAGGGGATAGACTTCCTCGCTGACTGGCTGATACCGACTTTAGGCCCCCGTTGACTTTACTTACTTTACTTACTTATTTACACATACACAACAGTTTGTGTATGATTTTAATCTTGTTTTATTTCTTCATTTTGAAAGCCTTTTTTTTCCTCCTTACATTTTTTTTCTTCTTTTGAATTTAAAAAAAAAATTATTTTACCTAAAGCCCCTAAGAAAGAAAAATAGAACAAAACAGAGAAGAGCAAAAGAATTGAGATGATTATTGATGTTGTATTTGACATTTTGTAGGTTATAAACATCAGGAAAACAAGAACCTGGCAAAGATTTCAATGCAAGGGTTTTTGATTTTTTTCTCTATTCCTGACTGGCTACATTCTTATCTTCGAGTGAATTCATTATATATATATATATATATATATATATATATAATTATATATAGTATCGCTTGACAAGCTTAATTTCGTTGGATGGTCAGCTGTGTACTGTGGCCGAGGCGATAAAAGTGTTTCACTAGTGTTTCACTGCGTCTGCTGAAGTCCCGGTTTCGATTTCTGTCGAGGGAAATCGTTAGTATATACCGCTGATCGAGACTTAATAAAGTCCAAAACAGTCTGTACGGGTATTCTACACATCGAGCCATCCTTTACTGGGATTACACTTGTCAAGTTCATTTTTCTATAAGAAAAAAGTATCGAATTTTATGCGATACATGCGTTGTAAAGTGCCTTCAAGAAAATTTAATATATACTTTATCAGCAACGTTTTTAAATAAACAAACATCCAAAAATCTTATTCACTTCGCTGAAGGGCATTCGGTCTGTTTGTTGTTATTATTCTCTCAAATAGCGCCCCTTACCTATTATGGTAGAGGCGCGTAGTATCGCTTGACAAGCTTAATTTCGCTAGGATGGTCAGCTGTGTACTGTGGCCGAGGCGATAAAAGTGTTTCACTAGTGTTCACTGCGTCTGCTGAAGTCCGGTTTCGATTTCTATCGGAGGGAAATCGTTAGTATATACCGCTGATGAGACTTAATAAAGTCGAAACAGTCTGTACGGTATTCTACACATCGAGCCATCCTTTACTGGATTACACTTGTCAAGTTCATTTTTCTATAAGAAAAAGTATCGAATTTTATGCGATACATGCGTTGTAAGTGCCTTAGTAAAATTTAATATAATATATATATATATATATAATATATATATATATATATATAATAAAGATTAATCTAATGAGTCAGCGAACCTACTATTAGTTTTGCATAAAGCTCTTCAGGGCTAAAATCTGACTCTTCTCCTAGCGGTTATATGAAAATATATAATCTTATATACATATATATAATATAAATTGTTTTTTTCTTTTGCCAAATACTGTTACCAATAGATTATTTTTTTGTTGGTAACGAATACTTGGTCCTTTCTCTTTTTTTTCAAAATTTTTTTCTCTGGTTGATGTTTGGTAGTATATTTTTACATCAACTTGTCTGCTGGGTTTTTTTTCTCTCCTGTAAGGATCTTG
>CM042178.1:32079787-32243305 GCA_023376005.1 Doryteuthis pealeii | reverse complement strand
ACCCCCACCCACAAAGAAGAAGAAGGAAAATTAGTTTTCAAAAAAACTGTTTTTTTTTTTTTTGAATTAAATGCAAAATATCCCCAGTGGTTCAAAGTTTTATTAAGAATTTTAAAGCCCCCGAAATTGGTTGGTAACAAAAGTTGGACTTTGGGTTTGTTAAAAGAAATGTCAAATCATGGACTATTTAAAACAAGAAATTTAGTAATTTCTTTACCATTTCTTTATTTTTGGAACAATTTTGATAAAACTTTGCATTCTTATGTAAAATTGTATGCTTCTTTCTGATTCTGCACTCAAATTCTATCTATCTCCATGCTAGAACCCATTATTTGGGGAATAAAAAGTAGGGATATCAAGATTTTTTTTTTTTTTTTAAAGTTTACCACAAGATTATTCAACATTTTCATTTTAATATGGCATTTATACACATTTATAGTATTAATTTATATAAATAACATCACTTTATTACCCACAATGCCACAAGATCCCCCCCCCCATGTAATTGTTGTTTTGGTTATTTGTTTAATGGCATATCAACCTTCATAGGTTATTTAATGCCAAAGACATCCTTGTTGAAGAACAAAATTTGTATTATTTAACCCATAGCTGGAGGGTGTGGAGCTTCGTACCTTTCCCAAGGGTATTAGTCCGACAGTGAGCGTAATAATGCGACTGGGGTTCATATTTGCTTACAATATCGCAGTCCATCATATTAGCCATTATGCCACAGAGACTCCCTTATGAACCTTCATGGGTTATTTAATGCCAAATGCATCCTTGTTGAAGAACAGAAGTGGTACTATTTAACCCATAGCTGGGGGAGAGGATGAGGGAATTCATACCTTTCCAAAGGGTATCAGTCTGAAAGTGAACATAATAGCATGACTGAAATAGTAAGAACCCACTTACTATGATGTTGCAGTCCAGCACATTAGCCACTATGCCATGAGGACTCTCCTCTCATTCATCTGTTAAATATACTGGCAGAATATGTGCCCTCAGGGCATAAGTATTCATGATTTAATGTAATGAAATATATTGAATTAGAAAGAATAATGAAATTAAATAAGAACCCATATAAAAAGATTACACTTATTTTAATTGGTTTCTATATAAAATCATTCATGGGTTTGATACATTGAATAATAAAATAATAATATTAGAGATTAATAACACCTGGTAATTATTTATTAAACTCATTTTGTTAAAACCAGTATGCAAATTAACCACCCAATTTATTATATAAACCTTTATTTCTTAGTGATATATAAGGCACATTGCAGGATTCTAAACATACTAATAACATAGTACGTTTAGAGATATCGTTAATAAATAAGATTTATTCTAGGAATTAATAATTTTGACTATAAATTAAATACTCATTGATAAACTTACTCAATTCCTGAGGGTATTGTGACTTGAACAGTTATGTAATTTCAGTTACAGGCAGACAGACACACCAAATCTCTATTATAATAAAATGTATGTGTGTGTATAATTTTTTTCTGTCTTTTTGTTTTTTAGGATTAAGTTAGTGAAGGAATTAAAAGATTGTGGTATTCCTGCCCAAGTGATTCTTGATGCTGCAGTTGGGTAAGTTGAATTTCTCAAGGAAAATATTTGGTAATCTGAACATTAGCTACATAAATAAAAGTAACCTCCCTTTGTTCATTTCACTTTGTGGAAGCTATATGTTTTGGTCGGCTATTTTCATTTCACCATAATCAATACAACTGCATGTTTTAACATGAAAATATCATTAAATGTGTTCTTAATAACAATTAAGTTCATTTCAAATAATGCGCAGGCACAATTAAAACACATTTTATGATATTTTCATGTTAAAACGTGCAGTTGTATTGATTTGAACAAATTTGTATTTTCAGTATAGATCATATGGGTGCTAGAAGGTGGTGGCTGAGGGTCTTCATGTCTTAGGATTGATGTTAAACTCTATCTGATGGTGAGGTTACAGTTCTGGAGGTCTGGGGAATGTGGAGCACTCCTTCATCACCATTGCTCCCTGGTCCACTCTGACCCAGAGTGGTAGTACCTGTTAGGGTCCCATCTATGGGTTAAATAGAAAAATGTGTTTATAAAAAAAAAATTGAGTATCCATTAAGAATTAATTTATTTCACCACTTTAACGGCATTAAATGACCCACTGAGGTTGATATGCCGTAAAAAAAAACAAACCAAACCTTGACTTACAAGTTTTCTGACGTATAAGCTGTCATGCAGTCAAAATTTTGTTTTGTGTTGAGAGCTAAAATTTGAGGTACCAGCGAGCTTCAGACACACTTATGTTAATAGGTTTGCTAAAACAAGTTTAAAAATTTATTTGGAGTGGTAGTACCTGTTAGAGTCCCATCTATGGATTAAATAGAAAAATGTGTTATAAAAAAAATTGAGTATCATTAAGAATTAAATAATTTCACAACTTTATCGGCATTAAATGACCCACTGAGGTTGATATGCGTAAACAAAACAAATCAAACCAGTCAGGGTCCCATCTATGGGTTAAAAAAATGTGTTTATAAAAAAATTGAGTATCCATTAAGAATGAAAATTATTTCACAACTTTATCGGCGTTAAATGACCCACTGAGGTTGATATGCCGTAAAACAAACCAAATCAAAACCAGTCAGGGTCCCATCTATGGGTTAAATAGAAAAATGTGTTTAAAAAAAAATTGAGTATCCATTAAGAATGAAATTTATTTCAAACTTTATCGGCATTAAATGACCCACTGAGGTTGATATGCTGTAAAACAAACCAAATCAAAACCAGTCAGGGTCCATCTATGGGTTAAATAGAAAAATGTGTTTATAAAAAAAATTGAGTATCCATTAAGAATGAAATTATTTCAAACTTTATCGGCGTTAAATGACCCACTGAGGTTGATATGCTTAAAACAAACCAAATCAAACCAGTCAGGGTCCCATCTATGGGTTAAATAGAAAAATGTGTTTAAAAAAAAATTGAGTATATTAAGAATGAAATTATTTCACAACTTTATCGGCGTTAAATGACCCACTGAGGTTGATATGCTGTAAAACAAACCAAATCAAACCAGTCGGGTCCCATCTATGGTTAAATAGAAAAATGTGTTTATAAAAAAAATTGAGTATCCATTAAGAATGAAATTATTTCAAACTTTATCGGCATTAAATGACCCACTGAGGTTGATATGCTGTAAAACAAACCAAATCAACCAGTCAGGGTCCCATCTATGGGTTAAATAGAAAAATGTGTTTATAAAAAAAATTGAGTATCTATTAAGAATGAAATATTTCACAACTTTATCGCGTTAAATGACCCACTGAGGTTGATATGGTAAAACAAACCAAATCAAACCAGTCAGGGTCCCATCTATGGGTTAAATAGAAAAATGTGTTTATAAAAAATTGAGTATCCATTAAGAATGAAATAATTTCACAACTTTATCGCGTTAAATGACCCACTGAGGTTGATATGCTGTAAAACAAACCAAATCAAACCAGTCAGGGTCATCTATGGGTTAAATAGAAAAATGTGTTTATAAAAAAAATTGAGTATCCATTAAGAATGAAATTATTTCACAACTTTATCGGCGTTAAATGACCCACTGAGGTTGATATGCTGTAAAACAAACCAAATCAAACCAGTCAGGGTCCCATCTATGGGTTAAATAGAAAAATGTGTTTATAAAAAAAATTGAGTATCCATTAAGAATGAAATTATTTCAAACTTTATCGCATTAAATGACCCACTGAGGTTGATATGCTTAAAACAAACCAAATCAAACCAGTCAGGGTCCCATCTATGGGTTAAATAGAAAAATGTGTTTATAAAAAAATTGAGTATCCATTAAGAATGAAATTTATTTCAAAACTTTATCGGCGTTAAATGACCCACTGAGGTTGATATGCGTAAAACAAACCAAATCAAACCAGTCAGGGTCCATCTATGGGTTAAATAGAAAAATGTGTTTATAAAAAAATTGAGTATCTATTAAGAATGAATTTATTTCAAACTTTATAAATGACCCACTGAGGTTGATATGCTGTAAACAAACCAAATGTCATCTATGGGTTAAATAGAAAAAATGTGTTTTTAAAAAAAATTGAGTATCCATTAAGAATGAAATTATTTCAAACTTTATCGGCGTTAAATGACCCACTGAGGTTGATATGCCGTAAAACAAACCAAATCAAACCAGTCAGGGTCCCATCTATGGGTTAAATAGAAAAATGTGTTTATAAAAAAATTGAGTATCCATTAAGAATGAATTATTTCACAACTTTATCGGCGTTAAATGACCCACTGAGGTTGATATGCTGTAAAACAAACCAAATCAAACCAGTCAGGGTCCATCTATGGGTTAAATAGAAAAATGTGTTTATAAAAAAAATTGAGTATCCTTAAGAATGAAATTATTTCACAACTTTATCGGCGTTAAATGACCCACTGAGGTTGATATGCCTTAAAACAAACCAAATCAAACCAGGGGTCCCATCTATGGGTTAAATAGAAAAATGTGTTTTAAAAAAAATTGAGTATCCATTAAGAATGAAATTATTTCAAAACTTTATAAATGACCCACTGAGGTTGATATGCTGTAAAACAAACCAAATCAAACCAGTCAGGGTCCCATCTATGGGTTAAATAGAAAAATGTGTTTATAAAAAAAAATTGAGTATCCATTAAGAATGAAATTATTTCAAACTTTATCGGCGTTAAATGACCCACTGAGGTTGATATGCTGTAAAACAAACCAAATCAAACCAGTCAGGGTCCCATCTATGGGTTAAATAGAAAAATGTGTTTATAAAAAAATTGAGTATCCATTAAGAATGAATTATTTCACAACTTTATCGGCGTTAAATGACCCACTGAGGTTGATATGCTGTAAAACAAACCAAATCAAACCAGTCAGGGTCCATCTATGGGTTAAATAGAAAAATGTGTTTATAAAAAAAATTGAGTATCCATTAAGAATGAAATTATTTCAAACTTTATCGCATTAAATGACCCACTGAGGTTGATATGCTGTAAAACAAACCAAATCAAACCAGTCAGGGTCCCATCTATGGGTTAAATAGAAAAATGTGTTTATAAAAAAAATTGAGTATCCATTAAGAATGAAATTATTTCAAAACTTTATCGGCGTTAAATGACCCACTGAGGTTGATATGCTTAAAACAAACCAAATCAACAGTCAGGGTCCCATCTATGGGTTAAATAGAAAAATGTGTTTATAAAAAAAATTGAGTATCCATTAAGAATGAAATTATTTCACAACTTTATCGCATTAAATGACCCACTGAGGTTGATATGCGTAAAACAAACCAAATCAAACCAGTCAGGGTCCCATCTATGGGTTAAATAGAAAAAATGTGTTTATAAAAAAAAATTGAGTATCCATTAAGAATGAAATTATTTCACAACTTTATCGGCATTAAATGACCCACTGAGGTTGATATGCCTGTAAAACAAACCAAATCAAACCAGTCAGGGTCCCATCTATGGGTTAAATAGAAAAATGTGTTTATAAAAAAAATTGAGTATCCATTAAGAATGAAATTATTTCAAACTTTATCAGCATTAAATGACCCACTGAGGTTGATATGCTGTAAAACAAACCAAATCAAACCAGTCAGGGTCCCATCTATGGGTTAAATAGAAAAATGTGTTTATAAAAAAAATTGAGTATCCATTAAGAATGAAATTATTTCACAACTTTATCGGCGTTAAATGACCCACTGAGGTTGATATGCTGTAAAACAAACCAAATCAAACCAGTCAGGGTCCCATCTATGGGTTAAATAGAAAAATGTGTTTATAAAAAAATTGAGTATCCATTAAGAATGAAATTATTTCACAACTTTATCGGCGTTAAATGACCCACTGAGGTTGATATGCTGTAAACAAACCAAATCAAACCAGTCAGGGTCCCATCTATGGGTTAAATAGAAAAATGTGTTTATAAAAAAAATTGAGTATCCATTAAGAATGAAATTATTTCACAACTTTATCGGCGTTAAATGACCCACTGAGGTTGATATGCTGTAAAACAAACCAAAAATGTCAGGAACGTCTTTTTCTTTTTCTTTTTCAGTTCTGTCATGGCTGATGTTGACTTAGTTCTGATTGGTGCAGAAAGTGTTGTTGAAAGTGGCGGAATAATTAACAAGGTAAATTTAATCTTCTTATCTAGTCTGTAAGGTGGGCAATTCCATGTTGAATCATCCAGAAAAAAGTAAAATTGTCACCCACCCCCCTTCAATTTTTCTGATTTTTCTCCCAACATGGACTATGTTAATGTTTAGACAATCCCCAAATTTTGAGCTTCCAATTCCAAAAATTGGTGGAGTTATGTCGATTTTTAACTCTCCAAATTTTGTGTGGGTTGCGAAAAATGGCGACTTTTTGTAATCTATTTTTTAGCAAAAATCAAACTTTTTTTGGTACAAATAATGTTTGATATATGTGAAATAATAATAGATAGAAATATTTTTTGTCATAGACGCAGTGCCATATTGGGATATTGATCTTGTTATGAAAAATTCAGAAATCATCAATAACTTAAAAATGGTTGACTTTAAGACTTTTTTGATAGCATTTTTAAATGCTTTTATAAACTAATTTTTAGGAGTAGGGAAGCTCTAGAACTCATTTTTACAGACAAACATTTACCCAGATGCTATTTCCATGATTTGTCCAGCTGTATGGCCACACAAGCCATCCGACTAAGACAAACAAGACATGCTGGACAAGCACAGACAAACTCATAAGTGATGTTCTCCTATAGATATCTACACATGGACATACCAGTGTGGGCTGACGGGGGGGGGGGAATAATCCCTGTGCAAATTCTGGATTGCTGTGAAGAAGACCTACCTACCTTGGTAAATGGGTTGTGTAAGTACCTAAATATAACATTAACACTTGGTACGTGATTGGAAATGAAATCTATACACAAAATCAAAGGTTAAAGAGCACAGTCTGTCCTACTATTTACCCATAGCTGGAGGGAGAGTAGTTGGATTTATACCTTTCCCAAAGCTATTAGCGCTATGTGGACTGTAGCTTTGTCTAGGATTTGAACTCGGGTCGACAAGACCATTTCCCTTGACTGACCATTACACCACAAATCTCTGCCATCCCTCTCTGTGTCCTCGGTATGATGAAAAACTGCATCTAGCGGTGAGATTTGAATTCTGGAGCTCTGGGGAGTGTGGCGTACCCTTTCATCTCCATACTCCCGGGTTAACTCTGACCTGGAGTGGTAGTACCTGTTAGGGTCCCATCTATAGGTTAAATAGAAAAAATGACTTTAAAAAATCAAAACCTTTTGAATACCCACCAAGCATGAATAGAACAAACCATCTTCAGCATAAAATAACCCAACAAGGATTGACATGCCATGAAATCCAACAAACCAAACCAGTGACTCAAGTTTTATTCAGCTTCATGTTTGTCTATTATGGAATGTTGTCCTCACATCATTTTTTTTTAAAAACTCGGTAATCAGGGAACGTGAGCTGGGATTAGACTGTCGTGAGACAGGTTAGTTTTATCCTACCAATCGGCACGTGTGTTACGTCGGCCGTGGCTACGACTATCCCATCCAGTACTAGAGGAACTGCGGGATCGGAGCAACGGTTTACGTGCTCGCTCGAACGAGCGGCGGTGCCAAACTGCTCCGCGCGATAACGGCTGAAAACCTCTAAACCGGAACCGCGACCGGTGTTGCCACGGTATTACGAAAGGCGTCTCTTTTCATTCCGCTGGAGACTGCCATAGTGGTTGTCTGTCGTTTTGTAAAAAGGCAAACTGAGTTCTTTGTCCTTGGTTAGGCATTTGGTCTAGAAGAAGGAAAACTCTGAATTCAAATCAGCTTTATTCTGCTTTAAAATTGGCTTTGTGTCACATCCTGCCATGGTAGAATCAATGTTTAAAAATGAGAGAATATTAATTGTTTTAACTCTTTAATGTGTTTTGTATGTATATATATATATATATATATATATATAATATATTTATTATGTTGGTTGTTGTTGCTATGGCCGGGGTTTGTAGTTCTGTAGTTATTAATGATTGATTTACCTTGATGTGAAGATATATTAAAAAAGCCATAATTAACATTCACTATGTTGCTTCAAAAATTTACCTCAATCTTTTATTGTGGATGTATGCTATCATGGAGGCACTATTGAAATCAAAGTTGTATTTTGTTTTTATATATAGATCTTTTTTTTCTTTTTACTATGATATAAATTGTTTTTATCTATCAAGGTTTTCTTGTTTCCCTGTTATTGTTTCCAGATTGGTACATTTAATATTGCATTGGCAGCAAAAGCTTTTAACAAACCAGTTTATGTTGTTGTGGAATTCTTCAAGTTTGCTCGGTTTTTCCCATTGTCACAGAAGGATCTCCCACAAAAATTTCAGGTAATTCATCCGAAGTTTTTTTTTTTTTTTTTTTTTTTTTTTCCCCCATCATATCTCATGGGAATATTTATGTATGAATTGACATTTTTTCTGCTTAGGGCTTTTCCGGGGAGTGGGGTGATAGATAGACACAGAGGCAGAGAGAGAGAGAGAGAGAGAGAAGAGAGAGAATTTGGATATATAGACAGGGGGGAGAGGAATAGGGAGAGAGAAGTGGGATTAAGAGGAGAGGGGAAATATATAGAGAGGGCGGTAGATAGGGGAGAGAAAGTAGGATATAGAAAGAGGGAGAAAGACAGGGAGAGATATAGAGAAGAGGTAAAGATAAGGTGAGAGAGAGAAGAAGTGGAAGAAGGGGAGAGATAGGGATATAGAGATAAGAGTGGGGAGGAGGAGAAAGATAGATATAGAAAGAGAAAGATAGTTAAATCAAGATTATTATACTTTTTATATATTGAACTATTTTGCAATAGCTCTTAAGTATACATATCAAACGTTGTAATAGTTACATTCTTATACAGTGGTATATCCACAGATCCCGCAAGTAAATAATAAACAAGTAAAGAATCATGATAGAAAGAAAAGAGAAAGATAAATCAAGATTATTATGCTTTTTACATATTGAACTATTGTAATAGCTCTTAAGCATATATTGTATGTTTCAATGAAATAGGGAAAAAAGCAGAAAAGAAAGAAAGAAAGAAATAGAAAGTTAGATAAAATAAGGGAGAAGAGAAAAGGAAATAATTTCACCAGAGATTATTATACTTTTTACATATTGAACTATTTTGCAATAGCTCTCAAGTATACATATCAAACACTGAAATAGTTAAATTATCATACAGTCTTACCAATGGTTTCGGACTAGTTATAAATGAATATAACAATTACCAAATAAATATTGAAATAAAATCTGTCTGGTTTTATTTGTTTCATTTTTGGTTCAAATTCTGTAAACTTTGAAGCTGAAAATGAAGCTTTTTGCAATGTATTTACTATCATGTCTTTTTATTGTGTTATGAGAAATTCTGTTATAATAACACAAGTTGTGTACTCAGTCGCTTAGACACACAAGTGGGGGCTAAATAGTTCTTAGCCCAACCAAAAGATAAATGACCCACAGCAGTAAAATTAGATAAACTATTGATTTATCCATTCAAAAAATTCATTAAGAATTTGAAAAAAAAAAGAAAAAACGATAATTCAAAAACTTTTTATCATCTCTACTTTGTATGTATATATATATATATATATATATATATATATATAGTCACCAATACAATTAAAAGTCGTCTTACCAATGGTTTCGGAACATCACTTTTAGGTGGTTATCCGTCATCAGAAACGTTAACTTTTAATTGTATTGGTGACTATAAATAAATAAATAAATAAATACAGCTCTTACAGAAGTAATTGAGCACTTTATAATCATTTCTCCAATAATAATAACAAAAAATTAACTATATATATATAGATATAAATAAAAAAGACTGTTGTAGATCCAATGAGAGAAAAATAAATATTTTATAATTAAATAGGCCTGCAAAGTGGTTTGTATTTTTTTTTAAATTTCTATTTCTTTCAGTGGGTGTGACACATGTTTCAGATTGTTTAAAATCCTCTTCAAGCTTCATTAGCTTAAAGAGGATTTTAAACAATTCAAAACATGTGTCACTTCCACCAAAATGAATAGAAGAAAAAAATTTAAACCACTTTGTAAGACCCTTTTTATTATCATTATATATACTAGCAAATATATGCACCCTCCGGGTGCAAGTATTTAAGTTTTAATATAATAAAATATCATATTAAATTAGAAAGGCTAATGAAACTGAATAAGAATGTAGATAAAAAGATTTGGAACAGAGGGGGTATGATTGAAAAATAGAACAACTTTGAAACTATTCCATCATTTTCCCTTACTCCCGTCTTTCATTGTTAAATTTTCCTAATTTAACTGTTTAGTTAAAATAGGAAGTAAAGAATAATATTAGTTATTTCTTCTTGTTAAGGGATTTCTTTTAAGATTTATCTCCGAGATTTTTGCTCATATTCATTAAGAAAAAAACAAACAAATAGAAATCAATAATACCAAGCGCATATTTAATAAAATTAAACTTTTAATATCAATATGCAAATTAGCTTTCCTGTTCACACTGTAACCCGCTATTTTGTTGCATATATAAATACAATTGCATGTTATTAGAATGTATATAAAGTCAAAAGTATTAATAAGGTATAACAATTTTATCAATAACTGAGGTTTAAATAAAAATAAATTCATGGTGAATGTGACGTCAATAACTAAGGGAATTGTGACTTGAGTAGTGATTTAGTTTCGGCTTCAGACAGACAAACACACAATCTCCATTATAATAAGATATATACTAGCAAATATATGCACCCTCCGGGTGCAAGTATTTAAGTTTAAATGTAATAAAATATTAGATTAAATCAGAAAGGCTAATGAAACTAATTAAGAATTCAAATAAAAAAATTTGAAACGGAGGGGGTATAATCGGAAAATAGAACAACTGAAACTTACTCTTTCATCACTTCCGTTTTTCAATGCTAAATTTTCCTAATTTAACTATTTAGTTAAAATAGGAAGTAAAGAATAAAATTACAGTTATTTCTTCTTGTTAATGAATTTCTTTAGGATTTATTGAAGAGATTTTTTACTCATATTCATTAAGATAAAACCAAACAATTAGAAATCAATAATACCAAGCACATTTTATTAAAATCAGTTTTTTTAATATCAATATGCAAATTAGCTTTACGTTTACACTGAAAACTGGTATTTTGTTGTATATATAAATACAATTGCATGTTATTAGTATTTAGGTAAGGCCAACAGTATTAATAATGTCAAACAGTTTTATTATTAATTGAGGTTTAAATAGAAATAGAATCATGGAGAATGTGATGTAAATAACAAAGGGAATTGTAACTTGTATAGTAATATAGTTTCGGTTACAGACAGAAAAACACACAATCTCCATTATAATAAGATATATATATATATATATATATATATATATATATATATATATTTCACATTGTTTTATATTGTTAGGGAGAGTTATCTCCCCCTAACGATTTGAACTGGACTCTCTAAAAAGAGGAGGGAAAAACAGACTGCACAGCAGATCAGAACCGAGCAGGTCATACACTCTCATCCTCATTAAGCTAGAACTCTAATCCAAACCCATCCACTGTATTCCCTGTCAGTGAAGCATAAATAAAACAAGTATTGTTATTGTTAACAATTTCCCTGTTTTTATTATTATTTCTGTTATCCCTACATCTCGGATATAACATATATATAAGGAGTTTGTCAAATAAAAATAAATCATTCTTGTTTTGTTATTATTAAAGAAAGCTTTACTTACTAGGCATTTTTAAATATCAGATGATGGTAGTAGAGCACCGATAAAAAAAAAAATAATTTACCTGTGAATGGCAAAATTTACTAAACTTTATTCCAGAGTTCAGTCATCAAACCTCTTCCTTTAAAAGAAAGGTCATAGATGTTAGCTATATCAAGGCTAAAATATGGGGCTTATAGTGTATAGTAAAATAGTGCTCGCCCTGAAATATGAGGTTCATGAGTTCAAAAGATTAAGATTTCCTTGTAATGTTAGTAATCCTCTTGTAAGATTGTGTGAATTTAATTTAATTTTTATTTTTTTTATTTCAGTATCGTGCATCGTTGGATAAGAATTCAAATTCCAAACATCCTACAGTTGATTATACACCTCCCCTTTATATCTCTATGTTATTCACCGACCTTGGTATTCTCCTTCCATCGGCTGTCAGTGATGAACTAATCAAACTCTACTGTTGACCATTTAAAAGAAGAAGAAAAAAAATCTGCTGACCATTCGGATTAGAGAAATTAATTAAAAAATTAAATTATAACATTTTTTTATTTTTTTTTTATTTGTCTTTTGTTTATTCCACTTTTTTTTTTATTAACATAATGTTAAAGATAAAAAAACAACCTCAATGAGAAAGAAGTGGAAAAATGACAAAAGCAATTCTCTTCAAAAAAAAGAATAATGCATGGAAGAAAGAAAAAATATATATATATATTATATTATATTATATTATATATACTAGCAAATATATGCACCCTCCGGTGCAAGTATTTAAGTTTTATGTAATAAATATTTTAAAATTAGAGGCATATATGTAACAGAGTGGGGGGGGTAAAATAGAAATGAAACTTACTCTTCCATCACTCCCGTCTTTCATTGCTGAATTTTACTTATTTAGTTAAATTAGGAAATAAAGAATAAAATGACAGTTATTTTTTACTTGTTAATGGATTTCCTTTAAGATTCATTGAAGAGATTTTTGCTTAATTCATTAAAATAAAACCAAACAATAAGAAATCAATAATTCTAAGCACATATTTAATAAAATCACATTTTTAATATCAATATGCAAATTAGCCTTCCCATTCACACTGCAAACCGCTATTTTTTGTATATATAAATACAATTGCATGTTATTTGTATGTAGATATGGACAAGACTAATAAAAAGGTGAAGCAATTTTATTAATAATTGAGGTTTAAATATAAATAAAATCATGGGTAATGTGATGTAAATAACTATGTTAATTGTGACTCGATTAGGAATATAGTTTTGGTTACAGACAGAAAAACACACAATCTCCATTATAATAAGAAGATATTATATATTAATACTAACGATTTCGCTCCACCAGAAATCGAAATCGGAACTTCAGCAGGATAGTCAGAAACTATACTGCTTCGGCCACTTCAGTTTTTCTTTTCTTTTCTTGTTGAATTAGTAAAAGAAGAAAAAATACATTAAAAAAAACAAAAAAAACGACAAAATTTAGACTGGAGCAAGACAATTATAAGTATTTATTGAACCTATTTGCCATGGGAAGGATGTGACACACAGTCGCAAGTATAAGGCATCTACTCTCTCTCTCTCTCTCTCTCTCTCTCCAGCTATGGTAAATAGTAGGGCAGACTGGTCTCTTAACCTTGGTATAGCAACCAGTCTAGGAGAATGAAAACTGAATTCAAACCTGGAGAGGGATGGGCTATACCTGCCCAAGACAAGCTATATGAGTAACACCCTTGTAACTAAAGCAGGTTATTGGACCAGAGAGTGAAAGATTTAGACTGAAGCAAGATAATTATAAATATTTATTGAACTTGTTTGCCATGGGTAGGATGTGACACACGGTTGCATGTATAAGGCATCTACTCTCTCTCTACAGCTATGGATAAATAGTAGGGCAGACTGGTCTCTTTAACCTTGGTATAGCAACCAATCTAGGAGAAGGAAAACTGAATTCAAACCTGGAGAGGGATGGGCTATACCTGCTTGCTATATGAGTAACACCCTTGCAACGAAAGCAGGTTATTGGACCAGAGAGTGAAAGATATAATTTCATATAAATGTTGATAAAGACATAGAAGTCATAAAAATTCTTCAAATAACAAAGATTTGTTTACATGTTTAAAAAGTAAAACCATATGTGACAGATTTAATACAAAAACACACACTTGCTGAAACAACAACAACAAAATAATCAGTATGTGAGGTAAGCAAAAGTTATTTCATAAAGTTTTTATTTTTTTTAAATTAAAAAATTGATAATGTTAGCAAAAAATTACAACTCTGCTTGGGGTGTTGCAGATTGACTATTGTTCAGTTTGTTTTGCGCGGGAAGTTCAAAAAGACAAAGGAAAATTGAACTGGGAAGACAATGGCTAAGGTAGACAGCGGGTCTGGTGTGACAAAGGACTCATCTGGACAAACGGGAATTTGAACAAAGAGAAAGGACTTCCGGTCAACCGAACAAAGAAATGTGTGGGTGGACTATACAGTACTTAAAGACCCCAGGAGACGGCGAACAGGGCAGTCAAGGTGAGAGACAGGATGAGAATGTGCGTGACCGGCGCGGTCACGCACCATCGCAGTCAGCGGTCAGTGAGGTTCGGCCACCCCTCTTTGCCTCAGATCCTAATAGTAGTAGTAGTAGTAGTTTCCATTGTCAACGCCGCCACTCACTCACATCCACCACGTACAACCGAGATGAGAAATAAAGTCAATATCCTAATACATAGAGCATGCCTTGTGAAGTCATTTTAAGCGACCACTAGATACATCGTCTAGGGGTCAGGAACGACTTCCGCTGTATACCAGCAACGTATACGAGTCAGTAGCGTGAGTTTGAAGATGCCAGTATATAACATGTGCGATGTTGTGGCCTAAGTCGAGGCAGTATGCAACAGGGGTGGTCGCTACTAGAATAGGCTCTGTCCTAATTAGTGATCTATTTCACTAATTTTTTGACACATGTGAGGTAAGCAAAAGTTATTTCATAAAGTTTTTATTTTTTTAAATTAAAAAATTAATAATGTAAGCAAAAATTATAGTACTATTTAAATACTAGCTTAAAAGCAAAAATGTAAGCAAAATTACAACTCTGCTTGGGGTGGTCGCTACTAGAATAGGCTCGGTCCTAATTAGTGATCTATTTCACTAATTTTTTGACACATGGTCACAAATATAGGGCATTCAGCAAGGATTGAACTGGCTATTCAGTAGTGGTGAATCTGGAAGACTAGCTTGCTAACCATTACACCATGAAGGGATGCAATTATTTACCCAGCACGTTTGCTATGGGTAGGATGTGACACAAGGTCGCAAGTATAAGGTCATCCAGCAAGGAATGAACTCCCTATTCAGTAGTAATTGATCTGCAAGATTAGCTTGTTAACCATTACAATGAAAATTCTTTGTTACAATTCATGTGGCCATTTTTGCGCATGCCTTTTTATTTCATCTTCTGTTTATACTTTTTCACTCCAAAAAAATATTGAACATTTTCTGATTCATAAAATTAGTTTGTATTTATTTGTGCAATGTATATTTAACGCTTTCAATATAGAAAATGAATTTGACATTTATTTCTGGACATTTTATTTATTTAATTGCTACTAATGCAGAATAGCTCGCAAGAAATAACATCATTAGATTATGTATAAAAAGCAATACATTTCATTCATTTCACAGAAATAACCGACGCTAGTATAACCGAAGTAGCCTAACAGTAACCTGTTAGGCTACTTCGAGAGTTTCCGTAATCTAATGCTATCTACTCAACCTTTACAACAAAAAAATTGAGGTAATCAAATATTGTGAATAATTTTGATATTTCAGACTGTAGTCCTCATTATTGTGGTATGTATAAACACAACGTTCAGGCCTTGTTTAGAAGTTTCTTAATTACCTTAAAATAAAGCCATCATCGGACGATAACCTTGATTTCAAACATGGTTTCGGAGTCAAAATATCATTACCACTAGTTCAAGGCGCTTCAAGCAGCATAACTGCCGGACTTATTGAAATGTGATTAGACATGGAAAAAATAAAATGGAAGAAAAATTACATATTCTAAAATAGAAAATTTAAAATATGTCGTAAAGAACACTATTTTAGAATATGTAATTTTTCTTCCATTTTATTTTTTCAAATTAGGTGAGAGCACTTTACAGTGATCCCTTGTGGCATTAAGTTTGATCCATGTTGAGTAGATGTGACAGAGAACATGAGGTGAGTGGTGAACATCAAGGCTTGCCGTATTCTCGAAGGAAGCGGACTAGGCTTTGCCTGGCTGTAGAATCGAACCCGCTTCCTTCAGAATGCAAACATTGTCACCAAAGTCGAGAAAGCTACAGTCCCGGATGTAAGCGCCAGGTGCCCGTATGATAGCTGTGAGGATTCTGCGCGGTCGGGTTTGGCTTGAATCTCGTGTGTTGGGCGCAGACACCCGGATGTTGAGGGAGAGAAATTGGTATAAGTAGAAGTGGGGTGACGACAGGAGGGTCAGTTGCGATTTGAGTTGCTGAAGAGTTACGACGACGATTTTTCAGCTGCTGAGGATTTTGAGTTACTGAAGATTTTTACGACCGATTTTTTTTTGCTGCTAAAGATTTTAGTCGAATACTTATTTTTCCCCCTCTATTTTTTTTTCCATTCCAAAGTAGAATCCTATGATCCTTGTCCGTTGGTCTGTGTATCTTCAATCCTATGATCCTTGTGTTTGTCAGTGTTAAGCACGAGCAACTGAAGGCCTTTAAATAGTTAACCAACTATGTATGTGTTGTATGGCCGATTCAGTCCACACAGCCACGAAGAGTCTATAAATTTAAGTTGTGATCCATAACACAACCTTATATACAAGAAATATTCCAACACCACATTGGGACACACATCCAGCCACGTATGAGGTATATATGGGTTCAAAGGGTTGAAAGTTTATTATGTCTATTTCAGGTAGGTATTTACTTAACCCGTTCGCTATGGGTAGGATATGACATGACATGACACAAGGTTGCAAGTATTGAGCATCCAGTTAGGATTGAACTCACTATTCAGTTGTAATAGATCAGCCAGACTACAATGGAACGTTTATGAAGAGATAAATATGAAGAAATGTTGAAAAGTTCCAGAGTTCGAACAGAAGGTGTTACATAATCTATGCAGTTTCATAAGATTATTGTCAATCCCCTGTATTTCTGAAGGGATGACCCTTTTCATATCACGGGCGGGACTTTCCATGGAATATTACAGAAAGCCCGCGAAATATGTGAAGTCACGTGAGACCTGGTTGGATCTTCAGTTTCAGCTGGACGTCAGGCAGAGAAGATGTACTGCCTTAACTGGAACTCACCTGCATACGCACGCTATGTTTAGTTACATGAAATGTTTAGTTAAGTAAATAAAGTAAAGTAAAGTCGACGGGGCGGCCTAAAGTCAGTATCAGCCATACAGCGAGGGAGTCTATCCCCTTTTCAATAGCGCTAGACCAAGGAGATTGTTTTTTAGCATCTGAAGGTGGAGCGCCACACCTACCATCAGCTCCTTATTTTACCGCACAGATCCCTGTGCTACTCATATGCTGAGTTGGCGAGGACCGTATCGAAACTAGGAACCTTGTGGTTTCTAGCCGAACGCTCTACCGACTGAGCAAACCCGGTTACAAAAATAACACGGTTTTATGTTCGTGAATGTCTTGTAACAAGACTGATCTAGAAGAGAAATGAGTTAAGTGCGACCGACCACCAGACGAATCCAGACACCAGAAGAATAGAAGAATAAGAAAGAAAAGAAAGAAAGAGGTATGCAACAAAGGTTATCGAGTTTGACAAAAACATTTTGAGAAGGCCGGAGGTACATCAGCCGAAACACTGTGTAGATAACAATAAAAAGGGTGCATATTCTTGTTCGTACAGATAAAGAAACAACCTCAATGAGAAAGAAGTGGGAAAATGACAAAGCAATTCTCTTCAAAAAAAGAATAATGCATGGAAGAAAGAAAAAATATATATATTATATTATAAATCCAAAAGTTCCAGAGAAGAAATCTTCCTTATGACACAAAGTTTTATTTAAAAAACCAGAGTCACAGAGCAAATATATAAGTAAAAGAAATAACAAAAGACTTAGAGATTTAGCATTATAGTCTATTTCAGGAGCTTAGACAAAGTGTCTAACTCTCCCGACTCATCAGAGCGAATGATGAATTCTTTATTACTTTAAAGGCATTTGAAAACAGATTTATTATATATATATATCACTTTAGAAAGAAAATATTAATAAATAGGATTATTTAAATTTACATAAAAATTTAAATTTCACTTAAAATTTATAATCACTTAATCCTAAAAATTTAAACTTTACATACTTTCTTAACTCTCTTACTTTATATATAATAAAAATATATAGATATTAAATAATTTATTACAAAATTAAAAAATCCTTCCTAATTTCTGTTGCTGGCTTGCCATCCAATGGTTTATTTCATATTGGTTGAATAGGTGAATTCGTTTGACGAATTCGGAATATGTCTTTCTTTTCTGAATCTGTCAAAATAAGCCTTCGATGACGAGTTCTTGTTGGCCAGAGGTGCAAACTACACATAAACTTTTACTATTGCTTTATTTCAACTCTCATGCAATATCATGGGGCGAAGATATAATTTCATATAAATGTTGATAAAGATATAGAAGTCATAAAAATTCTTCAAATAACAAAGATTTGTTTTACATGTTTAAAAAGTAAAACCATATGTGACAGATTTAATACAAAAACACACACTTGCTGAAACAACAACAACAAAATAATCAGTATGTGAGGTAAGCAAAAGTTATTTCATAAAGTTTTTATTTTTTTTAAATTAAAAAATTGATAATGTTAGCAAAAAATTACAACTCTGCTTGGGGTGTTGCAGATTGACTATTGTTCAGTTTGTTTTGCGCGGGAAGTTCGAAAAGACAAAGGAAAATTGAACTGGGAAGACAATGGCTAAGGTAGACAGAGGGTCTGGTGTGACAAAGGACTCATCTGGACAAACGGGAATTTGAACAAAGAGAAAGGACTTCCGAACAGAATTTGAACAAAGAGATGTGTGGGTGGACTATACAGTACTTAAAGACCCCAGGAGACGGCGAACAGGCAGGCAAGGTGAGAGACAGGACGAGAACGTGCGTGACCGCGCCGGTCACGCACCATCGCAGTCAGCGGTCAGTGAGGTTCGGCCACCCCTCTTTGCCTCAGATCCTAATAGTAGTAGTAGTAGTAGTTTCCATTGTCAACGCCGCCACTCACTCACATCCACCACGTACAACCGAGATGAGAGAAATAAAGTCAATATCCTACTACATAGAGCATGACTTGTGAAGTCATTTTAAGCGACCACTAGATACATCGTCTAGGGGTCAGGAATGACCTCCGCTGTATACCAGCAACGTATACGAGTCAGAGTAGCGTGAGTTTGAAGATGCCAGTATATAACATGTGCGATGTTGTGGCCTGAGTCAAGGCAGTATGCAACAGGGGTGGTCCCTACTAGAATAGGCTCGGTCCTAATTAGTGATCTATTTCACTAATTTTTTGACACATGTGAGGTAAGCAAAAGTTATTTCATAAAGTTTTTATTTTTTTAAATTAAAA
This sequence comes from Doryteuthis pealeii, assembly GCA_023376005.1. Taxonomy (NCBI): domain Eukaryota; kingdom Metazoa; phylum Mollusca; class Cephalopoda; order Myopsida; family Loliginidae; genus Doryteuthis; species Doryteuthis pealeii. The sequence goes on along the minus strand of CM042178.1, from coordinate 32,223,854 downwards.
AATTAATAATGTAAACAAAAATTATAGTACTATTTAAATACTAGCTTAAAAGCAAAAATGTAAGCAAAATTACAACTCTGCTTGGGGTGGTCGCTACGAGAATAGGCTCGGTCCTAATTAGTGATCTATTTCACTAATTTTTTGACACATGGTCACAAATATAGGGCATTCAGCAAGGATTGAACTGGCTATTCAGTAGTGGTGAATCTGGAAGACTAGCTTGCTAACCATTACACCATGAAGGGATGCAATTATTTACCCAGCACGTTTGCTATAGGTAGGATATGATACAAGGTCGCACGTATAAGGTCATCCAGCAAGGAATGAACTCCCTATTCAGTAGTAATTGATCTGCAAGATTAGCTTGTTAACCATTACAATGAAAATTCGGTAATTTATGAGGAAGTGCGTCCCGGTCTCCTGCCTCAGAAATTGCTACCCGGTGACTATTAAAATAACGTCCTCAGATTTTCTTTTATTCATGTTTGTTTAATGTCTTATTTTTAGTTTAAATAAACAAGAATTACGACAAAAAAGAAGCGACACCCCACAAATACATTTACTTGTAGAAAATATCTATCTATCTATCTCCATTTGTTAATATCTATCTATATTATTTTGTTTATCTATCTATCTCAGTCTATTCCAAACTACATATCCATCTTCATATCTAAACAAGAATTACGACAAATTTCTATAAATGAACAAGAATTTACGACAAATTTCTATAAATAAGAATTACGACAAAAAGAGACCCCCCCCCCTCTAAAATACATTTAACGCCCTAAGTTGGTTGTTTTCTTTCAAGTAACACCGACATAGCTGGGGACGTTATTTTAATAGTCACCGGGTAGCAATTTTGAGGCAGGAGCCGGGACGCACTTCCTCATAATTACCGAAAAAATTTTTGTTACAATTTATGTGGCCATTTTTAGGCTGCAGGTGAGAGCACTTTCCAGAGGAGATCCCTTGTGGCATTACGTTTGATCCGTGTTGAGTAGAATCCTATGATCCTTGTCCGTTGGTCTGTGCATCTTCATTCCTATGATCCTTGTGTGTGTCAGTGTTAAGCACGAGCAACTGAAGGCCTTTAAATAGTTAAACAAACTATGTATTCGACCGTGATGTATGGCCGATTCAGTCCACACAGCCTCGAAGAGTCTATAAATTTAAGTTGTGATCCATAACACAACCTTATATACAAGAAATATTCCCTTGTGGCATTAAGTTTGATCCATGTTGAGTAGATGTGACAGAGAACATGAGGTGAGTGGCGAACGTCAAGGCTTGCCGTATTCTCGAAGGAAGCGGGCTAGGCTTTGCCTGGCTGTAGAATCGAACCCACTTTCCTTCAGAATGCAAACATTGTCACCGAAGTCGAGAAGCTACAGTCCTGGATGTAAGCGCCAGGTGCCCGGATGATAGCTATGATGATTCCAGCGGTCGGGTTTGGCTCGAGGATCTCGTGTGTGGGGCGCAGACACACGGATGTTGAGGGAGAAATTGGTATAAGTAGAAGTGGGGTGACGACAGGAGTGAGTTGCGAATTTGAGTTGCTGAAGAGCTTACGACGACGGATTTTTCAGCTGCTGAGGATTTTGAGTTACTGAAGATTTTTACGATGACCGATGTTTTTTGGTGCTAAAGATTTTTTTTTTACAGCGACGACGACATTGTCGCCCCCCCCCTTTCAACAAGTTGAATACTTATTTTTCCCCTCTATTTTTTTTTTCCATTCCAGAATAGAATCCTATGATCCTTGTCCGTTGGTCTGTGTATCTTTAATCCTATGATCCTTGTGTGTGTCAGTGTTAAGCACGAGCAACTGAAGGCCTTTAAATAGTTAAACAAACTATGTATTCGACTGTTGTATGGCCGATTCAGTCCACACAGCCTCGAAGAGTCTATAAATTTAAGTTGTGATCCATAACACAACCTTATATACAAGAAATATTCCAACACCACATTGGGACACACATCCAGCCACGTATGAGGTATATATGGGTTGAAAGTCTATTATGTCTATTTCAGGTAGGTATTTACCTAACCTGTTCGCTATGGGTAGGATATGACATGACACAAGGTTGCAAGTATTGAGCATCCAGCTAGGATTGAACTCACTATTCAGTTGCAATAGATTAGCCAGACTACCATTACACCACAATGTAACGTTTATGAAGAGATAAATAAATATGAAGAAATGTTGAAAAGTTCCAGAGTTCGAACAGAAGGTGTTACATAATCTATGCAGTTTCATAAGATTATTGTCAATCCCCTGTATTTCTGAAGGAATGGACCTTTTCATATCACGGGCGGGACTTTCCATGGAATATTACAGAAAGCCTGCGAAATATGTGAAGTCACGTGAGACCTGGTTAGGTCCTCAGTTTCAGTTTGGACGTCAGGCAGAGAAGATGTGCTGCCTTAACTGGAACTCACCTGCATACGCATGCTATGTTTAGTTACATGAAATGTTTAGTTAGGTAAATAAAGAAAAGTAAAGTCGACGGGGCGGCCTAAAGTCGGTATCATCCATACAGCGAGGGAGTCTATCCCCTTTTCAATAGCGCTAGACCAAGGAGATTGTTTTAGCATCTGAGGTGGAGCGCCACACCTACCATCAGCTCCTTATTTTACCGCACAGATCCCTGTGCTACTCATATGCTGAGTTGGCGAGGACCGGTATCGAACTAGGAACCTTGTGGTTTCTAGCCGAACGCTCTACCGACTGAGCTAACCCGGTTACGAAAATAACACGGTTTTATGGTTGGTGAATGTCTTGGTAACAAGACTGATCTAGAAGAAGAAATGAGTTAAATGCGACCGACCACCAAGACGAAGTCCAGATGCCAGAAGAATAGAAGAAGTAAGAAAGAAAAGAAAGAAAGAGGTATGCAACAAAGGTTCTCAAGTTTGACAAGAAACATTTGAAGAAGGCCGGAGGGTACATCAGCCGAAGCACTGTGTAGATAACAATAAAAAGGGTGCATATACTTGCTCGTACAGATAAAGAAACAACCTCAATGAGAAAGAAGTGGAAAAATGACAAAAGCAATTCTCTTCAAAAAAAAGAATAATGCATGGAAGAAAGAAAAAATATATATATATATTTATATTATATAATCCAAAAGTCCAGAGAAGAAATCTTCCTTATGACACAAGAGTTTTATTTAAAAAACCAGAGTCACAGAGCAAATATATAAGTAAAGAAATAACAAAAGACTTAGAGATTTAGCATTATAGTCTATTTCAGGGAGCTTAGAGAAAGTGTCTAACTCTCCCGACTCATCAGATGCGAATGACGAATTCTTTATTACTTTAAAGGCATTTGAAAACAGATTTTTATGTATATATATATTATCTCACTTAGAAAGAAAAATATAATAAAATAGATTAATTTATATTTCACTTAAAATTTAAATTTCACATAAAATTTAAATTTCACTTAAAATTTATATTTCAATTAATCCTAAAAATTTAAAAACTTTACATACTTTCTTAACTCTCTTACTTTATATATAATAAAAAATATATAGATATTAAATAATTTTATTACAAAATTAAAAAATCCTTCCTAATTTCTGTTGCTGGCTTGCCGTCAATGGTTTATTTTCATATTGGTTGAATAGGTGAATTCGTCTGGTGACGAATTCGGAATATGTCTTTCTTTTTCTGAATCTGTCAAAATAAGGGATACATTAAGAGATACATTTTTTGCTGACCGAATTTTTTGTGGCGGAAGTGAAACTACAACATAAAATTTTTTTTTTTTTTTTTTTTTTGCAATATCAAGGATTTCATTTGGAATTCATATCACAGGGCTATAAAATTAAAAAAAATAAAAATCTGTTTTCAAATGCCTTTAAAGTAATAAAGAATTCATCATTCGCATCTGATGAGTCGGGGGAGTTAGACACTTTGTCTAAGCTCTAAGTCTTTTGTTATTTCTTTACTTATATATTAATATATATATATATATATATATATATATATAATCATTAGGTCAAGCTGACACCAGATTCCCTTAGCTAACTCTCTTGCCACTCATCCCTATCAGTCATAGCTCTTGGCAGGTCTTTTGCACAGCATCCAGCATGTCTTTTTCTGGTTGGCCTACCTCTGGTGTGTCCACAGGAGTCCATCCTTGGTGTGTCCACAGGAGTCCGTCCTTGCTTCTCCAGCCGTCCAGCATGTCATGTTCATCTTACTTGGATAGTTTGTGTAATAGGAGGTAAGTAGCCATAGAGCTGAATTTTTGTGGATTGCTGCTCCAACTACAAACTACATCACTGCATACATCACAATAACCTCAGGAATTGCATAAATTTATTAATGAGTATTTAATTTATAGTCAAAATCATTAATACATAGAATAAATCTTAGAATAAATCTTATTTATCATCAATGTCTATGAAGCAGCCCATGTAATTAGTGCATTTAAAATCCACCAAGGTATCTTATATATCACTAAGAAAAAAGGGTTTACAAAATATACGGATTGCTTAATTTGCATACTGGTTTTAACAAATTGGGTTTAATAAATAATTACCAGGTATTATTGATCTCTAATATTATTATTTTATTCTCCAATGTATTAAAATCAATCCTATGAATGATTTTATATAGAAACTGATTAAAATATAATTAAAATAAGGGTAATCTTTTTATATGCATTCTTATTTAATTTTGTCGGTCTTTCTAATCTATCTATACAGGGCAGTTGGTGAGTCTGTGTGTATGTATGTCTGGAGAAACTATGAAAGTAAAACAACAAAGTAAATATATACACACATTCACTATCACCAGATTTTGCTTTTTGAGCAAAAATAATGAAGATAATTAGACAATAAATAAAATAGTAACAGCATGGAATTATTATTAATTTTTATTTTTGCATTTAGTATTTTAAATAAAAAAGTAAAGTCGTCGGGGCAGCCTAAAGTCGGTATCAGCCAGTCAGCGAAGGAGTCTATCCCCTTTTCAATAGCGCTAGACCAAGGAGATTGTTTTTAGCATCTGAGGTTGAGCGCCACACCTTCCATCAGCTCCTTACTTTACCGCACAGATCCCTGTGCTACTCACAGCTGGGACCGGTATCGAACTAGGAACCTTGTGGTTTCTAGCCGAACGCTCTACCGACTGAGCTAACCAGGCCCCATATTTTAAATAAGAGACATTAATTTTTCTTTTCAGAGGGTCTGCACTTTTTTTTTTCTGACACACCAACAGGCCGAATCAATTCAAAGTATTTTTTACATAGGGATTTTAATGGGGCATCCTGTAAGGATCCAACTTGTGATGCAGTAAAAAATGGGTTTGTGGAACTAACTTTTTTGCCCCTCCTCAACCCAGGCTACGCCGGATAGCCACTTCTAGTTTGATATATTTCATCACATTAAAATGTAAATACTTATGCCCTACAGAGGGCACATATTCTTCTATATATATATATAAAAGGAAGTTTGGTATGTACGTGTCGACGTATAACTCCAAAACGCGAGGTCACTCAGATTCGAAATCTTGCATACACGTTAAAATTCCTATAAATAAGAAACACACCAAATTTGGTTATTGATTTCTACTGATTAAGGGATATAATTGATTAATTAAACAAAAATCAAATGATTTGCATTAATCGTAGCATGGCTGCTGCTGCTAATATAAAAAAATTGCTGACTTCTGCCTGTATCAGCAGTGATTCAAAATGGCTGCACTTTCTGGTGTTCCTAATCTTTTTAGTCTGGTCATGGACCGGGTAGTTTTGCTAGTCCTAGTATATATGCCCTGCGGAGGGCACATATTCTTCCTAGTATATATATATAAGAGCAAATCAGTTTTTATTGAAACTAGAGTGAGTTTTTGTTTTGCTGACAAAATGAAGAGAGAAAGTTTTTTTTTTTTCTTTTTAACAGATGAATTTTATTCAAAATACAATACATTCATCCCACCCCCAAATACATCCATACCCCACCCCATATATAAGTCACTATGGTGGTGCCTTTCTGATAATATTTTCTTGTACCAAGAAATCATAGAGTTTTCGAGTTTTATTCACATCAATTTTGATGAGTGTACGCGCTTGTGCCAATTTTAAAGTGCCATTGTATTTTTGGCTTTCCATTTCCAAGAGACGTTTAAATTCCAGGTAGGCATCTGGCACCAAACGGACAACAGCACATAACTAAAAAATACAAAAAAATACAACATATTTAATACTTTTATCTATCAAGATAGACAGAAATATTGGCTAAGATAACAAGAGACATTTTTTGGTGCAGTGTATTTGGCAACAATTTAATGGCTGGAATTCCCTTAGAACTATAAAATAAAAAAAGTTTTGGAAATTTGGATTATGTCTAAATAATCCAATTGTCCTCATCTTTATTGTGCCAATCATTTATACATTGTGACTTTCAGCCAAACAGAAATGGAAGGAAATGTGTGGGGATTTATTGTTATCTACACAAGATTTCAGCCAATGTACCCTACGACCTGAAGAAGGTTGGAGGACACATCAGACGAAAAGTTGTGTAGATAACAATAAGTAAAGTAAAGTCGTCGGGGCGGCCTAAAGTCGGTATCAGCCAGTCAGCAAGGGAGTCTATCCCCTTTTCAATAGCGCTAGACTAAGGAGATTGTTTTAGCATCCGAGGTGGAGCGCCACACCTACCATCAGCTCCTTACTTTACCGCACAGATCCCTGTGCTACTCATACGCTGAGTTGATGAGGACCAGTATCGAACTAGGAACCTTGTAGTTTCTAGCCGAACACTAAAGGGGATAGACTCCCTCGCTGACTGGCTGATACCGACTTTAGGCCGCCCCGACGACTTTACTTTAGGGGGGAGGGAGATAACAATAAAGATGAGGACAATAGTCCAAATAATACAAATTATCAAGCCCCATCTAAAAACTTCAGAGAAACAATTTCTTGGAATATTACCATTACAATGTATCATTGACATTGGGATTATATATTATAATATGCTGTTTGTCTTTAAAAAGGTATGCTCTCAAATTTAATTAGCCAAATTTTGGAGCAGAATATTTGACAAGAAATTTAAATTACGAAATGCATATTTGACAATAAAATAAAAAAGCTTGCAAATGAAAAAAAAATCTATTAGAGTTTCCCTATTAAAATACATTATTGACATGGGGAGATGAATTCACTGATACTACTGAAAATGACTGTTTTACTGAAGTTTTAGAAGTTTTTTTTGTTTTTTTAAAAATTTTAGCACTGGAGTATATCAAACAAAAAGGCACTTCAGGGGATATACCACACAAGATTCAACATTTTTAAGTAATGTTGACTAAAGTTGCATTTTGTCCTCACACACAGGGATAGGGGGAGGCAAGCCAACTCGGAGGCCCCAGAAGGATGGGTTTCATATATTTCCTATGAATAAGTAAAGTAAAGTCGTCGGGGCGGCCTAAATGTTGGTATCAGCCAGTCAGCGAGGGAGTCTATTCCCTTTTCACTAGCGCTAGACCGAGGAGATTATTTTAGCATCTGAGGTGGTGCGCCACACCTACCATCAGCTCCTTACTTTACCACACAGATCCCTGTGCTACTCATATGCTGAGTTGGCGAGGGCTGGTATCGAACTAGGAACTTTGTGGTTTCTAGCTGAACGCTCTACCGACTGAGCTAACTATTTTATAAATATTGACATTTGTTCTTATCAAATAAGAAAAGAAAAACTTTATAGAAGTAATTTTTTTTACTTCTATAAATTATTTTCTTTTTTTAAATTTAATTTCAATTATAAAAAAAAATAATGTGTACCTCTTTTTCCTTTGGAAGAAGTTTGTCATATCCTGGAAGTCCAACAATATCCAAAGGTGGAGCACTACGTCGAGCTGAAAAAAAGAATAAATAAATTCAAGGTGAAATTTTAGAAAACTGATTTTCAATATTGGTAAAAAAAAAACACATTTGCCAATTATTATAAAGTTATGAAATGAAGAATTTTCAGAATTCCTGGAATCATACAGGACATCTTTGTTAGCAATAGAATGGTAAACCAAGGCATTCTATAGACTGGCTGGCATTTTTTGGTTTGTTTTGTTTTGTTTTACGGCATATCAACCTCAGTGGGTCATTTAATGCCGATAAAGTTTTGAAATAAATCAATTCTTAATGGATAATACAATTTTTTTATAAATACATTTTTCTATTTAACCCATAGATGGGACCCTAATATGTACTATCACTCCGGGTCAGAGTGGACCAGGGAGCAATGGTGATGAAGGGGTGCTCCACATTCCCCAAACCTCCAAAACTGGAATCTCACCATCAAATAGAGTTTAACGTCATTCCCAGGACATGTAGACCCGCAGTCACCGCCTTCTAGCACCCATATGATAAAAAGGGGTTGGGGCTTGCCATAAAGGCAATAGGGTTGGGAAAATCATATAGGTGCTAGGGCTTGACGTGACCAGCCGATTGATTGGAGGAGGCCTCTCCGACCGCCCAAGATAGGGCCAAAGTGGAGTATTGCATGTCATGAACTGCTCATCCACCTGGGCTCCATCCTTAAGCATCACGGGTCGCCACCCATGGCCAACAGGTGGCCCCATTAGAGGAGTCTTACCCCTCTGCAGAGGTGCAGTCGGTGCATTCTAACGCCCCAGCCGACAGGGCGGTGGTTTGGTTTGGTTTCTTTGTTTAATGGCATATCAACCTTCATGGGTTATTTAATTGTAAAGCTATTGTTGTAGAATAAATGTAGTGGTACTAGCTAGAGGGAATGAAGGGTTTATACTTTTCCAAAGGGTATTAGTCTGAACATTTGCTGCAATAGAGTTGACTCTTTGTCTACCAAATTTTCCCCACAGCTGTAGCAAATTATCTTTTACCTGTATGATGGAATCAAGTACCAATTTCAAAGTTGGTTCACAGACAAACAAAAGATGATAGAGGTGTCGGGATTTTTTTAGTTTAAACAAATGACGTGTGAGTAGGATCGCAGTGGTGTGAGAGCTGCTGTAAGCAGCTTAAAGTAAGCAAAGAGTTAAACTTGATTGATAAACTATGGGTAGATATCTAAAATGTAGGAGTGGGAGCCCTAAGATTTGGCAAGTGATTAATGGAGCTAAAAAAAATATTTTGGGGTAGAAGTATTTCTTTACAGTGCATTAAATAAAACCTTGTTCATTTTCAACACTCTGGTTTGCTTCTTTTATTCAGTGTTCTGTATTTATTTGTAAGTAAAAAAAAAAAAAAAAAAATAACAGTCTCTCACAACGAATTCAATTTGACTCACCAAATCAAGTTGAGAATGACACTTATGTGCCAATCATTTATACATTGTGACTTTCAGCCAAACAGAAATGGAAGGAAGTGTGTGGGGATTAAAAAAAACGAAACGAAAATAAGAATAAAATTAAAATAAAATTAAAAAAAACATCTCGGCCATTCGAACTGAGGCCGTAACTGGGTCTAGTTGGTCCTACTAGCTAGGGAGATTTTCCCTTGCTACAGGCGACTACGACCTGGTCAATAAAGCCTAAGTCATAAAACTACCTCTTTCCTTTTTGTTCTTTTTTGTTCCTTAAATTTCATTTCAGCTTACCAGCCCACAAGACGAAAGAACCAGCTTTTATTGGGGATAGGAGACAAGTACGGATGAGCTAAACCTGTCCCCATAAGTGACATCCCAGTAATAGTACTTTTTCTTTTCTATTATAAAGTATAACTCACGTGCAGTTGGCAGAGATAGTGATTGGCCTTTGGAAATATGTTCCAATACAGCTTGGATTTGAAGAAAATTCTTGCAAGCGGCATCATTCTGGAAGGAAGAAAAAAAAAAAGAGAATTTAAATGTCTGAATTTTTCAGATAAAGCATGATGATGTGTTATTTAGATATCTCAAACTATTGTCCTCATCTTTATTATTATATACACAATGTTTCAGCTGATGTACTCTCTGACCATCTTCAGGTGTTTCTTAGTGAACATGGGAACCTCATGTTGTAATTGGGAGTCTTCATGGAACTTTGAACCAAACCCTTTATCTATTGGGGTAGATTGTTGTTATTCTGTTAACCATGACCAGGTACAAGTGTTAAATTTTCTATGTTATTATTCCAGTGGGACACATGACACAATGGATATAAGAGTTGAAAATACAGTTCCAAGTGACAATCATCTGGAGTTTGTAGGTTAAATCCTGACTAATCTGAATGCTGTAACAAAACATTCCACTCACACTAACCTGAATGTGTGAAAACACTTCACTGACACTAACCTGAATTTGTGCCAACACTTCACTGACACTAACCTGAATTGTGCCAACACTTCACTGACACTAACCTGAATTTGTGCCAACACTTCACTGACACTAACCTGAATTTGTGCCAACACTTCACTGACACTAACCTGAATTTGTGCCAACACTTCACTGACACTAACCTGAATTTTTGTGCCAACACTTCACTGACACTAACCTGAATTTGTGCCAACACTTCACTGACACTAACCTGAATTTGTGCCAATACTTCACTGACACTAACCTGAATTTGTGCCAACACTTCACTCACACTAACCTGAATGTTTGCCAACACTCCACTCACACTAAATGGAATGTTTGCCAACACTCCACTCACAGTAAATGGAATGTTGGACGACACTCCACTCACACTAAATGAAATGTTGGACGACACTCCACTCACACTAAATGAAATGTTTGCCAACACCCACTCACACTAAATGAAATGTTTGCCAACACTCCACTCACACTAAATGGAATGTTGGATGACACTCCACTCACACTAACCTAAATGTTGGACGACACTCCACTCCAGTCACACTAACCTGAATGTTTGACAACACTCCACTCATACTAACCTGAATGTTTGACAACACTTCACTTAATAAATGGTGTTCATTTTTCTCCGATTCTCTTCGTGATTTTAAACAATTGAATATCTTCTCCTGTCGATGAAGCCTTAAACCATTTTCTCGATATTCTTGTAGTTTTCTAATTTCTCGTTTTAATTCTTCTTCATCTGAAATTTAAAAAAAAAAGTTATATTTTAAAGAAATCTCAATTTATCATGACCCTGTGCCACACTATCTGATATATCAAATGCTTATTCTTTTTTATAAATTTGATATGGATCATAATCCATTCATATTGAGAAAAAAGAAAATTGACAGAAAATGGGTCATTTCTGTTTGAATGTCTGAAATCTTGGACATCTCTTTTATGTCGTTTTATGCTTAAAATATAAATATGAAAATGCAATAGCTTATTAGAAATATTGGTTTGGTTTGATTTCTTTGTTTTAATGGCACTAGCAAATATATGCACCCTCTGGGTGCAAGTATTTAAGTTTTAATGTAATAAAATAGTATATTAAATTAGAAAGGCTAATGAAACTAAATAAGAATGCAAATAAAAAGATTTCAAACAGAGGGGTGTATAATTGAAAAATAGAACAACGGTAATTTATGAGGAAGTGCGTCCCAGTCTCCTGCCTCAAAAATTGCTACCCAGTAACTATTAAAATAACAACCCAGCTCAGTCTATTCAAAACTATCCATCTTCAAGATTTTTTTTTTATTCATGTTTGTTTAATATCTTGTTTTTAGTTTAAATAAACAAGAATTACAACAAAAAAAGATGCGACCCCCCCCCCCAATACATTTACTTGTCGAAAATATCTATCTCCATTTGTTCATATCTATCTATATTATTTTGTTTGTTTATCTATCTATCTATCTTAATCTATTCCAAACTATATATCCATCTTCATATCTTAACAAGAATTACGACAAATTACGATAAATAAACAAGAATTACGACGAGCTGGGGTTGTTATTTTGATAGTCACCGGGTAGCAATTTTTGAGGCAGGAGACCGGGACGCACTTCCTCTTAAATTACCAGAACAACTTCGAAACTTCCATCACTCCCGTCTTTCATTACCAAAGTTTTCTAATTTAATTATTGAGTTAAAATAGAAAGTAAAGAATAAAATTACAGTTATTTCTTCTTGTTAATGGATTTCTTTTAAGATTTATCCCCGAGATTTTTACTTATATTCATTAAGATAAAACCAAACAATTAGAAATCAATAATACTAAGCAGATATTTATTAAAATCAAATTTTTTAATATCAATATGCAAACTTGCCTTCCCGTTCACACTGTAAACCGCTATTATATACAATTGCATGTTAGTATGTGCACAAGGCCAACAGTATTAATAATGTAAAACAATTTTATCAATAATTGAGGTTTAAATGAAAATAAAATCATAGAGAATGTGACGTAAATAATTAAGGGAATTGTGACTTGAGGAGTGATATAGTTTCGGTTACAGACAGACACACAATCCCCATTATAATAAGATATCAACCTTCATGAGTTATTTAATGCCAAAGCCATCCTTGTAAAATGTTTTTAATTCTGGCTGATTTTTGCCTAGTTGTAACTTACTTTTTAGAGATCTCTTTACAATGTAATTGCAACATGTGGGTTGGCTGAAGAAGTTCATAGGCTGACCAAGATACTTTTATGGAATGTGTCCAAAATACTTCTTCAATTGGTGTTGCAGTGCTTGGATCCCAATTGTCAAAAAAGACATCAGAAGCAGAGACAATCATACTCTGGTGTAATGTGACCAAATAAGGTTAATTTTTTCCCTTTTACCATCCACACACTTCTTCAATCAGTGTTGCAGTGCTTGGTTTTGGTTCATTTTTTTTTTTTGGAGGGGGGAGGGTTGTGGCATATCAACCTTGGTGGTTCATTTAATGCCGACTAAGTTTTGGATTCATAGCGATATTTCAGTATAAAACAAATGCATTTATGTATAGATTTTAACTATTGTTCAGTTCCACTTCTTTTAGGAAATGTAAAATTCTGAATGGTCTTATTTTTGTGAAAAGTTTTTTCAAATTACTTGCTTGGTAGTATTTTGTTTGCACACTCTAGCAGTATATGTTTCATTGTAGATCTCTCTTGGCATGTAGTGCATATTGGGGATTCTGTGCCCTCTAGTAAATGATGATGGGTGATGTAGGTGTGGCCTATGTGAAGGCGGGTCAACACAACCTGTTCTCTTCTATTTTTGTTGTATTTTAAATTCCATTCTCCAAGGGTAGATTTAATGTAATTTAAACAATGCTTGGATTCTATTGGTCAAAAAAATCATCAACAGCAGATATGATGTAATCATATGAACTTTTCAGCCCACCTTTGTAATTTAAATACTGCCATCATTTTGTTTTACAACACAGGTAAACTAATTAGGTTATCAAATTTTTTTTTTGAGAGGGGATGTCCTTCTGTCCATTGTCTTACATTTCGTTTATCTCATAATTTCCGTATTTTCTTTCTTTGTAAACTGAGTCATTTCTTCTGTTTTGCACACAACCACCATATCTGCAGTGCAATGACAGCAAATTTTATTATTATTTATATTTTGAAGGCAATTACAATGTGTATAAAATAAAATAAAATATTGTCCAATGTCTAATCAATTTCGAGGTATCTTCATCTTCAAAAACAGTCTCTGAAGATGAAGATACTTCAAAATTGATTAGACATTGGACAATATTTTATTTTATATGCATTGTAATTGCCTTCAAAATATAAATAATAATATACTTTACTTAACAATGCTTCAAGCAAATTATCAAATACTATTATATATATATATATGTGTGTGTGTGTGTGTGTGTGAGTCTTCACATACATACGCACAAGTATTGTACATAAAAACAGATAGATACATAAATATAAATATATGAAGAAATGTAGACAAACATGGGATGTTACACACATACATATATATATATATATATAATATATATATGTATGTGTGTAACATCCCATGTTTGTCTACATTTCTTCATATATTTATATGAAGAAATTTAAGAGAGAGAGAGAGAGAGAGATATGAGAAAAAAGATTGTGTTTTATATATAAAAATAAATTGAGATTGTTTTTATGTGATTTTTATAAATTTGTTTTGAGCATCAGTTTTTAAAGGTTAGAGTATGAATGGTTATGTTAAATACATTTTGAATATTGAATATAAAAGATAGAAAAAAATACTTACAATGAAGAGATTCTATATAAATATCAAATTCTACAGGTGACATCAGACGATTGAACACTCTTAATCCATTTACAAAATTCCTGATTGTACAATCGTAACGTTTATTGAAATCTGTCAAAAGAAAACAAAAATGTTTAAGAGAACAAATTTTTTATTTCATATCTATATATAATGGAGATAGATTGCATTTCTGTCTGAAGCCGAAATTACGTCACGGCTTACGTCACAGATTTCTAAAGCATTTATCAATGAGAACCTAATTTATACAATGAGAACCTAATTTATGCACACATAAAATTTATATAAGGACATTGGTTTATATACACTATGAAGTTGTCGTTGTAACATCCGATGGTCTAGGCGATTTTTAACAAATCTTTCAATAAATGCATGTTTAGTTATATACATTTTTACATAATTATAGATACAAACCAAAATAAAAATAACTATCTAATTTATAAAGTTTTGCGAGAAATTTATCTATAAATAAAATATAGCCACCTATTCATATATTACCTTAAATTCTTATCTGTGAGATTTTGTCCGTATCTGCTAACGGAAACAGATATGGACAAAATTTACGGTAACGAAAACATAAACTTTTAAGATAATAGAGCTATTAAGTTATATAAGATAATAAAAAGTTGTTTTTTTTACTCATTCATTTTGGCATTTCTCAAATATTTTGGCATTGTTGTTTTTTATTACTTTAATTGATTTATTAATTTTACTTGGATACTACCCCTCTAACATTGAATTTTAACTCCCACTCCCCTCAGGCTATATTTTTCAAGTTTATTTTTACACAGCCCGAAGGGCGGTTTTGTTTTACTAGTTTTTAAATAATAATCGGTCTTTTCTAACCATTTTTGGTAACTTTTCATTACATTTTGTTTGGTCATGGAGTATTAAGTACAATTAGCCTGTTTGGGTACAAAAATAATTTTTCTTCCCTTGGATTGTGGGTGTAGTTTCTATGTCACATGTCTGTTGGTCACATGATAATTCAGACCCTTAAAACATACTCTTTTAAACTTGGTCTATTTGTTTATGGTCCTCACACATAGAGCAAAAAGGACATATTTTGGTCCTTGCTTATAGAGCAAAAAGGTCATATTTCTCAGCTCTGTTCATAGAACAGAATAGAGACAATTAGTCTTCAACTTCAACATAGCATTTATTGCACCTTGTCATTAAAACTATAGAAAACACAATGAGTCTTTTCTAATTAATTTTAGTACCTTTTCATTACATTTTGTTTGGTCATGGAACATTATGTACAATTAGCCTGTTTGGTTACATATCTATTGTGTTATTTTGTTTTTACATGTTATGTATATCAAACATTCATATGTGCATTATATATTATGTTATTGTAAGTAGAAAGTGCATTGTTCATGTGAATTAGTTGTATAAAAACCATGGAAGACACAGTAAGTCTTTTCTAACCAATAATGTAGATGATAAAATTATTTTCTTTGACTTACGAAGGATTTTCTTCATGTTTATTAATCCATAATCTCGGATGATCCTACAAAAGATTAAAAAAACATTAAGCTTAATTTTGCAATTTTTTTAAAGAATTTGATTCATTTGGAAAATAATAGTTTCTTTTTTTTTTTTAAACACAACTTTTGTTATAGAAATTATTGTAGTTTTTACAAATACAAGGGTCAGCTGAAAAGTTCAGAAGTTGATCAAGATATACAGGGTGACTCCCTTCCCCCTCCAAAAAAAACAGAACCCACAAATTTTGTAATGAAAACTGTTAATTCTAATTTTTTTTTCTTTCAGAATATACAGTCAACTTGGTGCTTAGAATATTGTAAAAATAATTTTCCCCAATATGTCATGTTCAACAAGGGGAAAAAAACATTTTGTGTAGAGGCCTATTTTACCAAAAAAGCATACACTGTAGTGAAAGCCAATTTTTCGGAGAAAGTTTTTATGTCACTGTGCTCCATCAAAAAGCAGGATTTTGATTGGGTCCAGAAATTCAGAGAGTTTGGAACTGTGCAAAATCAGCGAAATCCCAAAAGAGGAATGTGTTTGCGTGATTGACAATTTTGCACAACGTGTTGCAAGTTTGCCTCCAACGCTGCGGTACCCATTTGGAGCTTATTTTAGATAGAGAATTCCTTTAAAGCAAAGTAACCAAGATAACTGAAATTTTGAGGAATGATTGTACAAAGAATAAAGTTTGTCCAACAAGCTTCTTGAAATTTTATAGACATTGATAAGATTAGATAAAATTTATTTATTTGGGTTTTTTTTTTTTTTGGTCACTCTGTACTTATTGAATGTAACCTGTTTTTTTTTTCATCATAATTCTCCTTGCAGAAGCCAAGTGACAGCAAGTTTCCTCATATCTCCAGGCCTCTTTTAAGTATCCTAGCTGATTTTAATAACGCTGTGGGATCTGGATGGTTTCAATTCTTCCTCTAATCTCCAGTTCATTAAGCTTCCCCCCCCCCAGGTTCTTGGGGATTGTTCTATGATTGGTATCACTGTTGCCTTCATATTCCACAGCTTTTCAGCTCTCTGGCAAGGTCCAGGTATTTGTCTATCCTTTCCTATTCCGTGGTCTGCTGGAATGGAAAAAATCAACTAGATGACAAGTTCTTTTCTTTTTGTTAATTAAAATTAGGTCTGGTCTCCTTGCCTGGATTGGGTGATCCTTTTGTATCTCAAAGTTCCAGAAAATTTTATGTGTTTCGTTTTCAAAGACAGCTTCTGCTCTGTGCATTTATTAGTTTGGGGTAATTCCATTTCAAATCATCCAGAAAAAAGTAAAATTGTCACCCACCCATTTCAATATTTCTGAATTTTTTTTTCATGTGTAGACTATGTTAATGTTAGAAATCCCTAAAGTTTGAGCTTCCAATTCCAAAAATTGGCGGAGTTATGTCGTTTTTTAGATCTCAAAATTTGGTGGGGTTGGTGAAAAATGGTGACTCTTTGTAACTTATTATTGTCTGCAAAATGAGTTCAAGAGCTTACCTACTACTAAAAATAGGTTTATAAAAGCATTTCTGACCAAGGAATCCAAAATATTACCCTTTGGTCAAATTTTAGTCTCTGCTGTTGTCTGGATGGTCTCAATTCTTTCTCTGATTTCAAGTTCTTGTCTGTTTTCTAAACTTTTGGGGACCATTCAAAGTGCACCAACTACAATTAGTGTCACTTCCACCTTCATATTCCACAGTTTTTTTAATTCTCTAGCAAGGTCCAGGTATTATTATTATTATTATTATTATTATTTCACTCCTTGTGAGTTTTTCACACCAGCGTTAGCTGATGGTGTTTCACTGGAGTCTGAGTGACAACAAGTCTCCTCAGGTCTCCAGGACTCTTCTGAGTATTCTATCCGACCAATTAATCAATAATAATAATAATAATGATGATTGAAATCACAATAATAATAATAATAATAATAATGAAATCACACTAATAATAATAATGAAATAATAATAATAATGAAATCACACTAATAATAATAATAATATCAAAATAATAATAATGATAATAATAATGAAATCACACTAATAATAATAATAATAATACCAGACTAATAATGATAATAATAATATCAAGCTAATAATAATAATAATGATGATAAAAGAAAGAACTTGTCAACTAGTGGATTTTGCAGTTCCAGCAGATCACAGGGTGAAGCTGAAGGAAAATGAAAAAATGGACAAATACCTGGACCTTGCCAGAGAACTAAAAAAGTTATGGAATATGAAAGTCAAAGTGATACCAATTGGAGTTGGTGCACTTGGAACGGTCCCAAAAAGTTTGGAAAATCTGGGAATCATAGGGAGAATCGAGACCATCCAGAATACTGCATTGCTGCAATCTACCAAAATACTCAGATGAGTCCTGGAGAACTGAGGAGACTTGTTGTCACTCAGACTCCAGAGAAAGGCCATCAGCTAACGCTGATGTGAAAAACTCAAAAGGAGTGAATAATAATAACAAAATAATAATAATATCAAACTAATTAAAATAATAATAATAATAATAATAATAACATAATATAAAATAATAATATCAAAATAATTAAAATGATAATAATATCAAAATAATTAAAATAATAATAATATCAAAATAATTAAAATAATAATAATAATATCAAAATATTAATAATAATAAAATCAAATGAATAATAAGGATAATAAAGATAATAATGAAATTAAACCATTTAGAAATTAGTAAAATATATGAATCTTTATTTTGAAAATGAGTAAAGAAAAATTGTGAAACTAACTTACCTTTTCCGCCTACAACGTTCCTTTAAGCTTTCTTTATAAATGCTCACAACAGCCAATTTTAATTCTGTCAAAATAAACAAGAAAAACAATTACATTGATATTTTCATTACAGATTTAAAGAGCATATCACTTTTTGAACATGTCTTCAAATAAGGATGACAGGGACCATTGTGACTCAAAAGAAATGTAGAGAAGTCTGTTGTAATAAGAGCAGTGAGTTGGGTTGACTTTCTCTATTAAACATCTTTTTATATTAGGACATTTCGCTCATACAACTATGTCTAAGCTCTTTCTTGTATCTCATATCATGCTTGTATTCTCTTCTGTTAAGTTTGTTCAGGCAATAAAATATTGTTGTTATCACTTTGTCATGAATTGTTCTCAGATCTATTTCATATAGTGAAATAGAATCTATGCAGTCAACTATCATTCTTCTACAAACTTCAATCTGCTGAGATTCAGTTTCTTTCTGCAAAGATGTAACAACAGGTTGAATTGAACCAAAGCCAAAAGCCATGGTTTCTAATGCAACCACTATCTATCTATCTATCTATCTATCTATCTATCTATCTATCTGTTGCAGCATATTGGCGGTTTTGGCGAGGATCGAACTCGCAGCCTTTGTGAGTAAAGCAGAATTGAAAGCACAGTGTTTTGTGTACTGGATCATTTGCATGCAATGTTTTATACTGGGTCATTTGCATGTGATGCTTTATACTGGTCATTTGCATGTGATGTGCTATATTAGTACATCTAGTACATGAGAGACCTTGATATCATTTCACAACCAGCCTTGGAGGAAGTAAAAGTTGGTAAGCTGCAATGAAATTGAAATTTTATCTTTTGTTAACTGGTTTATTTATGCATTTGTTATATCCTTTGTTTTGTTATATTTTAGTTTATGGTAAACCACTTTGACTGTATCAAAGACTCAAGGGTACAGAAGACCAATAAATACCTGTGAAAATCAAAAACTACTTTGTTATTCCTAATGCTGGTACACTATCTATATCTATATATAAAGGGTAGTTGGTGTGTATGTATGTATGTTGCATGTGTTTTATCTGTTCTCCTCTATGCTTGCGAGACTTGGACCACGTACAAGAAACATCTTAAGTGCTTTCACCAGCAGTGCCTACAACAAATATTAGGGGTATGTTGGCAAATGTACGTCAGTGACATTGAGGTTCTGGAATGAGCCAAATGTCAAAGTATAGAATCTCTCATAACCAAGCATAGATTGAGGTAGAGTGGGCATTTGGTAAGGATGGATGATGGGCGACTTCCTAAACAACTGTTCTATGGGGAACTTGTAAACGGAAAGGGTTTGGCTCAAGAGCCCAAGATGAGATACAAGGATTGCCTAAGGTTGACCTTGAAAAGGTGTAACATCGATGAGAAGACCTGGGAGAGTAAGGCTTTGAACCACGAGCAGTGGAGAAGAGCTTTGCAGGAGGGCACAAAAAAGTTTGAGACCAATCGTATACAGCATGAGTGGTTGAAACGAGATGTTCGCAAGAATAAAGAAGTAGAAAACCAAGGGCTTCAAATCGGTCTACTATGTAACCAGTGTGGAAGGCTATGTCTGAGCAAACCTGGCCTGATCAGTCACCAATCTGTGCATCGGTGGGATGGACCAATAAAATACCCTGTGCACCCTGGAATAACTTGTAAATGCGGGAAGATGTGCAAGACTTTGGCAGGGCTAAAGAGCCACTTTCGAGCAGCTCACTGTTGAACTTGTTGAACTTTTTGAAGCTCACCGTTGTATTCTTTGAACTGTTGAACTTTTTTAATTTTTTATTCTTTATTTTTTTATCAAGCAATGGCAATACTTGAACATGAGTTTGTTGTGTGTATATCTGGATGAAACTAGGAAAATAAAACAATTAACTTCTGGTTAGGGCAATTACCAGTTTTAATACATTTTTATTTAAATAGTTATTTTATTTTAAAGTTATTTTTAAGTTATTTTTAAAGTAATTTTTAAAGTTATTTTAAATAGTTATTTTTATTTTTATTTTACATTTTATTATTTTATTTTTATTTATATTTTATTTACATTTTAATTTACATTTAAATTTTTATTATTACATTTTATTTACATTTTTTTATTTTATTTTTATTCTATTTTTTTTTTTTTAGATTTTTTTAAAGTTATTTTTAAAGTAATTTTTAAAGTTATTTTAAAGTTATTTTAAATAGTTATTTAATACATTTTCCAGTAACATTTTTTAATAGTAAATATTTTCCAGTCTACAAGATTAGAAAGTTAATCATAACAGATGCTCTAGTTAGTGACACACTATTGGAGTGTAACAGTTATTATCATAAGTAAATGAACACGGCGACCCAAGTTCAAATCCTGGATGAGACTGTTTGCATTTCACATAGCATTAATACCCTTGGGAAAGGTATGAATCCACCTGTTCTCCTCCCATCTATCAGTAAATAGTAGAGCATACAGCAACTGGTCTAAAGTCAAACAAGCTGTACTCTACTTAAAAATTGACCTTGTATTGCATCCAGAGTTCAAATCTTGGACCATACTCCATGCTAATGTCACTGGAGAAGGCATGAAACCATCAATATACCCCCCACTATGGGGAAAATAGTAGGGCAGTCTGGATTTTTTTTTTAGCCTTGGCTAGGCAACCAATCTAGGAGACAGAAAACTAAATTCAAACCAGCTTTACACTGCTGCAAAAAATTGACCATGCATCACATCCTGCCCATACATAACATTACAAAGGATTTTATTATCGAAGTGCACTGAAACTGATTTTACTATAGAAATGCATTGAAATTTATTTTACTATAGAAGTGGACTGGATTGATTTTCCTATAAAAGTGGACTGGATTGATTTTCCTATAAAAGTGGACTGGATTGATTTTCCTATAAAAGTGGACTGGATTGATTTTCCTATAAAAGTGGACTGGATTGATTTTCCTATAAAAGTGCTCTGAAGTTGATTTTATTACAGAAGTGCTCTGAAGTTGATTTTATTACAGAAGTGCTCTGAAGTTGATTTTATTATAGAAGTGTACTAGATTGATTTTACTAAAGAAGTGCACTAGATTGATTTTTACTAAAGAAGTGCACTAGATTGATTTTACTAAAGAAGTGCACTGGATTGATTTTCCTATAAAAGTGCACTGGATTGATTTTATTACAAAAGTGTACTAGATTGATTTTACTATAGAAAGAAGTGCATCTAGTGATTATATTCAGTGTGGTTAATGCAGATTGCCAAGATTTTACATTTTAGTTAATGAAATCTCACCATCTACAAGATCTTTGTCGTGCCAAAACTTCTGCACAGTTTCCTGTTTCTGAAAAAAGTTGTTAGGATTAAATAAGAAAATTTTGATGATGACAACAACAACAGAGAAAAGAAATTGTACCTCTCATAAAATGTTCATCATCTTCATCTTCACTGTCTTCTTTTTCTTCATCAAATGCCATGTCTTTGAGTTCAAGTTCAACAAAATTATTATGTTCCACATTGAAATCCCCTCGAGCAGCCATATAACCACCCATTTCCAAAAACAAAGGGCTGCCTTCCTGGGGTCGGGGCGGATCTTCCGACACTGGAAAAATTTAAAATAAATGAATGAACACATACGTATTGGCATCCTTCTGTCCACTAAAGATGATGGGATACTGTCCAAAAAGAACAAAAAAAAATCTCTTCTGAAGAAGAGATTTTATCTCGAAATATTAATGTTAAGAATAAATCACAGGTTAACAAACAACACCATTGTTACCTTATTATTTTTTCTTTGCACCTGCATTGTGATAGCCTTCAAAACCAACCTCCAAACCAATATAAACACAATGCTTCAAGCAAATTATAAAAAACTTTTTAAAAAATTTAAAAAAAGTTTTATCTGCACCTGCACAAGTAGCTGAGCAGACCAATCCTTGAGTGACAGTCTCTGGTGCACTGACTACACACAAACAGTGATGCTTGATGGGACTGCTGTTTTTTCTCCTTCTTTCTGGCTCTCTTCGCTGTGGAGGCTACTCTCCTCTCCACTTCACTCCTTTTCATGCTTTGTTTGACGCTGAGGTGCCAGGCCGCTTGATTTTCTGTATCGACCTCCCATGTGTTTATGTCAATGTGGCATGTCTTCATGACTCTCCTGCAGGCAGTATATTAATACTCGAGTTCTTTAATTGTACAACCGTTATCATCTTGTAATACCTTCAGCTGTGGGTGAAATTTGGTTGGCAAAGAGTTAAAAAACACATTTTTCCATTTCTTTTGCCAATCTTTCTTCTCAATCCTTTTTTTTCTTCACGGTTTTTATTTATTTTCATTTCATAAAATGAAAAAAGTGCTCAATATCAGCAAGTAGAGCAAGATAAAAACTCAAATAAACCACTCTCCAGGGCTTCCAAATGTGTGTGTGTTTGCATGTATGTTAAAAGAATATTTTCTCGCATCTTACTTGAAACAAACATTCTTTCTTAATGAACATACATTCACGCTAGCACAAACACACACACACAACTTTGAGGTTTGTTTCGATGTCAGTTATCATTAAAAAAAAACAACAAAAAACCACACACACAAAACACCTAAAAAAATTAAAAAATTAAAAAAATGCACAATGTCTTTTTGATACGTAGACTCACACACACTCATACCTTTCCTTATATCAACAAATGCCCTGAAGAAGATCTAATTAATAGATCGAAACACTGCAGTGTCGGCTAATAAACTTACCACTCAATTTATTTAAACTTGTGTTTTTTCAATTTTCTTAATATACTACATACCGTCGGATTCACTTCCATCTCTTCACATATGTATGTGTGTACATATATACACATGCACACATATACATTTCTTGCATTTCCCATAGTGCTAATACCATTGGGAAAGGTATGAATCCAACTATTCTCCCTCCAGCTATGTGTAACTAGAAGGGCAATCTAGGCAACCATCTAGGAGAAAGAAACACTGAATCCAAAACCTGTTAAACTCTTCTTAAGAAATTAATCTTATCTTGTATCCCACGTGTGTGGAGGGGTTGGTAAATATGTACACACACACACAATCATAGTTCAATCACCCCTTCTTGGCTGCCTGATGTTTCATGCATTCTTTTAAAGTTAACCCTTTATCTACCAGGGCACCCCAAACTGCTACAAAAAAATAGATTTTTAAAAAAATGAGTTTGAAAAAAAAAAAAAATTGAATTCCCAATAAGAATTAATAAAACAAAATGTCTTCAGCATTGACATCCTGGGCGTTTTCGGGCAGTTCGGTATTTTGATCGTCAGGTGTCTGGTAGATAAAGGATTAGTTTTGTTTTACGGCATATCAACCTCAGTAGGTCATTTAATGCTGATAAAGTTTTGAAATAAATCATTGTGGAGACATGGAATAAACTTCCCGCATCTGCTGTAGGCTGCCGAAGCACTGAATCTTTCAAAGCCTCCATGCTTCCTGTAGTCCACCGACACTATACCTGATGCCACTCTCCACATACATATGCACACGCACGCACACATACATGCATATTACTACTGTAAACTGTTCATGTTCCTGACACTAATAAATTATTCTGTGTACTTGACATGAGACTTTGATGAGTTGTGGTGCACCTGAGCACTGTACACAATACATTTAATTTCATTATTAATGGATAATAATTCTTTTATAAATACATTTTTCTATTTAACCCATAGATGGGACCCTAACAGGTACTACCACTCCGGGTCAGAGTGGACCAGGGAGCAATGGTGATGAAGGGGTGCTCCACATTCCCCAAACCTCCAGAACTGGAACCTCACCATTAGATAGTGTTTAATGTCATTCCCAGGACATGTAGACCCTCAGTCACCGCCTTCAAGCACCCATATGATAAAAAGGGTTGGGGGTTGCCATAAGGGCAATAGGGTTGGGAAAATCATATAGGTGCTAGGGCTTGACGTGACCAGCCAATTGATCAGAGGGGAGTCTCTCTGACCGCCCGTCTAGCCCAAGATAGGGCCAAAGTGGAGTATTGCAAGTCATGAACTGCTCATCCACCTGGGCTCTATCTTAAGCATCACGGGTCACCACCCACGGCCAACAGGTGGCTCCATTAGGGGAGTCTTACCCCTCTGCAGAGGTGCAGTCGGTGTATTCTAATGCCCCAGCCAACAGGGTGGGATAAAGGGTTAATAAAAAAAAAAAAATAATTTGATATGGTTAAGAGCAACCACTTGTGAAAAGATACAACTGCCCTTTAATGAGATGTTGGCTTTTTATTGTGGGATATAGTGGGAGGTTCAAGAGAAGTTTGAAGAAACTCAAGTAATAAAAAAAAAAATTAGCTTACATTTGAAGACAACAGGAAGTGGATGAAAAGACAAAGTATGATCTGGGAATTCTGAAAAGAGAAAATAAAAAATTATTTTGTACAATTATTTACAAAATTACAAATCAGAATGAAAAACATGGAAAAAAAATCCTAATGTGAATTAAAACAATGCCCTATGCAAACATCAAAGTTTCATTAAAGTAATAAAAATTATTGTTTGTTTTAAAAAGTAACAACAATTATATTTTGATTTACACACACACACACACACACACATATATATATATACACACACACACACACATATACATACATCCACACATATATACACACACACATACATACATCCACAAATATGCACACACATATGTATACACACATATATAGGCACATGCATATATATATATACACACACACACATATATATAGGCACATGGACATGTATACACACACACATACATACATAAATGAATGCATATATATATATATATATATATATATTAATATAATATGCAATATTTATAAGTAAATAGTGTTCAATATCATTGATAGAGTATAGAAACAACCATCATGGATTGAATGAAAGGTTGGGCTTGAAAATCAGATTATTGTATACAAGAGATATCTGAAGAAGGCCGAGAGTACAACAGCCGAAACAGTGTAACTATATCAACCAAGATAAGGATACTATTATAAAGAGATCAAAGTATAACAAGAATAATAGAATGCATGTTTACTTACTTGGAAGTAATTCATTTGGTTTTTCAATAAAATATTTGTTATAATGCCGTTCACATTCTTGTTTGCTTTTCGTCTTCATCTGCTGGGAAATATCTGACCTGTTAAATAATAAAAGATCAAGAATTATGAAGTCTAAAAAAGAGACATGGATTATAAAATTATCAAGAACTAAAAACAGTTATGGATTCTAAAAGAGTTATGGATTTAAAGAGTCATGGAATATAAAAAAGTCATGGATTCTAAAAAGAGTCATGGATTCTAACAAAATTATGGATTCTAAAAAAAAAGAATTATGGATTTTAAAAAAGAGTTATGGATTTCAAAAAAGAGTTATGGATTTTTTTTTTTAAGAGTTATGGATTTGTTTTTAAAGTCATGGATTTTTTTAAAAAAGAGTTATGGATTTAAAAAAAAAAAGAGTTATGGATTTTTTAAAAAAAGAGTTATGGATTTTTAAAAAAGAGTTATGAATTTTAAAAGAGTTATGGATTTTTCTTTTAAGAGTTATGGATTTTTTTTTAAAAAGAGTTATGGATTTTTTTAAAAAAGAGTTATGGATTTTTTTTAAAAAGAGTTATGGATTTTTTTTTTTAAAGAGTTATGGATTTTTTTTTTAAGAGTTATGGATTTTTTTTTAAAAGAGTTATGGAGTTATGAATCACCAAAAGAATGTCATTAAGAATTTTATCACATAAAGTTAATTTGATCTTGGTAATTATGAACTTTTGTTTAGTAAATTAGGGTGTCCCAGAAAAAACAGAACCCACAAATTTTGTAATAAAACTTAATTTTAACTTGGTTTGGGTTCTGTTTTTTCTGGGTCACCCTGTACAGGGTGACCCAGAAAACACAGAATCCAAATGTTAAATGTTCAGGCTCATGTATTCATTAAACTAACCCTAAATCCCAATCCTAACCCCCCTAGTTAAAATTAACAGTTTCATTACAAAATGTTGGTTCTGTTTTTTCTGGGACACCCTAATTTACTAAACAAAAGTTCATAATTACCAAAAAAGCTTGGAAATGGGAAAAATGCATCAAAAAACAGAAAAGAATCTGAAAAAAAAAAAAAAAAAAAAACACTAACCAATTTCCAAAACCAAATTCTGAGATGAGAGAAATAAGTTTAATTTCTTCAGCAGCTGACCAACTGTCATCAAATACAGGGAAATCATCTCTCTGTTCAAAAAGAAGAAGGAAAAAAAAAAAAAAATATATATATATATATATATATATATATATATAAATAAAAGATACATAAGACATAACAATATTTGTTTTCAGCAAGCTAGGTACTAAATGCAGAATAGCGTGCAAGAGATAATATCATTAGATAACATATAAAAAAAATATTTATCTATTAAAAAATTAAAGAGTAAAACTTGCAAATCATACTCAAAATCCCGATATTACAGGCTGACCCAGAAAAAACAGAACCCAAATTATTTGTTTATTTTCCCATTAAACTAACCCTAAACCCCCCTAGTTAAAATTAACAGTTTTATTACAAAATTTGTGGATTCTGTTTTTTCTGGGTCATGGGATTTTGAGTATGATTTGTAAGTTTTACCGAAATGTTCCCTTTTTACCCTCGGATTAACTTAAGTTTATTATTTAAGAATACAAAAGTAAGTATAATGTTAATTCACGGAAATACCCGAAACCTTTGAGAAGCAAAAAATTGTTTAAATGTAAACAAAAAAAAACATTTCCTAAAATAAACAAACATTCTACTATACAAATTCTCTTTTTCTTTTCAATTTGATAAATCATTTTCCTCTTAATCATTTTCTCTCTTACACCTGTTTTCTCCTCACTCACTCTCTGGTGTTCCTAAATTTTTTTTTTTTAGACCGGTCATGGACTGGGTACTTTTGCTAGTAGTTTATATAGTTTGAAAGATATAAATCTAGCATACCTGCTTGAATACCACACTGCTTTTTATTTTGTCTTGTCTCACGACATATCCCTCTGAAAACCCAGTGCTGTTTGGTCAGTCTACCCCTATTATACTTTCAACTTACAAAAAGGCTATTTCTCTGAATGTTTGAGATGAGGCTTGAAGATTAGTATTATCTGCGTTATTCGGACTATTGTCCCCATCTTCATTGTTATTTGTACAACGTTTCGGCCAATATACCCTCCGGCCTTCTTCAGGTATTTCTTGTCGGACTTGGGAACCTTCTTTTCGAACTCGGGAACTTTCTTGTCGTATTCGGGAGCCGTCACGGAACTTTTAACCTAACCCTTTATTTATTCCACGGGGGAATCCTGTTCTCATTCCGCTAACCATAGCTGGGGTAGGAGTTAGAAAAATAAATAATTAACACAACTCCTACCCCAGCTATGGTTAGTGGAATGAGAACAGGATACCCCCGTGGAATAAATAAAGGGTTAGGTTCAAAGTTCCGTGATGGCTCCCGAATACGACAAGAAAGTTCCAGAAAGAAAAGAAGGTTCCTGAGTCCGAGAAGGTTCCCAAGTCCGACAAGAAATACCTGAAGAAGGGCGGAGGGTATATCGGCTGAAACGTTGTACAAATAACAATGAAGATGGGGACAATAGTCCGAATAATGCAGATAATACTTACAAAAAGGCTTTCATTAATCCCTAGTCATACCAGGCACAACAATTACAGTGTTTTTTTAAAAAAAAAAAAAAGTGTCAGTACAAACTTCACTTAATAAGTTTCTCTAGTGTTCTGAAATTTCCAACACAAATTGTGGACAATAATAAGTCAGTTGTTACCATTGGTTTCAAAGTAGTGTATTTGCCACTTTTCCTCAGGACAACTCACCCATGAAAAACATTACAATAAATTTAAATTCATTGTTGGACTTGTCTAACAAAAAAGACATAAAAGATACAGACTAGACGAGGTTAGTTGTAGTAGCTAGTCTTGCAAACAGAACATTCATTACTATCATTTGAAGAACTGTGCATTTGATTCTATTTATCATATCCCCTTTACAGTGATACTGATAGCTTTTTGATTTAGTGCATCCTGGAACACACGTATTTGCTTTGAATGAGTCCCTGGGAAAATTTATGGGTCCCAATTAAAACTGTCTAACTTCTACCTTGTAACCTATCCTGTGTAATTCATTTCTAAAAAACTATTGAAATGTATTTACAGTTAGCTTGAAATGGTGGGGGAAGAGAAAAGAAAAACACAGGGACACATGGATACAATTTCACTGCATCCTTTTAGATTTTTGTGCGTTGGGAATGCAGCTGTATGCAGGACACATACTTATCAGCATCTCTGCCCTTGTACCAAAAGGGAATAAATCTATTTGTTAAATTTTTCTAGATTCAATGTTGTTTATTTGTTTTTTTTTGTTTTGTGGCATATCAACCTCAGTGGGTTATTTAATGCCGATAAAGTTTTGAAATAAATCAATTTTTAATGGATAATACAATTTTTTATAAATACATTTTTCTATTAAACCCATAGATGGGACCCTAACGAGTGGACCAGGGAGCAATGGTGATGAAGGGGTACTCCACATTCCCCAAACCTCCAAAACTGGAACCTCACCAATCAGATAGAGTTTAACGTAATTCCCAGGACATGTAGACCCACAGCCACCACCTTCTAGCACCCATATGATAAAGAGGGGTTGGGGCTTGCCATAAGGGCAATAGGGTTGGGAAAATCATATAGGTGCTAGGGCTTGACATGACCAGCCAATTGATCGGAGGTGGCCTCTCCAACCGCCGTCTAGCCCAAGATAAGGCCAAAGTGGAGTATTGCAAGTCATGAACTGCTCATCCACCTGGGTTCTATCCTTAAGCATCACGGGTCGCCACCCACGGCCAACAGGTGGCCCCATTGGGGGAGTCTTACCCCTCTGCAGAGGTGCAGTCGGTGCATTCTAACACCCCAGCTGACAGGGCGGTCAATGTTGTTTATTGATAAACTCAGTCACAACATGTTAGCAAAGTAAATAGCAAAATTGTGTAGATTAGATAAGATTTATCATCTGCAAATAATTTTTACTGGCAGGACCTGTGAATATACCACAGTAAGATAATCTAATTATTACAATGTTTGATATGTTTACTTAAGAGCTATTGCTAAATAGTTCAATATGTAAAAAGTATAATAATATTGATTTAACTCTCTCTCTCATTCTTTTTTTTTTTCTTTGCTTCTTTTCATTATGTTCGATTGAAACAGATTAGCACTATCACCCCCCCCCGTCTATCTTTCTCTTTCTTTCTTATATTTTTTCTGTGTAGCATGTCTTTTTCTTCCCTTTCTTTCTTTATAATAAAAATGAAATGGTTCATTTTTTAGTGGAGGTGACGACAATCATAAAAAATAAGAATTCTGCAGATGAGCAATACCAGATACACAGGATTTACATTTTTGCATTTTAATTTGGACGGTTTCATTTTTAAATATAAAAAATAAACACATTTTGACAACCTTGTTTCTTTTAAATGAAATGTTGTATATTCTCTTTACTTCTATTATTCTTCTGCTCATCTTTGGTATCTTACGTTCTTCTTCTAGCATCTGGACTTCGTCTTGGGGACTTCATGTCTGGTCTTCCATTGGGGATTTCTCTTTATCAGAAGCCCTGTGTCATTCGTAGTTTTTAGATAATAACACAAGACTTCGATTTGCTTTAGATCATATTTTATTCCGAAATCCCCACCAGACTACCTGCGCAGATTGAGTATGGCAGTGTGCTTAACACGACTTACCACTTTCGTAGTTTGGCCGATACTGACTAAAAACTCTTTCTAATCTAAACTAGAAGAGGGTCTTCTCCACTGATTCTCATGGTATCCATGGGAAGGATCAGGATGAGGTCAAGCCTTGTCACTCAATCCTTCAAATCCCCACCAGACTACCTGCGCAGATTGAGTATGGCAGTGTGCTTAACACGACTTACCACTTTCGTAGTTTGGCCGATACTGACTAAAAACTCTTTCTAATCTAAACCGGAAGAGGGTCTTCTTCACCGATTCTCATGGTATCCACCGGAAGGATCAGGATGAGGTCAAGCCTTGTCACTCAGTCCTTCAAGACCGCCGGCTGCAACTTATAACAGCTATTTTGGTTTCTACACTACTGTAAATAAGTGTTAGGATACTAACAATTATGTAACAGAAATAACATTTTAAAAAAAAGAAATTGTACTTTGGAAATTGTTATTTTTCTATGTTTACAAGTTACTAATATTTTCTCACCTAACTTTGGTCTTTTATGAATATAATAACAAAATAAATCACAAAACAAATCAAACTAAATTCGACTCGGCAAAATCCTAGTTTAATCACACTTCAGATAACTCGCTTTAAATTTAAATTATTGAATTACACATAATTATACAATAACACCCCAGATTCAGCACACTTAGCCAAATGTATAATTTTAATGTTTATCAAGATCAGGGGTTACCAAACTACGGCCCGTGGGTCAGATCTGGCCCAAGAAGTCATTTTATCAGGCCCGCCAACGGTACTTGAATTTGTTTGTTAAAATATATGGAACGCGAGACGTTCTGATACCATTTAAATATCATGTTAAGCTTACTAAATCTTCATGGACTTGACTACTGTAGGTAGGTTACAAAGTTTTGTGCATGTGAGCATTTCACTTGTTACATGCGCGATCCCAAATTTTCACTTGTTATGACTTGTTACAATAATAATGTGGACCACGCTCGTTATTTTTTCAATTATCCGGCCCACCATGAAAAAAGTTTGGTGATCCCTGATCAAGATGATAACAAGTATTTTAATAATTTTTATGATAAAAAGAAAAAAAAAACTCACCACAACAGTATAGGAATGATTGTTTTGATGAGAAGCAAATTCAAATCCTTGTCCAAAACATTTAAGACAAATTTTGACCGGCTGAGGACATTGGGCACATCTGATGTATGGCTCTTTTAATTCCACTGAACAACCAGGACACAACAATTTATTTTCATTATCCTCCATTGGTGCCTTGAAAAAAAAAAAGAAAAAAAAAAAAGATTCTTGTTGACTTTAACATGAGTAGCAAAAACAGTGAAAAAATCTACATAAAATTTTTACATGATATACATCTACATCACTACTTAACTTTGTTAATCTAGTAGGAACTGGTGCTTTGACCATGAGCGAGCATCCTCACTGGATGCCCCACACTTGTGACTTTGTGTCACATCCTACTCGTGGCGAACAGGTTGGGTAAATACCTACATCTGCCTGCAGTCAGACCCGCTGACCAGGGTGCTTGGTGCCCTCAGAAGGGCAGGTTTCATATGAATACTACTTTATGAAAATTGACATATTTTCAATAAATACTATTTTATAAAAATTGTCATAGTAGGATATATCATATATTCAGGAAGAGGGGTAGAGACCCTAGTCTGTGGATTTGACTGACAGTGCAGAAGCCTGGACAATATACAAAGCAGATAGATACATGTCTATTACATGTGTCACTTGCGCAGCACATTAAATGTCAAGTGGTGGCAACATGTTTCAAACAGGACCATCCTGAAGAGAACTGGACTCCCTGGCATGCACAAAATACTTGTCCAACGCAATCTGAGATGGGCTGGCCACTTAAACAGACTTGGGGATGACAGACTACCAAAGCAGATTCTGTACTCTCAACTGAGAGAGGGATCACGTAGAATTGGTAGACCAAAGCTCAGGTAGAAAGACAACATCAAAAGAAACCTGAAGGACTTGAATATCCCCACAGGAAGTTGGCAAGACACAACCAGAGACCGATTAAATTGGAGGAAAATGATTCACGTGATGTCATCATCGGATACGATGGACAGCAAGTAGTAGTAGTAGTAGGATTTGACTGAATGAATAGGGATCCTGGGGCAAAGAAATAATGGTTTGAATTGAGTGTACAATACAAATTTATTTGAGTGTACAAGTGACTGTATTTTTGGGTGATATCATTATTTTAGTACTTTAGTACACTTTGTTTTTTCGTATCTTGGATATTGCAAATACATTGGAACCTCCGTTCTTGAATGATTCTAAAGTTGAACAATTCAATTAAAAAAACAGAAAAAAAAATGTCTGTTGTCAAACAAATTTTTCGGATTTCAAACACACGAGTCGGTGAAAATGGAAGTTGTGCGAATGACTGCCGAGGCAAACCAAAGATAACCGAACAGCTGGTTGAATCTACCCAAGCAGCATCAGTTAGCATCAGTTGCTATATTGAACATTCATCTGATGGTCAAGAACACATACATTCACTTTACACTATTTATGGGAAATATTGTTTCAGTTTTTGAACAAATTGGTTCTCATAATTTTGGAACAAATTATGTTCAAGAACCAATGTTCCATTGTACTATATTTTGTTTATCGTTAGATCACAAACATAAAAAAAAACAAAACATTAATGTCTCGTTTTATTTCAACGAATGATGGGAAAGGGATATGGTGCTTAGTGAGTAGCCTTAATAAAGTTCAGCATAAAGGCCCCGAGTATTTTGCTATGTGGTGAAGCCGGAAGTTATCGCTTCAACGGACGGAAGTCGAATGGCAAAAATAAGAGGATTGCGCATATGGATCGCGCAACCTTAGTAAAAATAAAATTTTAAATAAAATTCGTAAAATTCAACCAATCAGAGGCGTTCCCGCCTAATAAGAAAATTTATCAACTAGACCCTTTTGGAGCCTATGCTGGACTATAAATAAAGCCAGCCTTTCGGATTCTAACCAGAAAGATCTCATTTGCCTAAGGGAATTCACGTCACCCTTTTTAAGAACATTTCGCTTACACGCTGAAGGTATCTATCTATCTCTCTCTCTCTTGAATAACCTATGCTTTCGGAGATAAACCTTATATTCATTCAACTTATGCCTGACTGCTTTTGAGTTGACTTTAAACTTTCACCTTTTCGTTCTCACTTTTGAACTGTGAAATACCAGCTTACATTTTACATTTGAACTTTAAAAAAAGAACTTTGGGCGGAACCTTGCCCAGTATTCAATGCTACCTTTTGTAAACTTCTGTTAATACAATTTTGTTTGTTTAATCCAGAGTTTTGTCTTCTATGCCATTGTGCTTGATTTATTTATGGTCTTTAAATGTTTGAACACTTTTATTGAATATTGACATCAAACATCGCACACCTTCCACCATAGCTAGAACGTTACTGTTGTTAGTTTCATTAAACTTTTTAAAAATATTCCTTTTTGTTTTTTTATTTTCCCTCTCCAAAAATGAGTAAAATATTTTTTACTACTTTTAGTTACTTAAGTTTTCGTCTTTCAATTTTTTTTTTTTTGTTCTATTTTAACGTTACGAGTTAACTGTTAATATTCGTCTGAATTTTTGAGACGAGGCTTGATAATTTGTATCATTTGGATTTTTCGGACTGTTGTCTTGTCTTTATTGTTATATACACAACGTTTCGACCGTTGTACCCTCCGGTCTTCTTTTTCAGGTGTTTCTGGTCGAAATCGGGAGCGTTCATGTAATCAGGAATCTTCTCGGAACTTCGAACCGAACCCTTTATTCAATCCATGGGAGTAGACTATTCTCATTCTATTAACCATGGTCTGGTACAATTGTTAAGATATGTTAAGTAATATGTTATTATTGAACCTGCATCCTACAGATGGTTGTTACTTAGAACTGTATCAACTCGACCCCGATATCCGTTACGCCATGTGTCCAACTGTTAATCTTAAAAATGGAAACATTTGAAATACTTTTAAAGTTCGTCTCGTATTCTTGTGAATAAAATTTTGATTTGAAATTAAATTATTCGTTCTAAAAAAAATAATAATTAAAAAAAAGCAAAAATATTACAGGCTTGTCATGCAATTGTGTTTCATATGGTCACAAAAAAGTTACTTAGATATCGTTTTTATTTATTTATTATTAGGTATAGAACATTTAGATAGATTTTACATTCAGTTCTGTAAATTATTATGATAAAATCTTAGCCTGCTTTAAAATGTAGCAGAATTTTTTAACTAGAAAGTGAAAAATACTTCAATTCAAAAATAAACACATTTTGACAACCTTGTTGTTTGTTTTAAATGAAAATCATTGTCTGTTTAGAGGACATAGAAATAACATGTTTAAAAATAGTACTATGTAAATTGTTTTCCTCTGTTTACGAGTTAGTTAACAATATTTTCTCACCTAATCTTGGTCTTTTATGAATATAATAACAAAATAAATTACAAAACAAATCGAACTAAATTCGACTCGGCAAAATCCTAGTTTAGTCACGCTTGAAAAAACTCGCTTTAAATTTTAATTATTAAATTATATATAAATTATACAATAACGTCCTAGACTTAGCACACTTAGCCAAATGTATAATTTTAATGTTTATTTCAATAATTAAAACAATAACAAAGAAACAAAACAACAAAACCATCACAACAATGTATTTCTTTAAAATTTTCTATTGCTCAGATCAAAACAAGAAATCACGAGACAAAAATCGTGTTTTATTTTAAAGAAAGCATATTTTTTGTGTGAAATCCTATTTTTGATAAACCAATACAAATATAATCAAAATTAAACAATTCCAAAATAATTTAAAGCAGGTTATCTTCTATGAAATATCATGAATAAATTAGAATTTTACAAAAAACTTAATTAAACACAATTAAGTCTTTCAAGTCCCGATATTTCTATTCGAAAAAATTTCGTCCTGTTTTCCTTTTATCTCACGATAAAATAACAGACGTATAGAATAATTCTTTATTTCAAATTTTAAACAAGATAAAATAATCTTGAAAATTCGGAAGAAAAACATAAATAAATAAATAAAAAGATAAGAAAACCTAAGATTTTAAGTCCAAGTTAATTTTTTTTTTAATACACGACAGAGAATTAAATCAACAATGCCCATATTTAACTTTATTATTCATTTTCTCCCGGTAAAATACCACGTTACTTTTTTTTCTGTATGATAAATATCAAAAGACAGCAACTAAATATCGAATTTCTAAACTGTATATATTATTTATTGTTTTTACTTACTCGAAGCAGCCGGAAGAATTATCCACGTGTTATCAAATAAAAATGCACATGTAGTTATGAGTTATTTCCCTTTGAAATTTGTCCAATAGAGGGCGTGTATCACAACAAAATTCATTGATGCTTTGTGGGGTTTGACTTTACTTGTGTATATCACTATTATTGTGACTCCAAGTTGTTCAAATCTAAGCCTAATAGGTAATGAAGGACTATTTGCTCGTAAATTCCTACCATAAAATAAACTGAACCCCCATTTATGTCCGTGTTTTTGCAATAAATGTTTTATTTTTCTTGCACCCGTTATTTTACAATACTAAATATATTTCCTTTATTTATTTTAATATTCACTTCAATATGTATATTCTAAAAGCTTTTATTTTGTGAGAATGCTTAGTTTTAAAGTGGGGGTTGGTTTTTACACTTTAACTTTTTACTCGTAAATTCCTATCATAAAATGCCCAAGTCTAATTTTATGGCCCGAATTTACGAGTAAAAAATTGAATATTACTTTTTGTTGTTATTTCTTTTCTTTTTGGCTTTGGTACTCTAAAATAAAAACGTCAGATTTTAATCATCGTCGACGAAAAAACAAAATTACGGTCATAAAAGGAGGATCCAATTTATGCCTAAATTGTAAAACGAGCCCCCACTTTAAAACTAAGCATTCTCACAAAATAGAAACTTTTAGAATATGCACATGAAATGAATATTAAAATAAATAAATAAAATATATTTTTGTATTGTAACATAAATGCAAGAAAAATAAAACATTTAATACAAAAATACGGACATAAAATGGGGGTTCAGTTTATTTCATGGTAGGAATTTACGAGCAAATAGTCCTTCATTACCGCCTAATAAATATACTACTTACTGTAGATCGCCATTAGCAAGCTAGTCATGCAGACACTTCGCTATTTTTTATTGGGTGTTTGTCGAAAGGACTTTATGGTTAGAAAAAATATTGGTTGGTTGGTTGGATTTGCGGCATGTCAAACCTTGTTGGGTTATTTTATGCCAAAGACATTTTGTTTTATTCATTCTTCATGCGTAATCAATTTTTTTAAACTGAATTTTTTAAACACATTTTTTTCTATTTAACTCATACATGCAATCCTAAAAGGTACTACTACTCCGGTTCAGAGTGGACCTGGGAGTAATGGTGATAGAGCCGAGAATTGGAACCTCACCATCAGATAGGAAAATATTGTGCAGAATACTGTTACTTGATTAGGTTTAGAAATGCTGGTTGGTTGGATTTTACAGCATGTCAACCCTTGTTGAGTTATTTTATTAAGACATATTTTATTCATTCTTGATGGGAATTCAAATTTAAAAAAAAACTCTGACAGGTACTACCACTCCGGGAACTTCACCATTAGATACAGTTTAACGTCATAGCAAGGACACTAGAACCCTCAGCCCCCACCTTCTAGCACATAAATGATAAAAAGGGTTGGGGGGGTGCCATAAGGGTGATATGGTTGGGACAATCATATAGGTGCTAGGGCTTGATATGACTTGTTCTCTGACCACCAATCTAGCCAAAGTAAGGGCCAAAGTGGAATGATGCATGTCATGGACTGCTCAGTCACCAGGATTCCATACTTAAGCATCATGGGTTGCCACCCACTGCCCCATTGGAGGGATTTTACCCCTCTGCAGAGGTGCAGTCGGAGTACTCTACAGCCTTAGCTGACAGGACAGAGGTTTAGAAATGTTAGTAGAACCAACTAACAAAATTGAATTATTTCTATTCTCTGATAGTGTATATT
This sequence comes from Doryteuthis pealeii, assembly GCA_023376005.1. Taxonomy (NCBI): domain Eukaryota; kingdom Metazoa; phylum Mollusca; class Cephalopoda; order Myopsida; family Loliginidae; genus Doryteuthis; species Doryteuthis pealeii. Next base: position 32,186,681 of record CM042178.1, on the reverse strand, counting down.
TTTTTTTGTTTTGTTTTGATTTACGGCATATCAACCTCAGTGGGTCATTTAATGCTGGCAAAGTTTTTGGAAATAAATTCCTTCTTAATGGATACTAAATTTTTATAAACTCCTGTTTTTCTATTTAACCCATAGACGGGACCTTAACAGGTACTACCACTCTGGGTCAGAGTGGACCAGGGAGCAATGGTGATGAAGGGGTGCTTCACATTCCCCAAACCTCCAAAACTGGAACCTCACCATCAGATAGAGTTTAACGTCATTCCCAGGACATGTAGACCCTCAGTCACCACCTTCTAGCACCCATATGATAAAAAGGGTTGGTGCTTGCCATAAGGGCAATAGGGTTGGGACAATCATATAGGTGCTATGGCTTAACATGACCAGCCAATTGGTTGGAGGGGGCCTCTCCGACCACCCATCTTGCCTAAGTGGAGTATTGCATGTCATAGACTGCTGCTCAACCACCTAGGTTCCATCCTTAAGCATTACGGGTTGCCACCCATGGTCAACAGGTGGCCCCTTTGGGGGAATTTTACCCCTCTTCAGAGGTGCAGTCGGTGTATTCTAACACTCAGCTGACAGGGCGATCTAATGGTGTAAAGATAGAGTTCTACTTGCGTGAGAAATTAATATGTTCTCATAAAATTGAATACATAAAGCTATTGACAGAAATAAAGTACAGACTGATATTTAATCTATATATCAATACTCTTGTTCCTTAATCTTACGGCTATTATCATCTTGCAACACCCTGGTTAAAAATGAGACCGTCCAAATCATCAAGATGAAATGTAAATCCTGATTATCTGGTGTTGCTGAATTGCCGAATTCTTATTTCTTATGAGTGTTGTCACCTAAATAACGGACCATTCCATTTTAATTAGAAAGAGAGAGAGAGTAGGGGAAAGACAATGCAAATCTGCTTTAATCAGACATAATGAAAAAATAAAAAGAAGAAAGAAAGAAAAAAGAGAGTGAGACTTAGTTAAATCAAGATTATTAAATTTTTACATCTTGAAGTATTTTGCAAACATATAAAATGTGGTAATAATTGAATTATCATACTGTGGTATATCCACAGGTCCTGTTAGTATCTAATAATTTAACAATTAGAAAAAAAATAAAGAAAAAAATAAAAGGAAATAAGAATGCTTTTTAGAAAAAATTAGAGTTCAAATACGAAAATATGGTTATCTGGTGTTTATTCAGTTTCCAGTAAAGTAGATGGAGTGGCCTGGTGCTCCACCTCAAAAACAATCTCCTTGGTCTAGTGCTAGTGGCTGATACCAACTTTAGGTCACTCTGACGACTTTTTTACTTTTATATTATGTGTTGAAATACAAAATTCACACAGTATTTAGAGCAAACACACAGACATATTCACACAAAAATGCAGCATTTAATTAAAAATAGATATGAAGAATGGCGTAGACAAAAGCTCTGATTTAAAAAATTCACAGAAAATCAGTTGATTACTGACAGTCCGCACATCATTGAGGCTATTTTTTTATTTTACTCAGTAAGTTTTTATTACTACTTTAAACTTATGGGGACTTGTTTGATTTCTGTTCTATGTGGTTTAAGCTCATTCGTGGTCATGTCTGAACCGCAATATAACTGGTTCTTCCTTCTTGTGGTTTTGTAAGCTGAAAGGGAATTTAGGAAAAGAAGCAAAAAGAACAAAGATAAGGATAACTTTAGGTAAGACTTTTATTATTGTTTATATTCTTGTTGATTCACACTATTTCTTGGAGGGGACATATTTTCTTGAGCAAAGTTCTGGGGTAAAAAGGAATGAGAGTCCTTTTTGGCACAAATTGTCTCGGATTGTAAGTTGCGATTCTGCGGTAAGAGTTACGTCCCTTAGACCAATTGTGTTATTTTCATAAATAGTGTACTATTTACGTTTCGACCGCTCACTTCCAGTTATCATGATTCAGCGCTAAATTCAATTCTCTTTCTACCTCGCCACGACACCCAATAGACATGTTGCTGACTTCTCCCTCTCAGAAGTTTACTACGGGCACCCGGTAAGGAACATTTCTTTATCTTCTCTCTCTAACATTACATAGCTAATTTGTTACTGGCTATTTCTACTATTTTATTTATCCTGTTGTCCGACCTTGAATTTCTAAGTATTCCCCGGCCTATTTATCTAAGTATTTCCATGTAGACCTTGTCATTTTGTTTACTACTTTTATTCCCCCACTTACCTTTACTTTCTCTTAGAAAGTTACTATTAGTAGTCTCTAGCTCATAGCATTATTCCGAGAAATACGTGCTATTCTTCACCGCCCATCACACCTAGATATGTCTGTTCGACTCCAGCCATCAGTCAGACACTTTCCTTAGACACTTGTCTCAGAAACACCTTGCAACATTTTCCTACTCTCAGTAAGAATTATTGTCTCCTCTCACTCATGTTGAAATGGCATTATTCCGTGTGATACTTGCCACCTTGGAGCTTCGAGTTTCTGTCATAACTCCCTGTTCACTGCTCGTTGCTTCCTCTTCCTCCTCTCTCTGGTCCCTACCTCTTCCTATTTCCTGGGTCCCTGTGCTGCTGCTACTATTAATGATGTGACCGTCTCCGCCTGCTTCTGCCCATTTACCTTGTGTCCCTTATCCGTTCCCTGTAATTCTTATAATACTTTGCCTTTTATAACTTGATGTACCTCGCCTGTTATATGTTTATTTTTTCTTTCCAGCTCTTTACCTCTTTCCTGCTGAATAAAGACATTATAACTACACCCAAAGGTTATTTGTGTTTCCTGGCAGGAGAGGTTAAACTACACTGCGATGAAATTGTGTCTCGACCCCTGGCAATAGAATCAGACACAAACTCAAGAGGCGTGATACAAATAATTCAGGGATTTTCTGCACATGCCCTGAGGGTTCTTCTGGTCTGAGGCTTTCTGTGAGATTATTATTTTTTTGTGTCTTTTTATTTATTTATTCTTTTTTTTTTTTTGGTTAATTTTATTTTTATTAATCACCACAGACTCATACGGCTGGAGAAGTAAGAATTAACTCCTATGGACACACCAGAGTGGGCTAACCAGCAGAAACTTAAATTGATCAGTACTGGATATTGTGAGGAGGACTTGCCAGAAGTGATGATCGATAGGGACTGATGGTGAGAGAGAGTCATGAGGATCTAAACCGTCAGCGTGAGACATGATGATGATATCATTGAATACAGCTCAATGAAATCTTTCTTTTGCACATAAAATATATTTTTGGGTAATTCCATGTCAAATCATCCAGACCACGTCACCCAAATCTCCAAATGGGGGGGGGGGGTCGCAATAAATGGTGACTTTTTGTAATGTATTTTTGTCTATAAAAGGAGTTCTATAGCTCCTCTACACCTAAAAATTGGTTTATAAAAGCATTTTTGCCCAAGGAATCCAAAGACACTATCACAAAAGTCTTAAAGTCAACCAATTTTAAATTAATGATGATTTCTGATTTTTTTCATTGCAAGATCAATATCCCAGTGTGTCATTGCATCTATGACAAAATTATTTTCTATTATCATTTCACATATATTGAACAATATTTATACCAAAAAGATAGTTTGATTTTTGCTCAGACCCCCTCAAATTTGGAGAGCTAAAAATGGACATAACTCTGCCAATTTTTAGAATTGGAAGCTCAAATGTTATGGATTGTCTAACGTTAACATAGTCCACACCTGGGAAAAATTTCAGAAAAATTGAAGATGTTGGGTGACAATTTTTACTTTTTTCTGTATGATTTGACATGGAATTACTCTTTTTCTCTCCCTCCGTTTGTCAATGTTTACAGCTATATTTATCTCTCAATAACATGAAATCATTGTGTTAAAAAAAAAACTGCTTCAATAGTCAAGTGACCTGTGAATTGTAATATTTGATACAGAAAGATGTAGCCATGTGAGTGCTACTGTATGGCTGCACCACTTGGACTCTAATGAAACAAAGAATAAGCTACATTTTTCCTTTTGGCGGGTTAACATATGATGTGGAATTTAAGTCCGTTGGAATTTTTAGGTTATAAGGCATGTGCTTGATGTTCACTTCTACTTATAGACTCGCCGATAACCATGTGACCAACCTATTGACCAACCACTGCTGCTGATATTATTATTTATACTGGCTGTTCTGGCCATACCTGCACATATTGCTTCAAACCTTTGGACGACGGATCATAGGATTACATCACTGGACCTTTGACACTACGTAGGATTCCAAAACTTAGGACTTATTCACTTACCAAAGGATTCTTACTTACTTTAAGTCCTTTTCAACTGGCCAACAATGGCGGCCAGAAACTTAACAAAGTTCGATATCAATATACTCATAGGAAAGGCATGGACTGCTATAGGAAGATTATTGATCATATGGAAATCTGATCTCTCTGATAAAGCAGAAACTCTTCCAATTTGCAGCTGTGTCAGTGCTACTGTATGGCTGCACCACTTGTAATCTTAATGAAACACTCAAAGAAAAAGCTAGATGGGAACTACACAAGGATGTTGCATACTATCCTCAACAAATCCTGGAAACAGCATCCCACAAGAAAGCAGCTGTTCGACCACCTGCCTCCTATCACACAAGACATACTGGACACTGCTGGCAGTGTTACATAATTATTGGATCCCTAATACATTTTTAAGGTAGTGTAGAAATCATTATGGCGATTAGTGCAGCTGATGGCCTTGAGAGTGAGTGACAGCTGACCTTGCTTTCCGGGGATAAACCGTAAGAACCGGAACCCCCATAGAAGGCCCTGTTCTGGTTTAAGGATACTAAGTAACTCAGTCAGTTAGAGGTAGCAGCGAGCTCGAAGGGGTAAGTCGTGTTATACACGCGGTCCCTCAAATGCGCAGGTGTCTGGGTTGGGGATTTGGAAATAAAGTAACATCAACATAAATCGAAGTCTTGTGTTTATTACCTAAAAACTAACAAATGACACAGGGCTTCTGATAAGGAGTGATCCCTAACAGAAACCAGACCCGGAATCCCCATAGAAGAAAGTCCAGACCAGACCAGACCATAGAAGATATACCAGACCAAGATGATAGACGATCAGAATAGCAAGCCGGCCAGAAGAATAGATGACCAAGATATAGAAGAAGTCAAGAAGTAAAGAAAGGTATATAACATTATAATGGTTTGGTACAGTGAAAACCCTCAGTACGTAACAGCAGAAGCAAGGATGAACTTATAAGCAATACACTTACACATAGACACACCAGTTTTGGCCAACCTGCAAAAACCTACATCAGTCAGTTCTGTGTGGATTCTGTGCATGGGACATATTACTGATAGGACGGTTGGTGAGAGAGAGTCATGAATATCTGTACTGTTAGCATGATCTAATGATGAAACATATAATGTTTTATTTCCGCTTAAAATTTTGAATGCAACATGTTTTGTTTTTTTAATATATCAAACCCTAGTTTCCGTTTTTTTTTTAAATCCTGTGTCCAGTGACTTCAGCCATTGGACTGGGCAGAGATTAATAACCGTGTGATCCCAGAGGGGTGGGCATCCCCCCAGACAACACCTGCTACCTTGATTTAAAGGGGCAGGGTTGGGTTTATTGCCCAGTGCCCGAGGCACCTCAATAGTGGAATGGGATCCAGGCAATTTTTTCACTGGCCACACATGAGCTTCGGTTATGTGTAGTCCCCACTTGACATGGTACTTGTATCCAACTGCCATGGTGGGGGGGGGGTGCCAGTAAATAACTATCAAACCCCCTTAATTTAATTAATTCTTTTTTAATTGATGAAGGTGCTAAAAATGATTTTTAATTTAAAAAAAAATAATTCCATGGAGAAGACTTTGTTTCCAAAATAGAGCAAGTGTTCAGCCAGATTTTTGGAAGTTAAAAAAAGGGAAAAATTTTTAGTTTTATTGTTAACTTATATTTTTGGTGAGAGTGAGTGTTACGTAGTGGTATATTCACTGAACCAAAATGGATATATGTAACGTTCTAATATCGATATATATGTTGTATAGCGGGTCTTGTCAACGTGCTCCAAATTCAAAGGTGTTCGGCATGTGGTGGTCATCTTGTTTATAAAAAAAGTACAACGCGAGAAATATATCGTCACAAGCTGTTTAGCTTTTATTTCCAGGGCTAGTCTCGTGGGTTGTTTCAGAGAGGAGGAAAGGCAGAGAGAAAGAGAGAGAGAACACTGTTAAATTGGGACCAGAGGCCTGTCTGTCCCCCTAGGCCTCAGAAAGCAAAAAGAGACCGGTATTTTTCTTCGTCATTCTACGTCACCGCATGACTTCCGGTTCCGGTCAACACCTGAAACTTCCGGTTGGCTTTCAATTCTCCATTCGGGGGGTCACGCCCCGGTCAAACTCATGACAACCGTTTTGTGCTCATCACTTTTTTTTAAACCTTTACTATCTCTTATTTCTTCTTCCTCTCTTTTCTAATAGTAGAGTAGTCCTTGCAAAACTCAGGACCTTCCATCTCGCTACAGTGATTCTCCGTGGCGCAATGACTAACATAACATAACCATTTAGTATCATTTATTATCATCTTCATATCATTTATTATTGTTTTGTAATGTACTAATATTAAATTGTATGCATGTGTTTGTTTTGATATTTGTCTTTTCTCTGCACATTTTGTTGGCATTACATAATTGATAATTTTGGAAAATCATTTATTTATAAAGAGGCAAACTTTTAAAAAAACAAAAAAAAATTTAGTGATGTTATAAACTTTATGGTTGGGATTTTTACTTCAATAAATTCTTTGGAAATCAACTTTATTTTTACATTACTAGTAATTTATGGATATGTTTAAATTTCTAGGAAATGATATTTTTTCCATTTTTTTTTTTTACTATCTCTTATTTCTTCTTCCTCTCTTTTCTAATATAGGTCCTCGCAAAACTCAGGACCTTCCATCTCGCTACAGTGAGTCTCCGTGGCGCAGTGACTAACATGTTGGACTGCAACATTGTAGTAAGTGAGTTAGAACCCCAGTTGTGCCTCTTTTGGTGAGAGTGAGTCTCCATGGCGCAGTGACTAACATGCTGGACTGCAACATTGTAGTAAGTGAGTTAGAACCCCAGTTGTGCCTCTTTTGGTGAGAGTGAGTCTCCATGGCGCAGTGACTAACATGCTGGACTGCAACATTGTAGTAAGTGAGTTAGAACCCCAGTTGTGCCTCTTTTTGGTGAGAGTGAGTCTCCATGGCGCAGTGACTAACATGCTGGACTGCAACTTTGTAGTGAGTGAGTTAGAACCCCAGTTGTGCCATTTTTGGTGAGAGTGAGTCTCCGTGGCGCAGTGACTAATATGTTGGACTGCAACTTTGTAGTGAGTGAGTTAGAACCCAGTTGTGCCATTTATGGTGAGAGTGAGTCTCCGTGGCGCAGTGACTAACATGCTGGACTGCAACATTGTAGTGAGTGAGTTAGAACCCCAGTTGTGCATTTTGGTGAGAGTGAGTCTCCGTGGCGCAGTGACTAATATGTTGGACTGCAACATTGTAGTGAGTGAGTTAGAACCCCAGTTGTGCCATTTTTGGTGAGAGTGAGTCTCCGTGGCGCAGTGACTAACATGCTGGACTGCAACATTGTTGTAAGTGAGTTAGAACCCCAGTTGTGCCATTTTTGGTGAGAGTGAGTCTCCGTGGCGCAGTGACTAACATGCTGGACTGCAACATTGTTGTAAGTGAGTTAGAACCCCAGTTGTGCCTCTTTTGGTGAGAGTGAGTCTCCGTGGCGCAGTGACTAACATGCTGGACTGCAACATTGTTGTAAGTGAGTTAGAACCCCAGTTGTGCCTCTTTTGGTGAGAGTGAGTCTCCGTGGCGCAGTGACTAACATGCTGGACTGCAACATTGTTGTAAGTGAGTTAGAACCCCAGTTGTGCCTCTTTTGGTGAGAGTGAGTCTCCGTGGCGCAGTGACTAACATGCTGGACTGCAACATTGTTGTAAGTGAGTTAGAACCCCAGTTGTGCCTCTTTTGGTGAGAGTGAGTCTCCGTGGCGCAGTGACTAACATGCTGGACTGCAACATTGTAGTAAGTGAGTTCGAACCCCAGTTGTGCCTCTTTTGGTGAGAGTGAGTCTCCGTGGCGCAGTGACTAACATGCTGGACTGCAACATTGTAGTAAGTGAGTTCGAACCCCAGTTGTGCCTCTTTTGGTGAGAGTGAGTCTCCGTGGCGCAGTGACTAACATGCTGGACTGCAACATTGTAGTAAGTGAGTTCGAACCCCAGTTGTGCCTCTTTTGGTGAGAGTGAGTCTCCGTGGCGCAGTGACTAACATGCTGGACTGCAACATTGTAGTAAGTGAGTTCGAACCCCAGTTGTGCCATTATGTTCATTGTTGGACTAATACCCTTAGAGGAAAGGTATGACCCCATTTTTTCTTCGAGCTCTGGGTTATTTAACAAAATTTTTTAAAAAATGGGTCAGCTAATATAACAGGCGGGAAGATAAAACAAATAAAAAAAAAAAAAAAAACAAAAACAAAACAATATCAGTATAAATATTATTTCAAGAAGACATGCAAACAAATATTCATATGAATTATTATTTTTTTTTTTTTGACAACGTCACGTCAGACTAAATAAATATCAGCAACGCTCTTCAGATTCTTACGCATGCGCAACTCTATGCCGAGAGACGCTGATCCAAGGATCTTAAGGCCTTGATAGAGTCGGCTGATAAATTGAGCTTAGAACAGTGTTGTGACTGTGTGGCAGACCGGAAGTTCTTACTTCAACAAACAAAAATCAAATGACAAAAATAAATAGTTTGTGCATGGGATTGAAAATTAAAATAAAAATTTGTACAATTTCAACCAATAAGAGACGTTCACGCCTAAAAGGAAATTTATCAAATAGACCCTTTCGGAGCCTACTCGAATGCTATTTAAAGCCAACTTTTTCATATTCCAACAAGAAAGATCTAACTTGCCTAAGGGAATTCACGTCACCCTTTTTAAGAACATTTCGCATACATGCTGAAGGTATGAACTATCTCTCTCTCTAAATAACCTACGCTTTCGGAGATAAACATTAGATTCATTCAACTTATGCCTGACTGCTTTGTGTTGACTTTAAACTTTCACTTTTTCTTTCTCACTTAGAGATTTATAACATCTCTGATTATATTTTACGTTGAACTTTTCAAAAAGCACCTTTTTACAGAACTTTGCCAAGTATCCTGTATTACCTTTTGTAAACTTCATGTTAATACAATGTTGTTTGTTTTAATTGTGAGTTCTTGTCTTTTATGCCATGTGCTTATATAAATATATTCTTATAGTGTGATGTGTACTTTGACTAAATAACCTACAAGGCTTTGAAAACCCTAACCACTATAAATTATTTACCCCTAATACACCATCCTCTATAACTGAATTCATCAAATACAACATTGAAAATCCGGTTTATTAATTTTTTGTACAGGAATTCTTATTATAATGGAGATTTTGTGTTTGTCTGTCTGTAACCGAAACTATATCACTACTCAAGTCACGATCTCCTTTGTTATTTACGACACATTCTCCATGCATTTTATTTCTATCTAAAACTCAACTATTTAGAAATAGTCCAGCGATGAACATAATGACACAACTGGTGTTCTAACTCACTTACTACAATGTTGCAGTCCAACATGTTAGTACCACTACTGTTCTTTTACAAGGATGGCTTTGGCATTTAATAACCCACGAAGGTTGATATGCCAGTTTGTTGCCATGTCAAAATTCAAAATAAAAAAAATAAAAATAAATAAATAAAAACCGTCAATAGAAAAATTTATATACCTAGCTTTTGTTTCGCTTTCCTTTTCTTTTCTTTTTCTGTTCTCCCTCTTTTTTTTTTTTTTTTTTTTTAGTGTTTTTTCTTTTTTTTTCCCTTTGTTCTCTAATTTAAATTAAATTTTTTTTTTTTTTCTTTTATATTAAGGTAAGTTTGTTCTGAGACTCTATAAAAGAAAAACACAGTAATTGGTGGACCTGGCATGACGGTAGAGGTTGATGAAAGCCTTTTTTTGTAAGACGAAAGTATAATTGGGGTAGATTGACCAAACAACAGTCCTATCTATCACTTAAATGATCTTATTTTTAAGGTACTAAGTGATCCCCCCCCCCAAAAAAAAAAAATTGGGGTTCTGTTTTTTTTTTGTTTTTTTTGGGGCTTACTCTGTATAACAATTTACTGAACACCCTTCCAAAGGAACACAACCGATAATAAACTGAAAGTGAAACGATCAAGAAAGTTCATGACTGGCAAACAAGACACAGAAAATGACCAATTAACAGCAACAGTTTACATTAAAATAGATATAAGTAATTTTTATTTAAAAAAAAAAAACATTTTTTTAGACAGAAATTTTGGACTTTTTTTAGCAAAAAAAAAACAAAAAAAAACAAAAACATTTTCAAATTTTTAATTTATGTTTTAAATATAGACTGTTCAAATTCCCACCCCAAAAAAGTGTATGTTTTTTGTTCATACCAAATTAAAAAGATTCATTTTTTTAAAAAACCCAGAAAACAAAAAAAAAATAAAGTTAAGAGTTGTAAAAATATAAAGGTATGGTTCAATCAGTGCAGTTTGAACCTAAAAACACATCAGTTATACAAGGGTATACCATCAGGGTGTAATGCTTAGTAAGCTAGTCTCGCATATCCATTACTACTGAATACCGAGTTTAATCCTCGATGGATGCCCCATACTTGTGACCTTGTGTCACATCCTACCGGTGGCGAACAGGTCAGATAAATACCCACAGCAGTCATGTAATCTGGTCTCACTACAGAGTAATAAAAAACTGTTGATACGGTAACATGTGACACTATTTGACAGTGACCGTGACTCCTGTTACACTAACAATCTTCAAAAATAGCTAATGTCTGGCCCACTGTGTATCATAGCAATGGTATTCCTCATTATCTAGTAATAAGACCAGGTTGTTAATACATTGCAAAAAGCTTCATTCTCAGCTTCAAAATGACAGAATTAAGACCAAATATTAATACAACAAATAGAAAAGCTTTGTATTTGAATTATTTGGACTATTGTCCTCATCTTTATTGTTATCTACACAATGGGATAGTGGAGCCTCTGCCCCTCTCCACCCATTTTTGGCAGAATGCAATAATTGTCATGAGTGCAAATGGTTATTAAATGAGGTAGTCAATCAGCAAGGTATAAAATAATAATAATAATAATATAATAATAATAAGGGTGAAGCTAAAGGAAAATGAAAAAATGGAGAAATATCTAGACCTTGCCAGAGAACTGAAAAAGTTATGGAATATGAAAGTGAAAGTGATACCAAATGTAGTTGGTGCACTTGGAACAGTCCCAAAAGGATTAGAAAAGGGTTTAGAAAGTTTGGAAATCAGAGGAAGGATTGAAACCATTCAGAACACTGCACTGTTGCAATCTGCCAGAATACTCAGAAGAGTCCTGGAGACCTGAGGAGACTTGCTGTCACTCAGACTCCAGTGAAAGGCCATCAGCTACTGCTGATGTGAAAACTCAAAAGGAGTAAATGATAATAATAACACTGGCTTGCAATGTTTTCAAGGCCAAATATATAATAACTGATTTTAAGGCAGTTTTTTTATGCTGAATCCAAAAACCATTCTCATTTTTTCTAATCAGATCACATTGTTAAGATACAAGCTTTTACTTGAAATATATAGAACAGTATTATAATTGTGACATGCAGAGTTCACTGGCTTTTGAATGATTATTACTATTATGTAAAACTTGTTGCACATCTTAAAATCCAGACCTGACCAAACACAATGAATGGTATTTTTGAATTCAGTATAAAATGGTGATCATATATCACTTGGTAAACCATTGACCTTTGGAAAAAAACTTTTTAATGCAGGCCAGTGTAACATGTAGTGTCCACAGGATTTTGAATAAGTGTTATTATTATGTACAACTTGTTGTGGAGTATTCAAGCACATCTTAAAAACCAGACCTGACCAAATACAATGAATGGTATTTTTGAGTTCAGCATAAAATGGCGATCATATATCACTTGATAGACCTTTGGAAAAATATTTTTAATGCAAGCCAGTGTAATCTACTGGTATATGAAAAACAATATGAAATATAGTTATTGGTCAGGTATTGTGGACTCACTACAGAATAATGAGAATTTCCATTTTTGTGGTAACGTGTGGCCTTTTTTAGAAATTCAAATATATCCATGATTTTTTTCTAAGTAGACAACACTGTTTAATCTCTCTCTAGCTTCACTCTCTATAACTTTTTATACTTTAGTCTTTCACATTTTTTGTGCCTTTTTCAATTCCTCTTTATTTTAGTGATATGAAATGATTTCAGTTGACTGATGCTCCCGTGTTCTCAACCCACCAACATGACTGATGCTACCATCTCAAAAGCCATAGACAAGCAGAAATGCTAATCCATATATAAATAATTCTGTCATAGATTATGGGAACAATGCAATAATAATAATAATAATAATACTTAGACCTTGCCAGAGAACTGAAAAAACTGACCATCCAAACAACAGCACTGTTTAGATTGGCTAGAACACTCAGAAGAGTCCTGGAGACCTGAGGAGACTTGCTGTCTCTGAACTCCAGAGAAAAGGGACTGGAAGAATTGGAAATCAGAGGAAGAATCAAGACCATCCAAACAACATCACTGTTTAGATTGGCTAGAACACTCAGAAGAGTCCTGGAGATCTGAGGAGACTTGCTGTCACTGAAACTCCAGAGAAAAGGGACTGGAAGAATTGGAAATCAGAGGAAGAATCAAGACCATCCAAACAACATCACTGTTTAGATTGGCTAGAACACTCAGAAGAGTCCTGAAGACCTGAGGAGACTTGCTGTCACTGAAACTCCAGAGAATAACTCACAAGGAATGATGATAATAATAATAATAATCTATATTAGGATAATCATGCAATAGTTAGCAAGACGATATGACTTTTTGATTTTCATAATATTCAAATAAAATAATAACGTAGTTGCTGCTTATTGTAATAAAGCAGAAGTCAAGTTCAAATTTTTTTCAAACTGATGCAATTCTCATGAGGAATATAAACGAAGGTCGCTGTAAGATAAAGCCATTGGAGATAGCATACTGAGTTCGAGTTCTTTTTCCAGACCCTGAATGTCCATATTGGCTGTCACATCCATCCAATTGGCAAGGAGAGAAGAAGATAAGGGAGAAATAAATTTGTTGCTGAAACGAAAAAAAAAAAAGAAAAAAAAATTCAATTGAAATTCAATTATTTAATTAAACAAAATTTGAAATCCTTCAAACAAGAATTGGTCAAGTAATCAGAGTATTAAATTCAATTGAAATTCAATTATTTAATTAAACAAAATTTGAAATTATTCAAACAAGAATTGGTCAAGTTATCAGAGTATGAAATTCAATTGAAATTCAATTATTTAATTAAATAAAATTTGAAATTATTCAAAAAAGAATTGGTCAAGTTATCATTTTATATCAATTTTTCTGAAACACCCTGTACATTTCAAATTGATAATAGAGGTTCAGTCTCTATTTGTCTGTAAATGAAACTATGTCACTGCTTATGTCACATTACCCAAAATCGCAGAATATAGAATAAAAAACAAAACTATGAAATTAATTTTTAAAAATTGTATAATTACTTTAAATGGAAAAGATTATTTGTGATTTTTTACTTGCCTTTTATTCAGTAACAAGGGTTAACTAAAAAGTTTACAAATAAATAAATACCTACGATTTTGCGTAAAATTTATATGTAAAATATTCAAAATAATCATCTAATTAATAAGTGCACACAACAATTTAAGGGGTGGAGGCAGAAGTAACTTTCCATTTCAAATTGTTTTATTTTTTTTATTCCTTTAATAAATTTGATGATTTTACTTACTTATAATACAAAACCTCTGACATTGAATTTTTAACTCCCATCACCCTCGGGCAATAACTTTCAAAAATTATTTTTTACACCGCCCTGAGGGGTTTTTTTTGCTAGTAATATCATTTTTCTTTTAAAAATACCCAATACTATATGCATTACTAATACTAGCAAATATATCCCCCTCCAGGTACAAGTATTTAAGTTTTAATGTAATAAAATATTATATTAAATTAGAAAGGCTAATCAAAAGGATAATCACACAATTATTAAGATCAACTTTTTAATATCAATAAGCAAATTAGCCTTCCCATTATTGAGAATTCTGGGGTATGGGGGTTATCATCCTTTGTCTGCGAGCCTCTGTTTCAAACCAACCAATCACGAGCCAGCATACTTTGGTGGCAAAGCCGAATAAGCAAACTCACTCTCTTCTGATCCAGCTAGCACTGGGGACAGACCTAAATAAGGGTCGCTCCTCTTCCTCAACAACCAGAATCGGAGTCAGACATCAAACAGAACGTCTATCATATCCGAACTATCAGAAGGCCGTAGCAAAGGCTCCGATAATACCCTATCTCAGGACTCAGATAAGTTTATTACAAATTATATTTGTGCAGACGAACTAAAGTTTGCAACCTTATTGTTATTCAGTAATACAAGTCTTTTATTCATATTTCTAGTTGTTTGGTTATTTCTTTAACTCTCAACCTGTCTGCCACACACGTGGTTAACTCCATCATTCAAACCTTGGAGTACTGTCGTTTGTGTCTAATTTCTTTACATCATTGACACTGTAAACCACTAACTAGTTGTATATATAAATACAATTGCATATTATTAGTATGTAAATAAGGCCAACAGTATTAGTAATGTAAAACAATTTTATTAATAATTGAGGTTTAAATAAAAATAAAATCATGGAGACTTTGACATAAATAACAAAGGGAATTGTGACTTGAGTAGTGATATAGTTTCAGTTACAGACACAATGTTCATAAGATATTATATAGCTTAAAAGCCACCCTATCGAGTGGCAATCAAGCTAGTTCTTCATGCATGGCAACCATTTGATCTGGGTTTTTCGTTTGTACAGAACTTTCTTTTTGTGAGGCATATTAGCTGCTGTATACAATAGGCAATAATTTACAGAAGAACTCAAAATTCATAGCTGCATTTAAGTATTGCATTAATACTTAAGCTTATCTTTGAAAAGTGCTTATTCTTCAGCTGCTACTTAATTCAAAGATTATTTGGTGTACATAGGTCCTTACTTTCTGTACATTGGTTTGGTTTGTTTAGTTTTACAGCATATCAACCTCAGTGGGTCATTTAATGCCGATAAAGTTTTGAAATAAATCAATTCTTAATGGATAATACAATTTTTTTATAAATACATTTTTCTATTTAATCCATAGATGGGACCCTAACAGGTACTACCACTCCGGGTCAGAGTGGACCAGGGAGCAATGGTGATGAAAGGGTGCTCCACATTCCCCAAACCTCCAAAACTGGAACCTCACCATCAGATAGAGTTTAACGTCATTCCCAGGACATGTAGACCCGCAGCCACCGCCTTCTAGCACCCATATGATAAAAAGGGGTTGAGGCTTGCCATAAGGGCAATAGGGTTGGGAAAATCATATAGGTGCTAGGGCTTGACGTGACCAGCCAATTGATCGGAGGGGCCTCTCCAACCGCCCGTCTAGCCCAAGATAGGGCCAAAGTGGAGTATTGCATGTCATGAACTGCTCATCCACCTGGGCTCTATCCTTAAGCATCACGGGTCGCCACCCACGGCCAACAGGTGGCCCCATTGGGGGAGTCTTACCACTCTGCAGAGGTGCAGTCGGTGCATTCTAACGCCCCAGCCGACAAGGCGGTAATTTCTGTACAAACAATTATTTCTATTTCATGAGTAACTTTCACTGGATTTCGCAATTAATTTTAATTATTCTCAGTGATGCTGATAGCTTTTTGATTTACTGCATCCTGGGACGAGCATATTTGCTTTGAATGAGTCCCCGGGAAAATTTATGGGTCCTAACTAAAGCCATCTAACTCCTATCTTGTAATCTATCCTGTGTAATTAATTTCTAAGAAACTATTGAAATGTATTTACAGTTAGCTTGGAATGGATGGTGAAGGAAGAAAAAAGAAAAACACTAGGACACATGGATATGATTTTACTGTGTCCTTTTATATTTGTGTGTGTCAGAGATGCAGGATGCATACCTATCAGCATCTCTCTCTCTCTCTCTCTCTCTCTATATATATATATATATATATATATTGCGCCAACATGAACAGCATGTTCTCCATTCTCTGGGAGAGGCACCTTCACTGGCTTGGACATGTTAGGAGAATGTTAAATCCTAAGATGTGTCAAACAGACATAAAAACACCAAGCTCTCATTACCAAGCCCAAACCAGGGCCCGCTTATCACAGAACTCTACAACTAGCTCACTTCTAAGGCATTGTATCAGCATACGTTAAAAGGCGGGTACAATAGCACACTTACTGAAGGACAAGAAACTACCGAGACGAAGCGTCTTATCAACATTTCCTACCGACGAAATGAATACCCTGTTATCACCATTACTCCAAGAAAATTATTTAACTCAGATAAGTCTCGTAGCAAATACCATTAAAATTTGCAACAATTTTATGTAATTTTGTCAATACAAGTGCCTGCATTTACTTTCGTGTTTGTTCCTTCTTTGTCCAACAATTTGCCTACAACTACGGAGAAATAAGAGCTCCTTTGAAAAGCGTAAATATTCTTACATGATACTCCATCCTTGAATGGATGGAGCCGGCTCAACCCACTCTGGTGAATCTTGTCACAAGACAAGAAAGACTGTTGTTGCTTAAATGGTCACTCATCTAAGTACTGAACAGGCTCATCACTGCTTAACTTAAGTGATTGAGCGGGAACAAGTGATTTCAATTTAACTTGACTGTAAGTGTAAGAGAAATTTTTAAAATTGTAACATTTAAAAAGAATATTAGGAGAGAAAAAAAAGTTAAATTGAACTTAACGGACCTAAATTCCATTATCGTATGTCACCTGGCAAAAAAAAAAAAAAAAAAAAAAAAATCAGGGAATTAACCGAATTTAATGAAATTTTCACTGTTGATATATTAATGAATAAAAGATATAATGCAGCAATTATTTTATTTTAAAACTTTTACATTTTTCAGGTAAGTTAACTTTGAATCATGTATCTTTGGGAATCTGTGTTACGCCTCAAAGATATGTGGTTTAAAGTTAACTGACCAGAAAAATGTAAAAGTTTTTAAATAAAATTAGTGGTGCATTATTTCTTTTATTTAATTAATATATCAACTCTGAAAATTTCATTAAAATCGGTTAATTCTCTGATTTTTGGTATTTTTTCCCCTTTCGGCAGGGTGGCATATTGGAATTTAGGTCCGTTAAGTTCGATTTAATTGAAAAAAATTTACCTATCGTTTTTGTCCGCCAAATTTTCAGCCATGAATGTATCCAGGTCTAATCCAACTCCATAACCATCTCCTGTACCTTTAGGGGTCAACGCCAGGGCAGGGGGAACAGAATCTTCCACTTGGTATTTAGACAGTTGTTTACTCAGAGCAGATATAAGATCAGAAGAACCTTCAGTGTGTTGATTCACCAAAGATTTTTCTTGCAATCCATTCCTGTTCTCTTCTTCAATGTCACTCACCTAGGGAAAAAAAAAACAGAAGAAGGAAATTGAAGGGTAATACTTTTTTGGTACGATCAACTGCCGCTCGCTCGAGTTCGGCCTATGACATCAGCTTTAGACACGCCCACAAATTTTATTTTAGTTTATTTAATGTTTTTTCTTTCGAATGGAAAAAAATTTTTCAAGAAAATATTAATTTTTCTGTAAGTTTCATAGTGTTAAATATAGGAGGGGTAAATTTCACAGGGTAAAATTGGTGGTACCTAGTAAAAAGAGAGGAACTCTTCAATGCATTGATGAGGAAATGAGAGTTTGTCTCTCAAACATAAGACCAAACATTGAAGAAATCACAAAGGTCTCATCAAGCTCATGTTTCTCATTAACACAGGAATGAATAAACTTCATAGAGGTATGTTAAGTTTGCTTTTGTTAAATGTGTTATTTAAAAAAAAAATTAAACATTTAACTTAATAACATATTAGTCCTATTTTGTATACAGTGCGCTACCAAGTATCTGTAGTACTGTAAGTGCGCCCAGACTGTATAAAGTTTGAGAACCACTGCTGTAGCCTATGCCGGTAAGAAGTTACTAGCGGCGGAAATGAATTATAGCAACATTGAAAAGGAATGCCTCTATTTATTCTGGTCAGCAAAATATTTTGTTCCCTATTTGTGGGGAAAGGAATTCCAGTTAGATATCACTACCATTAACATATTTGAATCGCACACAAATACCTAACGGAAAGATATTGCAATGGATCACATATGTACAATTCAGCTTTAAACTGGAAAGAATTGAGGGAGATAAAAATTTAAACTAGAAGAAAAAGAAATTGAGAATACGGCTTCGGTTAAAACGAAAAATGAATAAGTAGTTTTATTCACATTTTGGTAAAGAAGAACAATTTCCTCGTAAATTCCTACCATAAAATAAACTGAACCCTCATTTTATGTCCGTGTTTTTGCAATAAATATTTTATTTTTCTTGCACCCGTTATTTTACAATACTAAATATATTTTCTTAATTCTTTATTCTTTAACAAATAAATAAAATATATTTAGTATTGTAAAATAACGGGTGCAAGAAAAATAAAACATTTATTGCAAAAACACGGACATAAAATGAGGGTTCAGTTTATTTTATGGTAGGAATTTACGAGCAAATTGTTCTTTTTTTTTACTCACATTTTTATAATGTTAAAATAAAAAAAGAAAATGAAAATTGAATTAGAAGCTTTTATAATATTTATGTTGACCCCCCCCCCCCCCCCAATAAAAAAAAACAAACAAACTAGGAGAGATGTCATAACTTGTAAAAATAATGTTAAAAAAATTGGTCGGAAAATTAAAACGGAAAGTTTTTTGGTGGTCCTCCGTGACAGTTTAACAACAGTCTATGAATGAACTTTATGCGAAATGGGTTACGGTTTAGGGTGTTAAGTTTTTATAAGCTTACATTTCTATAAATATATTTGATGCAATATCAGCGGGAGTGGACTCCGCCCACTTCCGCCCAAAATGTTTGTTCCCGCTTCTTACCCCTTGTATGAGATTGAATCAGTTCGTAATAAAACCTTGTTGAATTCACCTCGTGGTGTTAACCGCTGCTGTCTTATCTTTATCCGCCCCTTGTGTGACCAGCTCCCCAATTTATACTTTTACCTTTTGTAAAATTCTATTATTATTCCACGCATTATTTTCACTATGCACTCCTCTGCTACTTACCAATCCTCAACAGGTTATGCTCCCAGTAATTATAATAATAGAATTTATTTTAATGGAGACCCTGAACAATTTCAGTTATGGGAAGTTAAATTTGTTTCCTACCTACGACTCCAGAAACTGGCATATATTATAGAATCCGAGACTGACGATATCCAACCAGAAAAAAACGCTGAAGTTTTTGCTCTGATGACCCAAGTACTCGATGACAGAAGCCTTACTCTAATTATGAGGGACGCGAGAAATAACGGAAGGTTGGCAATGCAGATATTGAGAGAACACTATGTTGGAAGTAGTAAACCCAGGATAATTTCTCTATACACGGAATTGACATCACTAAAAATGTCAGAACATGAAAGTGTTACAGACTATCTCTTACGTGGAGAAAAAGCTGCGTTCTCGCTAAACTCGGTTGGTGAAAACATATCTGAAAGCTTATTAATAGCTATGATACTAAAGGGCCTCCCGAATGATTTTAAACCCTTTTCGACTGTGATAACACAAAGGAAGGACGAATTAAAATTCAACGAATTTAAATCAGCTCTAAGAAGTTTTGAAGAGACCGAAAAATGCCGAACAAATGGACCACGAGAAGACTACTCAATGAAATTGAATGTTCAACAAAATTACCAAAAATTCGGACACCGGAATTTTGAATGCAAAGCCCGCCAAAATTTAAAAAAAAGATGGTGCGAACATTGCAAGAAAAATAACCACGACACGAAGTATTGCCGAAATAAAATAAAAGAAAATTCAGTCAACTCAATGAAAGACACGGATGAAAAAAAGTCATTTCTTTTCACTGTAAGTACTTCTAAAAAATCCTTTGACTATCCATTTAATTTACTTGTTGACTGTGGGGCCACCGCCATATAATTACTGATAAAACGAAATTTGTTCGTTTCAATGAAAATTTTAATACATCACAACATACTATTGAACTTGCAGATGGTACCAGAACCACAGGTTTGGTACATGGAAAAGGCGATGCCAAATTTTTATTAAAAGATAATAAAGGCATTACTCATGAAACAATATTAAAAGATGCATTATATATTCCATCCTATAAGCAAAATATTTTTTCGGTACAGTCAGCGACCCAGAACGGTTCTTCCCTCCATTTTTATAAAAATAGCGCGAAACTCAAGACACCTAATGGATATATATGCAATATCAAAAAACAAGGAAAATTATATTTTCTAAACAACATAAAAACTATACGAACTCACACTTTAAAAGAATGGCATAGTATTCTTGGACATTGTAACAAAGAAGATATTTTAAAAATTAGAGCAAGCTGTAAAAGGTATGAAAATAAGTAATAAAAATAAATTCGACTGCAAAACTTGTACTCAAGGAAAAATGTGCCAATACAGAAATAGAAAAGCCGATAAAAAGGCAAATAAAATACTTGATTTGATTCATTGTGATTTGGCAGGTCCTATTGAACCAGTTTCAATAAATGATTCAAGATATGCGATAACTTTTGTTGATGACTACTCTGGATTAATAGTAGTTTATTTTCTTAAAAATAAATCAGAAGCAGCAGATGCAACAGAAAGATTTTTAGCTGATATGTCACCTTATGGATCTATTAAAAGATTAAGAACAGACAATGCTCTTGAATTTACTTCTACAACATTTAAAAATATTCTTGGAAAAAATAAAATAAAACATGAATTCTCAGCTCCTTATTCACCACACCAAAATGGCACGGCTGAAAGATCATGGCGATCACTTTTTGAAATGGCAAGATGTCTATTGATTGAATCAAAATTACCAAAAAATTTGTGGAATTATGCACTTAGAACATCAGCTTATATAAGAAATAGATGCTTCAGTAGAAGAACTGGAAAAACTTCTTATGAAATGTTTACATCTCAAAAACCTGACATAAGCAATATGTATACATTTGGCAGTACATGCTTTGCCTATATTCAAAATAAAACAAAATTGGATCCGAGGAGTGAACAAGGAATTTTTGTTGGATATGATCCAACAAGCCCAGCTTATCTCATTTACTTTCCAGACAGAAAAGAAATTAAAAGAATAAGATGTGTATCTTTTCATGAAAATCAACGATTTGATGAGGAGAAAAACAGCTATTTTGACTACCCCATAAATAAAAACCCTGAATCACAGGATGATATTGATGAACAACTGGAAAATAAAAACCCTAAATTACAGGATGATAATGATAAACAACTGCAAAATAAAAATACTGAATCACAAAATAATAATGAAAAACTTTCTAAACGAAAAATTAATAAACCCAAATATTTGGAACTACATATTAAATGATGATTCAGACATGTTAGATAAAACAAACTGTTCAATTGATTATTGTTACAGAGTGAGTAACATTCCACAAAGTTTTGAAGAAGCCATCACATCTATTGAAAAATTAAAATGGGAAAAAGCAATGAATGATGAAGTAAAGGCTCTTAAAGAAAATGAGACTTATGAACTTACCCTGTACCTCAAAACAAGAAAGTTATTGGAGGTAGATGGGTATATGCTGTAAAATTAGGACCAAACAATGAAGAACAATTTAAGGCTAGATATGTAGCCAAAGGTTTTTCACAAGTAGAAAATGTAGACTACCAAGAGACGTTTTCACCCACAGCAAAAATGACATCCATTAGAATGTTAATGCAGATCGCAGTACAAAACAACCTGATTATACATCAGATGGATTTTAAGACAGCATATCTTAATGCAAATATCGATTGTGATATTTATGTAAAACAACCAAAAGGTTTTGTGCAAACGGGTAAGGATGGTGAGAGACTTGTTTGCAAACTAAAAAAGTCTTTGTATGGACTGAAACAAAGTGGAAGAAATTGGAACAATTTGTTACACACTTTTTTAACTAACCAAAATTTTGAACAATCATTAAATGATTATTGCGTATATACAAAAATTTACAAAAATTCAAAAAATAATTATAATAACTTGGGTAGATGATATTATTATTGCAACTCCTGACTTAGAAAGCTTAAATGACTTGAAAAGTAATTTATCTCAAAATTTTAAAATGAAAGACTTAGGTCAATTATCTTACTTTTTGGGAATGGAATTTCAAATAGGTAATAATACCATTAAAATGAATCAGACAAAATATCTACAAAGAGTTTTGAATAGATTTGGGATGGCTGATTGCAATCCAAAAGCTATACCATGTAATCTAGATATTAATAAAAATAAACCTTGTAACTCAAAAGAATTAGTCGACGATAGACTATACAGAGAAATTATAGGTAGCCTGATCTATGCGATGACATGCACTAGACCTGACTTGTGTTATGTTGTAGGCAAATTGTCCCAACACTTGTCAAGACCTACAAATGAACACTTAAATCGTAGCAAGTTTGTCTTGAAATATATCAAGGGAACACTTGACTATAGCTTAGTTTTCAAAAAATCTGAAAACAATTTGAGCCTAATTGGTCATTGTGACTCAGATTGGGCAAATTCTGAAGATAGAAAAAGTATCTCTGGATACTGCTTCCAGTTGAACAGGGATGGACCAATGATTTCATGGAGATCCAGAAAACAATCTACAATAGCTCTCTCAACTTGTGAAGCAGAATATATAGCTCTATGTAATGCTGTGCAAGAAGCAACATTTATAAAACAATTATATAAAGACATGAATAGTCATAAGCTTGAAATTGACATATATGCAGACAATCAGAGTGCTAACAAATTAGCAAAAAATCCTATCAATCATCAGAGATCGAAACACATAGATGTGAAATATCATTACATAAGATCAGAAATACAGAACAATAATGTAAATTTAAACTATATACCATCAAAAGATAATATTGCTGATATGTTTACAAAACCTGTAAGCAAAATAAAATTAAGAGAATTTGTAAAACCTACTTTTAATTAAAATTTAACAAGAGTTGTCTACCTTTAAATGTAAATTTTGTTTAACTTCATATAAGCTTATGGAGGTGAGTGTTAAGTTTTTATAAGCTTACATTTCTATAAATATATTTGATGCAATATCAGCGGGAGTGGACTCCGCCCACTTCCGCCCAAAATGTTTGTTCCCGCTTCTTACCCCTTGTATGAGATTGAATCAGTTCGTAATAAAACCTTGTTGAATTCACCTCGTGGTGTTAACCGCTGCTGTCTTATCTTTATCCGCCCCTTGTGTGACCAGCTCCCCAATTTATACTTTTACCTTTTGTAAAATTCTATTATTATTCCACGCATTATTTTCACTATGCACTCCTCTGCTACTTACCAATCCTCAACATAGGGATTTGGGGATTAAGGTTGTTTTTAATTACGTATTGCTTAAAAAACAACAAAAACCCAAAATTACTATACATTTAATTAACCATTGAAATTAATTATTGAATCCAACGGTAGACACATTAGTCTCAGTTGTTTGTGTTAAGTATTGCAATGTATAATTTCAATTAAACTTGGTTTAAAAAAATTTTTTTCAATATTAAATGTATAGTAATTTGTTTTGTTTTTTGTTTTTTTAAAGCAATACGTAATTAAAAACAACCTTAACCGTAACCCAATTGGCAAAAAAGTTCATTCATACACTGTAGTTAAACTGTCACGGAGGACCACCAAAAAACTTCCTGTTTTAATTTTCCGAACAATTTGCAAGTTTAGCCTGATGAAAGAGAATGATAAAGAGAAAATGAAAATTGAATTAGAAGTTTTTATAATATTTATGTTGAAACCCCCTCCCCCCAAAAAACTAGGAGAGATGTCATAACGTGTTTAAAATAATGTTTAAAAAAGAATTAACAAGTTAAGAATAGTTAAAAAGCAAAAAGGAAGAATTAGAGAGAGAAAAAAAAAAAGAACGGTAATGTACGAATTTGTGTATTTTTGAATTTATTTTTGAATTTTATTTTTTGAATTTATTTTTGAATTCAAAATAAGGAAAGATGCTTCCTTTGAATTTTAGCCAATAAACAAATCTGGCGGGAAAATTTCAAGAAAAACAGACGACCACTTTCGAAATTAAGCAGAGACGATAATTGACAGACGATAACTTTCAAAATAGAAATGAAATAGTGAGACATTTTTGGGAGGTTAAGCGTAGAGAAATGAATGCAGACAACAAGGACAGACAGTGTGAAGGTGAAGAATTTTTTTGAGACAATTGAATCGGGAAATAGCCAAGAATGAAGATATTTTGAAAAAAATTTTTTTTTTGGCAAAGTGGGAATTGAAGAATTTGAAATTGGAAGGTATTTATTTATTTTTTTTCTCTCCGGAAAGAAAAAATAATTCTCTGTGGTTTCACTTTTAATTAGTATCGCCCAAAGATCGTATGACAGATTTTTTTGTTTTAAAAACGAATTAAAATTAATTAAATCGATTATTTAAGGTCAAACTTTGGTAATAAAGGACTATTTGCTCGTAAATTCCTACCATAAAATAAACTGGACGCCCATTTTATGTCCGTGTTTTTGCAATAAATGTTTTATTTTTCTTGCCCCCATTATGTTACAATACTAAATATATTTCCTTTATTTATTTTAATATTCACTTCAATGTGTATATTTTAAAAGCTTTTATTTTGTGAGAATTCTTTGTTTTAAAGTAGGGGTTCGTTTTTACACTTCAACTTTTTACTCGTAAATTCCTACCATAAAATGCCCAAGCCTAATTTTATGGCAGGAATTTACGAGTAAAAAGTTGAATATTACTTTTTGTTGTTATTTCTTTTCTTTTTGGTACTCTAAAATAAAAACGTCAGATTTTAATCATCGTCGACGAAAAACAAAATTACGGTCATAAAAGGAGGATCCAATTTATGCCTAAATTGTAAAACGAGCCCCCACTTTAAAACTAAACATTCTCACAAAATAAAAACTTTTAGAATATGCACATTGAAATGAATATTAAAATAAATAAAATATATTTTGTATACATATATATTGTAACATAACGGGTGCAAGAAAAATAAAACATTTATTGCAAAAACACGGACATAATGAGGGTTCAGTTTATTTTATGGTAGGAATTTACGAGCAAATAGTCCTTTATTACCCAAACTTTTGTCTAAAATGATAAGTAGTAACATAATGACCATCATTAAAAAAAGAAAAATATCATTTACATATACAATTTAAAAAAACAAAAACATTTAAAACGATTTTCGGTCAATTTCTATCGCTTTCGGTCTGAGACGCTGGCTTAAAATGGCTTTTTTACAAATTTAATGTAACATTCGCGATTGCAAAAAAATATACCAAAAATCAGGTAATTATTCAATTTTAATAAAATTTTCAGTATTGATTTATCAATTAATGAATTTTAAAATGCATCAGTTATTTTATTTCAAAACTTTAATTAAGTATTTTTGCTATGAAAAATGAATATATAAAATTCATTTAAAATATGAAAAGCCTGATGTTAAGTTTAAAATGTTATATTTTTAGATTCTAAAAATAAATATCTATTTCATAAAATTCATTTTGTCAAAAACGGATTTTACGTCAATTTTGGCCCTCCCTAAAAAACATTTTCGAATTTATTTGTTATTATTTTATGTTTTGTCTGTGTGGTGAAAAATGATTATTTTAATAAAAAATAATTATTTCAACTTATTTAAATTTTGTCAGTATTTTCTTGAAATTGGACATTTTTAAAAACTTCATCTTCCAATGTTTATTTATTGTTTTTCCTGGATATTCTTTTTTTTCTCCAAAAAATAAGAATCGATCTGCTGCCTTTTTTTAAAACCACTTTTGTCATGACGACAGCACAAAAAAAGGTTTGATTTTCTTAAAATTGATAACACTTCATGACACTTATGTGTAATATTTTTGCTTGACTTTTTCTTGGTTTGGTTTGGTTTGGTTCTTTGTTTAGCTATTTGCCTACTTTAAGCCGCTCACATTATTTCCTCATTTCCCTACCCCTATCTTGATTTTTTTTTAAATTAAAAGGATTCTTTAAAATTCTTAAAATTTTTTTAAAAATTAAAAGGATTCTTTAAAATTCTTAAAAAATTTTTTAAAATTAAAAGGATTCTTTAAAATTTTTTAAAATTAAAAGGATTCTTTAAAATTCTTAAAAAATTTTTTAAAATTAAAAGGATTCTTTAAAATTTTTAAAAAAATTAAAAGGATTCTTTAAATTTCTTAAATTTTTTTTTAAATTAAAAGGATTCTTTAAAATTAAAAAAAAGTTAAAAGGATTCTTTAAAATTCTTAAAAAATTTTTTAAAATTAAAAGGATTCTTTAGAATTTTAAAAAAATTAAAAGGATTCTTTAAAATTCTCTAAAATTTTTTAAAAATTAAAAGGATTCTTTAAAATTCTTAAAAAATTTTTTAAAATTAAAAGGATTCTTTAAAATGTTTTAAAAATTAAAAGGATTCTTTAAAATTCTTAAATTTTTTTTAACAATTAAAAGGATTCTTTAAAATTCTTTAAAATTTTTTAAAAATTAAAAGGATTCTTTAAAATTCTTTCACTGTTTGATTTATTTTACCAAAATAACATCTGAGATAAATCATTGCAGATTTCTATTTGTATTTAACAATTTCCGACTCTTGTCATGTAAGCATTTCTGAATTAGTTAATGTTTTCTTATTGTTATTTGATTTCTTTCTTTCACTCTTCTCTCTCTTTCATATTTATGTTCTTTTTAATTACTTATCTGAGGTGATGACAGGGCCTGACACACGGAGGTACAAGTGTATTAATATATAGATAGTATATAATTTGAATCATTAACATATTTTCAAGTTCAACACTCAAAAAGAGTGGTGTAGAATAATACTAAGTCCAATTACAGTCGAATTGATAAGACAGCAAGCAGTCGTAACTGAAATACGATTCTGGTTTGCTGCAAAGACTACTGCAGAATGGCAGGATTTATGGAGCCTCAGAGGATCCTACAAACCAAGCAGCCAATCAGGACTCCGGGAATGGAATCACCCAAATGCATGAGTGGACTGTTCTGAATTCCCATAAGTACCAGTTGTCTTGACACTGGTTCAGTTGTGCTTGGCCAGTCACATTGTTCAAACCAATAGTAGACTGACTGACTGACTGACTGACTTCAATAAGTGGGTTATTATACTAGTGTCAGTCAAAGGTTTTACTATATTCTGGTACATACTAGTTTGTGGCATGTATATCATGATGGAAACAGTTCAGGCTGTTGTAGATACCTAGTGTGGTTGGTAGTATTGTAGTAGTTGGTGTGCTGACATGTTTTGCATTGCTTTGCACCATGTGTGATTTGAAAGTCGCACAGATGAACGTGCAACATAGTCTAATTTGGGAATTTATACTTTATGAGGTCGAACCATTCTAAAGATTGAACCATAAATAGACGAGAAAAAATAATTTGATTTTTCGTTCAAATTTAGTATGAAAAAAGAAATCATACTTCGAATTCTCGGCTGTCCGAAGCAAAATATATATATTTTATTTTAACTTCACACCTGATAATTATTTTGAATTTTAAATTACGGGTGTGTCTCTTTCAACATAAAAAAAAATGCAATTAGTTGATTAACAAAACAAACAAAAGTGATCATTACAAGGAAAAGACATAAATATCTATTAATAATAGAGATTCGTTTTTTTTTTGTATGTAACTGAAACTACGTCACTGCTTACGTCACAGTCCTTTTTCTAAAATTCTATTAAAAATCAATTAAGAGTCAAATTTTCACGATAATGCCGAGCAAGCAAAGTTGTGCAATGGCTGAAGCTGCAGTTTATCACAGTACAGTAACCAGATAGATCATCAAAAAATCTGGCAAGCACAGCTGGGCCTAAAACCATGGATTCCAAGGCCAAGCTCGAAAAACAAATTAAAATTAATTAAATCGATTATTTATAGGCATTAGCATTTTTGTCGGCTGCTAGGAATTTTAAAAGCGAATTAAAAATAATTAAATCTATTATTTAAGGTCAAACTTTGTCTAAATCGATAAGTAGTAACATAATAACCATCATTAAAAAAAGAAAAATATCATTACGTATGTAGTTTATTTTTTTAAAGATTTAAAACCATTTGTTTTGGTCAATTTCGACGTGATCCGCCATTCAGCCTCTTTTTCGATGGTTTTAAGTGCTTGTTTACAATTTTACTGTAACATTCGCGATTGCAAAAAATTTTACCAAAAATCAGGTAATTATCTGATTTTAATGAAATTTTCAGTATTGATTTAACAATTAATGAATTTTATAATGCATCAGTTATTTTATTTCAAAACTTTAATTTAGTATTTTTGCTATGAAAAATTAATATATAAAATTCATTTAAAATATGAAAATCCCGATGTTAAGTTTAAAATGTTATATCTTTAGATTCTAAAAATAAATATCTACTTAATGCAAACCAAGCCATAGAAGCACTCGGTGAGTATCAGGCAAGCTCAGCATCTCACAGTCCAGTGTGATTTGTCACGTTTCAAGACTTTGGCAAAACCACTGGAACTTCAGATTTATACCTCACATTACCAAAATATTGCTGAGCTTTTGATTCACCCAAGTAAATTTGACCCATGTTCATTGGGGCAGTAGAATACGCTAACTGCACCTCTGCAGAGGAGTAAGACGCCCACCTCCCATGGCGCAACTTGTGATGCTTAAGGATGGAATCCTAGTGGCTGAGCTGTCCATGATATACAAGTCTCCACTTTGTTTTTTACCAATCGGCTGGTTACATCAAGCCCTATCACCTATATGATTGTCCTCACTGTGTTGCTTTTTTGGCAAACCCCCAACCCTTTTATCATATATATATTTACCAACTCCTCCGCACGAGCAGGATACGACACAAGGTCAATTTCCTAAGCGGAGTTCAACAGGTTTGAATTCAGAGTTTTCCTTCTCCTAGACTGGTTACCTAGCCATGGTTAAAGAGTCCAGTCTGCCCTGCTATTTATCCATAACTGGAGGGAGAGTAGGATTCATACCTTTCCCAAGGGTATTAGCGCTAAGTGAAATGCAATTACTACGTCCAGGATTTGAACTCGGAGCGACGAGTCCATTTCCCATGACTTTAACCATTACACCACGCGCTTCCTACCCTTTTATCCTATATGTGATAAAAGGCGGTGGCTGAGGGTCTTAGTGTCCTGGGTATGACGTTAAACTGCTTCTAGTGGTGAGGTTCCTATTTTGGAGCTATGGGGAGTGTGGAGTACCCCTTCATTTCCATTACTCCCAGGTCCACTCTGATCTGGAGTGGTTTTACCTGTTAGGGCCCCATCTATAGGTCAATAGATCTGTTTGAAAATTATTCCTATTCAATAAGACTGCGCAAAAAATTAACAAATTTGGTGTCCCAACTATGGCTTAAATAGATCAAAAAATGAGCTTACAAAAATATGTTTAAAAAGTAATTGGTAATTTGCTTGAAGCATTGTTAAGTATGTTATAATGTATTAATTTGAAAGCAATTACAATGCAAGTAAAAAATAAAAACAAAAAGATGTTATTTTTTGTGTCCTATCGATTTCCAAGTAAAACTTTATCTTCAGAGACGATTTTCCTTAATGCCTTAATTTCTATATAGGAAGTACAATTAGACCCCTCCACATTGGAATCAAAGAACATATCCACACACGTGCATCCTCATTCTACAAACATTTAATCAAATGCAAAAATAAAGACAATAGTTTTTCCGTTAAGATAGAGACAGTAATACGAAACATTGGTAATCTCAGAATAAGAGAAAGTTTATTAATAGCCAAATTAGGTCCTAGTATAAACAATAGATTAGAGCTAAACACTGAATACATAATTAATTAAAATACACGTTCCTCACAGTATATAATACATAGTATGTACATTTCATTATACATATATCAAATGAATATTACATAAATATATAAATAGATGAAAATAAAATTGAAATTGAATTAACGGCTAAATGTCCATCACGCAAAGTGAGCGTGACGTTTAAAAAAAAGAACACCACGAGACGCGTGCTTATAACATTAAAAAAAAAAAACGACCAAAAAAAACAAAAAAACGCGTCCATTTCCGAAAATCGTCTCTGAAGATAAAGTTTTACTTTGAAATCGATAGGACACAAAAAATAACATCTTTTTGTTTTTATTTTTTACTTGCATTGTAATTGCTTTCAAATTAATACATTATAACATGTTTAAAAAGATAATTTGCATACCCAGCATGAAAGAATAAAACAAAAATGTCTTTGGCATTAAATAACCAAAGGGTTGACATGCTGTAAAATCCAGTCAACCAAGTAAATTCTTCTGTGAGGGAGCTAAAAAGGTTATAAGATTCACTTACCTGAATCCTTGGCAAGGGTGGGAACTGACTTTCGAATGGGCCGGTGCGGAAATTTTCTGGCGTCCCAACGGAGGAAGATGACAGGGACAAAGAAGTCGAGGGCATTGTGTAAATCTGTTTTTGATTCTGGTTTATCAAATCAAAGACGTTATTGGATGAGATTGAGTTTTCATTGGATGAAGAGTGGTCAAATGAGACGTCCTTCCATTTCATGACATTTTGGAAACCACTTTCAGCAGAGGCGGTTGAAAGAGGAATATCTGTTTGGACGAACAAGGCTGAGGAAACCGTAGCAGATGTTGTTGTTGTTGTTGTTGTAATGGCGCTGTTAGTGTTGTTGTTATTGCTGCTGTGTGTAGATGGCAATAGACTGGGTTGTAAAAGAGTCGATGAAAGAGAATTCCTCAGAACAGTTGTTCCATTAGTATGGTTGGTGCTAGCAGTGGAATTGCTTGGTAGCAGAACGCTTTCATCATTAATGCACATTCCTAAGCCAGGCGTCGGCATCGGGTGATGGGGAGGTGCAGTTGCAGCTGGACGTAAAAGATTTACAGTGTTTTGAGTGGGCAGATAATTTGAGCCAAGCATCCCAACCTGTTGGCCATTCTGGATATTAAGGAGTCCGAGCAGGTGTAAACTTCCGACGTCGAGCGTATTAAACGCCTGCTGTGCGTTTGTCTGTGAATTGGCATCGTTACCCTGGTTTAACAAATCGAACAAATCCGTTGTCTGCGGATTGGCTGGATTACTGTTCGCAGTCGACTTCAGGCTCGTCTCCGATCCGGAACTAACGGAATTGCTGTTTTCCACCTGGAGTGGAAGATTCGAAGCCGTGCTCACCTGTGCTACGTTGGTCACATGAGACAGAGGTAAGACATGAGTCGCCGTACCGTGACAAAGAATTAAAGGTTGGTTGGTGTTACCATTGCAGGAAGCCGTTTGCTGTGTGGTACCCAACAGAACAGGAAGAGATTCCTGTTTTGGACACATGCTCAATGAACTAGAGGGTGTGCCTTTAGTTGAATTAGAAACAACCTTACTTAATTGGGGAGTGGTTTTCTGGGTTTGCATATTTTTCCACCGTTCTAAGAGTTCTTTATCTGCATCCGACAATTGTTCTTCTGTGTCAGCATCTTTTAAATAAATAAAAAAAAAGATAATCAACTTTACTCCTAAAGGTAGTAGCCCAACATATAATACTATTTTGGAATCAGGCAAACTCTGTGAGCAAATGAAAAACATTCCGGACCGAATCTGGATGCGCAATCCTAAAAGTTCTTTGAGGCCCTTCCAAAAATCTCATTGCCCCTAAGGGTTGCCATATGGCCACCATTGAGAAACCCTGATTTAAAGAATTAGGATTTTTAAATTTTAAGAAATTAAAAACTAAAAACAGCTGCTTTGCATAGATAAGATTTAAAAATACAATTGTAAGATTCAAAGGTTATGACAAAGTCATAACCCGTTGGAACGCAAACAAACTCTGACACAGGTTGAGGGACAAAACATTTTATATAACAGCACAAGAATAAACAGGGTACATAATACATACATACATAAGTAATATAAAGTTACATATACAAGAGTAGAGATAATGACACATTCATGAATGGTAAAATACAAGATATTTAGGTATCAAAGAGATACCTAAATGTACATAAAAACATGGTTACGGATACATGACTAAAGGATAGTCATATATCGTATAAGAGACTTACTAGCAGTGAGTGGCCAGTGTTAAGGGCCGAAGCCCCATCGAGAAAGAGGTAGACCTAAGTCTAACCCATAGTGTCTCGTAGGTTGAGCTGCAGGCAAAAAGAAGAAGAGAAGTTCAAATCGGCCGCTTAAATACACAAGGCCCCTA
This sequence comes from Doryteuthis pealeii, assembly GCA_023376005.1. Taxonomy (NCBI): domain Eukaryota; kingdom Metazoa; phylum Mollusca; class Cephalopoda; order Myopsida; family Loliginidae; genus Doryteuthis; species Doryteuthis pealeii. Next base: position 32,154,235 of record CM042178.1, on the reverse strand, counting down.
GCGGGAACCAGCAACCCTAACCGGGCAGACAACTCCCCAGGCAAATACGAAAATAACTCCCACACAATAAATAAATATTTATGTTAACAAAATGGCTTAGATTTATTTAACATTTTAACTAAATAATATTTTGTGGTATTATTCGGATTATTGTCTTCATCTTTATTGTTATCTGTACAATGTTTCGGCCAATGTGCCCTCCAGAATTCTTCAGATATTTTTTGTCGGACTTGGAAACCTTCTCTGAATAATCCAAATTATCAAGCCTCATCTCAAAAATTCATAGAAATAATATTTTGTGAGTCCTAAATTTTCTTAGGGCCCCCTTTTGGCCCCTGTGGCTCTCCATTTAAAAAAAAATTATCTTTAGTACTCCCCCCCCAATCTCATGGTCCCCATTGAGAAAGTTTTTGTTTTGTTAAATTTTTCATTAGAAATTATCTGTGATTACCAACCTTTTTTGTCTTTCATTCGTTTTAACGCTCTCTCTTTTCTTTTACGTCGTTTATCTTCTCGTTCCCGTTGACGTTGGGCAGCAGTGACTGGACGAGGCCTCCCATCATCCTTCACTTCATTTTCTGAAAAATTCAAACAAAATTAAAATAACAATTGTAAAATATAATAATCTTATTATAATGGAGATTGTGGGTTTGTCTGTCTGTAACCGAAACTATATTACTATACAAGTCACAATTCCCTTGGTTATTTACATCACATTCTCCATGATTTATTTTTTATTTAAACCTCAATTATTAATAAAATTGTTTTACATTATTAATTGTTGACCATATCTACATACTAATAACATACAATTGTATTTATATATACAACAAAATAGCGGTTTACAGTGTGAATGGGTAGGCTAATTTGCATATTGATATTAAAAATTTGATTTTAATAAATATATGCTTAGTATTATTGATTTCTAATTGTTTGGTTTTATCTTATTGAATAAGAGCAAAAATCTCGGGGATAAATCTTAAAAGAAATTTATTTACAAGAAGAAATAACTGTAATATTATCCTTTACTTCCTATTTTAACTAAATAGTTAAATTAGGAAAATTACCAATGAAAGAGGGGAGTAATGGAAAATGATGGAATAGTTAGTTTCAAAGTTGTTCTATTTTTCGATTATACCCCCTCTGTTGCAGATCTTTTTATCTGCATTCTTAGTCAGTTTCATTAGCCTTTCTAATTTAATATGATATTTTATTATATATCAAAACTTAAATACTTGCACCCGGAGGGTGCATATATTTGCTAGTATATATAATATATATATATATAATTTTGTGTCTATATATATACTTTTTTGTCGTTGTGCGCTCATGTAGCTATTTACTCAACTCGTTCGTCACGGGTAGTATCTGCGTCATAAGTATCGAGCGTAGATTGAACTCCTTATTCAGTATAAATGGATCTGCGAACGTGGCTTGTCAGCCATTGACACACCATGGGACGCTTTTCTGTGTGCACCTGTATGAATCTGTCTGCATATGTTTACATAAGTTTTTCAACGTTTTCAAATCATTTTGTTGTGTTTATTTCATTGAAAAATTTTACTTCCCAACACGATTATATATTGTATCATTCAATAATTAATCATGCAGTTTTAAATACAATCCGAAATGTTCAGTTTGTTCAAGAGGAACATTAATAAACAAACTAAAATAGCGTGGCATGGATTATTGTAAAATATTTGTCTGTCATAGCCAATATAAAAACAATAATAAAAACATCACTACAAAACAAAACAACAACAAGAAAAAATTTGAAAAAAAAAAATATTTTTTTTCCATCAATATTCAACGAAAACTAACAATGTTTTTAAAATTGGATAATCTTCAGGTAAAGTAGATGTCTTAGGTGCTTATTGTATTACAAAGTGTAAATCAATTTTTATTTGCTCTATGGTTGGTTGGTTGGTTGGTTGGGTTTTACGGCATACCAACTCATTGGGTTATTTTATGCCAAAGACTATTTCGTTTTATACATTTTTGTTGGGTATTCAATTTTTCATTCAAACATTTTTTTAAAACTCATTGTTTTATAATTCATTTTGATCTATTTAACCCATAGATGGGGACCCTAACAGGTACTACCACTCCAGGTTAGAGTGGATCTGGGAGTATTGGCAATGAAGGGGTACTCCATACTGCCCAGAGCTCCAGAATTGGAACTTCATCATTAGATGCAATTTAACGTCATACCCAGCCACAATCTTGTAGCACATATATGATGAAAAGAGAAAAGAGTTGGGGGTTTGCTGAAAGGGCAATAGGGTTGGGACAGTCATATACGTGCTAGGGCTTGACATGACCAGCCGACTGATCAGCCCTAACTGACCATCTAGCTGAAGTAAGGGCCAAAATGGAATGCTACATGTCATGGACTGCTCAGACACTAAGATTCCATCTTTAAGCATCACAGGTCACCACAGAATAAGTAAAGTTGGTGAAGTGGCCTATTGTCGGTATCAGCAGAACAGTGAGGGAGTCTATCCCATTTTTGCTAGCGCTAAGCCAGGGAGATCCATGTGCAGTTTTATATATCAAATCGGTTTGTCGGTAATTTCTACTATTGCTCCTTCCCCGAGAGGAAGGAAGAAAAATCGATTAGGAGATATGGTTGTTATAATGCGTTCAGACAGGTAATAAAAATGTTCTTAGGAGTTCAAACCATGTATTTATTCAAAGAGAAGATGAAAGTGAAAACTGGAGTCGTATATAGTTCACTGACTTTGTGTAAGTGTGTTTGTTTTCATTCATAAATACACAGCATTTCAAAAATAATTAATATCATCTCTTAATCCAGTGGCTCTCAAACTTTGTACAGTCTAGGCGCACTTACAGTACTACAGATACTTGATAGCACACTGTATACAAAATAGGACTAATATGTTATTAAGCTCTGGGGGCGCTCTGTTTGAGAACCACTGTCATAATCTAATAACTTTACCAATTCTCAGTTCTCCATCTAGCTCAAAGAATCATTCTTGTTGGTTTGGTTTATTTTCTTTTGTTTAATGGCATATCAACCTCCATGAGTTATTTAATGCCAAATACATCCTTGTAGAAGAACAGTGGTGGATACAGATAGATTCATGCCTTTCCCAAGAGTTTGAAGTGAAATGCAAATTCCAATTCCATTTTCTATGATGATAATCATTACGCAAGTGCACCCCCCTACAAACTAGACGAAGTACCCATCTACGTCAGGTAAGAGGTCAAAAGTTGGATTGAAGACAGAAACAGAAAAAGAGACAAAATTCCTTCCACTAAGTTACAAGTTATTGTTATTATAAAAGAAAAATCTACATAAAAAAAATGAAGGGCTGGTTTAGCTCAGGTTCCGGGTTTGATACCGGCCCTCTCCAACTCAGCGTATGAGTAGCACAGGGATCTGTGTGGTAAAATAAGGAGCTAATGGTAGATGTGATGCTTCATCTCAGATGCTCAACCAATCTCATTGATCTAGCACTAGTGAAAAGGGGATAGACTCCCTTGAATACCTAGCTGATACAGATGATTTTATTGTTTAATTTTTTGTATATTAATTTTATGATAAAGTATATTATAAAGTTAATATTATTCTGTGAAAAAAATTAATGGAAAAATGTTTTAATTTAGGAGATTATCAATTCAAGCATTTTTGTTTTTTATATGCATTGTTAATTCTAACTTAGAAATACAGTAGAACAAATAATTTTTACTTGTGATTTAAAAAAAAATCATTCCTCTTCATGATAAAGCAAAAATTACATTAACTTTCATTCATATGTTGAATTTTAATCCACGTAGGGATAGGAACCTGTGATATTTTGGCCATAGATACATATATACAGAGATGCTGGTTATTTCCTATAAGTCTAACATGATCAAAGGGGAACCACTCTTGACTGATAAATTATTTATTTTCTCATTAAACTAACCCTAAACCCTAACCACGTCTTCTTTTTTCCTAGTAGATCAATAAATAAATAAATAATCAGTCAAGAGTGGTTCCCCTTTGATCATGTTAGACTTATAGGAAATAACCAAATATTTTATTGATCTACTAGGAAAAAAGAAGACGGTTTAGGGTTAGTTCAATGGGAAAATAAATAAATAATTTACCAGTCAAGAGTGGTTCCCCTTTGTTTATGTTAGACTTATAGGAAATAACCGAGATGCTGATAGGTACGCGTCCTGCGTCCCTGACACACAAAAATCTAAAAGGATGTAGTAAAATCATAACTATGCATCCCAGTGTTATTCTTTTTTCTTCCCTCACCATTTCAAGCTTCAAGTAAATACATTTCAATAGTTTCTTAGAAATGAATTACACAGGATAGGTTACAAGGTAGGGGTTAGATGGCTTTTGTTATTTCCTCAGATCCTAAATAAAAACTCTACCATCTATTAAGAAACTTTAGTTGGGACCCATAAATTTTCCCGAGGACTCATTGAAAGCAAATATGTGTGTCTCAGGATGTAATAAATCAAAAAGCTATCAGCATCACAGTATATATCTTAACATTCTTTAACGTAAATTTCTTTTAGAGATGGGTCTCAAATTTCATATAGCTTAGGGAGTAAAATTAAAATCCAGCCCTGATGTTTTCCTATTTACAGAGGACAAAATAATTTTTCTTAATTATCAATATAGAAAAAAGAAAGGTTACTGATTAAACTTTTACAGTATGGGAGCCTGGATACACTGTAATGAATAAAGTAAAGTAAAGCTGACAGCGAGGGAGTCTATACCCTTTTTGCTAACGCTAGACAAGGCAGTTTTTTTTTTCTGAGGTGAAGCGCAGCACCTACCATCAGCTCTACTCTTTATCGCATGGATCAGATTTACCCAATCTGTGCTACTCATGCACTGAGTAATTTGTGATTCTTAAGTGTGTGCTCTACCGATTGAGCTGCAAAATTTGTTCTTGTTTTTTTGGTTTTTTTTAATGTTGCAAACAGAGTAAATGTGGTTATTTCTTAGTTGAGTAACATGATATTACAGGGTGACCCATAAAAAATAGAACTCAAAAATTATTTATTTTCCCATTAAACTAACCCTAAACCCCAACCCTAACCCAATTTCAAGAAACTTGTTGAACTTAAACTTAAAAAAAAAAAAAAATTAAAATTAAGTTTTATTACAAAATTTGTGGGTTCTGTTTTTTCTGGGTCACCCTGTAATATCATGTTATTCAACTAAGGAGGTTATGGGGTTGGGGTTTAGGGTTTTATTTTCCCAGTACCCCACTCATACCGGGTCAGGCACGAAGGCCCTATTTATGTGGGACCACCCACAAGCCGAGACTCATGGGTGGCAGGTGGAAAAATTGCGTCGATCCCGTCGGCATTCCACCTCAAGCGGGGCGCCTCAGGCGCTGGGCAATAAACCCAGCCCTGCCCTTTTAAGTCAAGGGGGCAGGTATTGCCTGGAGGGATGGCCCTCTGGGATCGACGCTTAATTTACCATCTCACCGGTCCAGTGGCCGAAGCTCACTGGACCCCTGTCCCGAAGGGGTTGGGGTTTAGGGTTAGTTTAATGGGAAAATAAATAAATAATTTGGGTTCTGTTTTTTCTGGGTCACCCTGTAATATCATGTTACTCAACTAAGGAGGTTTAGGGATTGGGGTTTAGGGTTAGTTTAATGGTAAAAATAAATAAATAATTTGGGTTCTGTTTTTTCCGGGTCACCCTGTAATATCATGTTACTCAACTGGGGGGGGGGCAGTTTAATGGTAGAATAAATAAATAATTTGGGTTCTGTTTTTTCTGGGTCACCCTGTAATATCATCTTACTCAACTAGGAAATAACTGTAAATGTTTGTAAAGCAGAAGAGCCACTTACCTCCACGTTTCTTTAGTGTAGCATTTCTCAGAGCAGCTTTAATAAGTTCTTTAGTATCAGCAGAGATTGTCTGATGATCAGGTATAGAACTCAGAGCTTCCTGCACCTGGGGTGGTGCAAGAGATTTTGACAACATCTGGGGGGCTGATTTTGACAACGAGGAAGTAGCATCCATTTTTAACTCAGTCGATTTAGCACTGAGCATTTCCACATCATCCGATAACGCAGAAACAGCCAAGAGGTTCTCATTGCAAGGCATCGACGTCTTTACAGCAGAGGAATCGTTTGATGAATTGGAAACAACTTCCTCGGACAGATAATGGCAGGTAATGGAGGATTTCTGATTTTCCTTGCCCCCTGGCTGCAGGGAATGCTTGCTCTTCTCGGCAGTTGCGGATGACTTTAGTCTTTCACGTAATTGTTTGACGTAAGCTTGTAAGGCAGCCCCTTGTTCCGTTATTTCGGGGGAAGAATTGCCGAGTGAAGATGGTATCAAAGAAGATGAATCGGCTACAGAATTTCTTATATTTTCCTTTGTCTTTGGCGCTGGACGCAGCACCGGACTGAAGTTGAGCACTGGATCTTTTGGTTCGTGGTACTCCATTATTTCTTCGTAAATAGCTTCTCGGAACTGAGCGATTGTCATATCCTTTAAAAATACATGTAACAGAAATACCTTAGTTATTCATACAAAACACATATATATATGAGTATGAAATAAATATTTAGAAAAAACAAACACATGATGTAAAATTTGCTGACAGAATTCTGTTTCGACCCTTTATTGAAGTGGTCTTCATCAAGAGCAAGTTGTGTATGATAGAGAGAACGGTGAAAATGGACCGTTATGAAACGAAAGTGGTGCAGATGAAACCTTCAATATTATAGCCGGAATTTTTTTTTTTTTTTTAAATTAAAAATTTTTTTTTTTTTAAATTTAGAAAATGCGTATTCTGTTATGTAAATAAAATAAAATAAATTTTATTTTATTAAAATCAGAAGCATTATAGTCCACAAAGAAAACTCAAAAGAGTTTGATGTAAATGTGTATAAAAATGTAAAAGAAAGTATCAAAAATTGAACGTTTCATCTGCACCACTTTCGTCTCATAACGGTCCACTTTCACCGTTCTCTCTATCATACACAACTCGCTCTTGATGAAGACCATTTCAATAAAGGGTCGAAACAGAATTCTGTCAGCGAATTTTACATCATGTGTTTGTTTTTTCTAAATATTTATTTCTCACTGTCGGATTCACTTTTTCATATATGAGTATATATAAAAAGATATGAAAACACCACAAAATGCTGTTAAAGTGAAAACATTTTATAAACTAGCTGATATTGAACAATATTTCGATTTTAAGAAAATCATCATCAGAGCTTGTTTATACTCCGTGTTGTTACGAGCGGAGACAAAAGTCATATGATGCTTTAAACAACACGGAGTATAAACAAGCTCTGATGACGATTTTCTTAAAATCAAAATATTGTTCAATATCAGCTATGTTATAAAATGTTTTCACTTTAACAGCATTTTGTGGTGTTTTCATATCTTTTTATATATACTCATACTGTCGGATTCATTTCCTTTCTTTTAACTTATATATATATATATATATGTGTGTGTATAATAAATGGAAATGAATCCAACAGTATGATAAAAAATTTATAGAAAAAACAAATGATAATATTAATATGCTGACAGATATGTGTTTTGACCTTTTAATAAAGCGGTCATCCTCAAGAGCAACTATATTTATTGAAAGAAAGAGGGAATAGTTAACTGTTAGGTACGAGAGGCACAAACAACACTCTCGTTCTGGGCCAAACGATAGCGTTGTTTGTGCCTCTCGTGTCAAACGGTCAACTAATAATTAGTTAATAAATATAGTTGCTCTTGAGGATGACCGCTTTATTAAAAGGTCGAAACAGATATCTGTCAGTATACTAATATTATCATTTGTTTTTTTCTATAAATTTTATATATATATATATATATATATATATATATAGTAGTAGACGAAAACAGTTATGGGTTTACTATGGTTTCAATCCAAATGATTTCATTATTATTGAAATGATTTTGTTATTATTGCTCTGTGTTTTTAATATATTGAACACCTTTGGATAATTTACTAATGTCACTACAACAGAAAGGTTAAAGCAGCAATTGGATTATATATATATATATATATATATATATATATATATATATATATATATATATATATATAAGGAAAAGGGGATTGGAATGAATCTGACAGAATGAGGTAAAATATAAGGAATGAAAGAACAAATGTGTGTAATATATTTCATTGGAGTATTGAACTCAATAACAGCTGAAGAAGCCGAGTCCAGACTCCAGTGAAATATACTACACACTTTTGTCTGAGTTTTGTTCTTTCATTCCTTATATTTTACCTCATATATATAGCATTTAAAAGCAGATGAAATCTTCTGAAAATATCTTCTTTTTTTTTTTGCTTACGACTCTTCAGAGGAAATTTCAGAAGAGAAACCAGCTAAGAAGACTGACAAGAAGTAGAGGACAAAACAAAATGAATTAAAAAAAAAAAAACAAAAAAAAACAAAAGGGAGAGGTGAATACTTATTTTAATTAACTGTGAGCACAAAATTTAAAAATGTCATTTAAAAGCTGATTCATCTTCTGAAAAATATCTTCTTTTTTTTTTTTTTTACAAAATTTTCTCTAAAGAGTTGTAAACGAAAAAAAAAAAAAATTTAAAAAAAGTTATTTTTCAGAAGATGAATCTGCTTTTAAATGACATTTTAAAATTTTGTACACACAGTTAATTATATATACTAGTACAAAATAAAAAACGCCCTGTAATGATAGTAAAAATAGATTTTAGAAACATATTGCCTGAAGGGTGGGAATAAAAAATTTAATGTCAGCGAGTTTGTACCCTAAGTAAGTAAAATCATCAAATTCATTAAAGGATTAAAAAATAAAACAATTTGAAATGTAAACTTTAAATATGTATTAAAATAAAACAAACTATATATAGATATATAATACCAGTCATGTATTTATTAAAACTTGTTTTAAAAAAACAATGAGGACTGTCTAATGTTGCATGTTCAAATTTTGAGTGTATTTATTCTATGTTATGATGATTTTGGGTAATGTGACGTAAGCAGTGATGTAGTTTTTGTTACAGATAAAAGCCAGAAGCAAATCTCCATTATTAATATATATATATATATATATATATATATATATATATATATATATATATATATATATATATATAAGTAAGAATAAGTAAAGAAATAACAAAAGACTTAGAGATTGAGCATTATAGTCTATTTCAGGGAGCTTAGACAAAGTGTCTAACTCTCCCAACTCATCAGAGTTATTTCTTTACTTATATATTTGCTCTGTGACTCTAACATTAAGAGCACACATTGAGCTCTCAAACTGCGACAGTTTTTTAAATAAAACTATTGTGTCGTAAGGAAGATTTCTTCTCTGGACTTTTGGATTATATATATATATATAAAATTATGGATACTATGAGGGTAATCCCAAAGGTAAAGTCTCCAAAATATTTAGAAATCACATAAATGTTGTCATATGATGTTTTCAAAGTTTGACTTGCTCGCTCCATGGTTTTGGTCAATACTGACTAAAACTAACTCTTTCTACTCTAAACCGGAAGAGGGCCTTCTCCACCGATTCTCACGGTATCCACCAGAAGAGAGTTGAAGGTGAGGTCAAGACTTGTCACTCAATCTTTCAAGGCCGCAGGCTGTACTCGATCAGCCATTTTGGTTTCTACATTAACTGTACATAAGTGTTAGGGTAGCCAGTCATGATGGTGACCTGAGTTCAAGTCCAACTGTGTTTCCCTTTTGAGCAAATGCTTCTAGAAAAGTAAAGTTCTTCCTGCAGCTATCGGTAAATAGAAGGGCAGACTGTTTCTCTGAATGTTTGAGATGAGGCTTGAAGATTAGCATTATTAGCATTATTCAGACTATTGTCCCCATCTTCATTGTTATTTGTACAACGTTTCAGCCGATATACCCTCCGGCCTTCTTCAGGTATTTCTTGTCGGACTCGGGAACCTTCTTTTCGAACTCGAGTTCGAAAAGAAGGTTCCCAAGTCCGACAAGAAATACCTGAAGAAGGCTGGAGGGCAGACTGTGTTCTTTAACTTTGGTAAGGTAAACGGTCTAGGAGAAGAAAAATTTCGAATTCAGACCAGATGAATTCTGCTGAAAAATGACCTTGTGTCACATCCTGCCCATGTTGGAGTAGTTGAGTAAATATACATTGAGTAATGATGAAACATCATCTTTCACAGATAGATGATAAATATGCCAAAATGAATTGCCATCCAATCTTTACCCAGTATCACTCCTGTGCTATGGTGAGGTGCTGATTTTACAGATTTCTCTTTTTTTTGTTACATATTTCATGAATAGTCACTGTAGCTGTCACTTAAATCAGATAGACATATTTTCCGGTTATTTCCTATAAGTCTAACATAAACAAAGGGGAACCACTCTGGGAAGTGGTTATTTGTCAATCATTGTTTTGATGTAGAGCTACCCAATTTGTAACGCATTTTTATGGTAGGTATTATCCAACCTGTTTGCCATGGGTAGAAAGTGACACATGGTCACAAGTATGGGGAATCCAGTAAGGATTCACCTTGCTATTGTGTTGTAAAAGATCTGCAAGACTAGCTTGCTGACCATCACATCATGACTGAATGCCCAATTAAAAGTAAAAGATTTTGCAATGCATTTTTATAGCAAAAATCATTTGTAATGCATTTTCATAGCAAAAATCATTGGTTATTTCCTATAAGTCTAACATAAACAAAGGGGAACCACTCTTGACTGATAGATTATTTATTTATTTATTGATCTACTAGGAAAAAAGAAGACGGGTTTAGGGTTAGTTTAATGGGAAAATAGATAAATGATTTATTAGTCAAGTGTGGTTCCCCCTTTCTTTATGTTAGACTTAAGGGGCCGGGTTAGCTCAGTCAGTAGTGTGTTCGGCTAGAAACCACAAGGTTCCTAGTTCGATACTGGTCCTCGCCAACTCAGCGTATGAGTAGCACAGGGATCTGTGTGGTAAAGTAAGGAGCTGATGGTAGGTGTGGTGCTCCACCTCAGATGCTAAAACAATCTCCTTGGTCTAGCGCTATTGAAAAGGGGATAGACTCCCTCGCTGACTGGCTGATACCGACTTTAGGCCACCCCGTCGACTTTACTTTTACTTATAGGAAATAACCCTTGATGTTGTTGGGTTTGTTTTATTATGTTGGGCTGCTTTAAACCCAACAAGCACCAATCTACACAATCTCAAGGAAGCAAATATAGACCTAACCAAAACATACAAAAAAGAACAAATAGAATACATCTAAGTACAGATAAATAACATCAGACAATCAGTAGAGGATAGACAGTCGCGATTAGCATGGCAAACAGTAAATGAAATCAGTGGTAGGAAAAGTACCTCTAGATCAAAGCTAAAGGCAACCAGCCAAAAAGATAGACCCCAGAAATGGAAAGACCTCTTCCAGAAACTATTTGGGAACCCCCCTAAAATCATAGAAAATAATACACAAAAGACTGAAGATAGACAACTAGATATCAAACTTTGAGACTTCACAATAGAAGAACAAAATGAAGTCTTAAAGAAGCTAAAAGGTAGAAAAACTGCAGGTCTTTTTCCAGTTTGTATTATACGACAAAGTGATTTAATTATTTCCAGAAAATTACCATTGTTTTGTTTTTTGTTTTTAATACTAAAACTAAATTTATAATTATTACAGATTTTATAAAGGAAATCTGGGTGCACTTCTGCTATGGGGTGGGGTAGTTTCCCTCTTATAGATCCAGCCTGTATCTATATGTGGGTAGATAGGTAGGATAAGGAAACGTTGAGAAAATTGAAAAAAAAAATCTAAAATGTAGAAAAATGAAAAAAGAATCGATGGATAGATAATTTTTTTTTCTACTGACAACCAAATTGGAAATTTACTTTAAAATAAAAGTTCTAATAGTATCTCAAGATTTTCTAGGCAACTATAATTTAATAGATTCTTCTGTTTTCCATGTTTGGCAAGTTTCTATCCAATTTAAATCTCTTTACTATTGTTGTATACCCTCTTCATTACTTCTTTACTTACTTTTTTCTTACTCTATTCTTCTGACTGTCTTTGGAAACTTATAACATCTTGTCTTGGTCTGGAATCTTCTAAGGTCTGGACTTTCTTTTGCTATGTTCTTGCTGGCTGGTCGTCTTGGATTCATTTCTTAGTCTTGTTACCAAGACATTCATCAACCACAAGAACATTTTAATTATCCAAACTTTTATTTCCTTAACTATACATTTCATGTAACTAAATATCGCGCGTGAGTTCCAGTTTAGGCAGGACCTAAAATGGCCGACTTCTCTGCCTGACCTCTAACTGAAAACTGGGGACTCAAAAGGTCCCACGTGACTTCACATATTTGGCAGGCTTCTGTAATTTTCCATGGAAGGACCCGGCCATGATATGAAAAGGGTCATCTCCTCAGAATTACAGGGGATTGACAATAATCTTATGCCACCGCATAGATTATGTAACACTATGTCTCTGTTCTGACAATACACCTAAACCATATAAACAATAATTCCTAGTTTATGAAAGAAATATTGACTGGGTGATCTTTTTATTTAAAAATATAAAATTAAATAGTATGACTTATTCGCATCAAAATATTGAAAAATTGAACGTACATTTTTCTGTTATTTATATATACTTAATTGTTATTTATATATACTTATTTATATATTACTTAATTGCAATGACATAAGTATTTTGCTTAATAGCTAGAAAAATGAATGAAAAAACATGGAATTTTACTTACTTGTTTTTCAAAATCAAAATTAAATGCAGGAACACATATTGGTTCATCATCCTGATCATGGTAACCAGTGAAGTATGGATGCCTCAGGGCTTGTTCTACGGTCACTCGGTCAGATGGATTCAAGACCAACATTTTATCAAGCAAATCAACCGCTCTTCGACTTGCTTTAGGGTAGAGAACTGACCATGGAATTGGATTTTTCTTGCCCATTTCTAGAAATAGAAATCTATTAATGTTATAGTACAGATTTAGCAAATAAAAAAAAAATGAACAGTATTCTAACAGAACTCATGTTTAACATCCTGTTAAACATGAGTTCTGTAAGAATAAGCTATCAAACATATAAGATAATTTGTAGTGTCATTCTCTGCTTAAATTAACCGCTATTGTGTTTCTGTTCTTCTAATACAAATGCACATGTACATACACAATACACACAAAATTTTGAAATTCAACACACACACAAATGCAGATACCCATTACATACACAAATGCATATACCCAACACACACATACACAAATGCATATACCCAACACACAACACACACAAATGCATATACCCAACCCACATACATAAATGCATATATCCAACACACACAAATGCATATACCCATTACATACACAAATGCATATACCCAACACACACACACACACAAATGCATATACCCAACACACACACACATACATAAATGCATATAACCATTACACAACACACACAAATGCATATACCCAATACGCACACTTACCCAACATGCTCACACATACACAATGCCCACAAAATTTAGAAATTTAACACACCAATGCAACACTCACAAATGCATAAACCCCTTACACACAGAAATACATATAACCATTACACAACACACACACAAATGCATATACCCAACACACACACAAATGCATATACCCAACACACACATACACAAATGCATATACCCAACACACACACAAATGCATATACCCAACACACACACAAATGCATATATAACCATTACACAACATACACAAATGCATATACCCAACACACACACACACACATACACAAATGCATATATCCAACACACACACATACATAAATGCATATAACAATTACACAACATACACAGATGCATATACCCAATATGCACACACACACCCAACATGCTCATACATACACAATACACATAAAATTTAGAAATTTAACGCATAAATACATATACCCATTTCACACACACACAAATGCATATACCCAATATACACACGCACACAACATACTTGCTCACACATACATAATACATACAAAATTGAGAAATTTAACTTACGTTTGATGAATGTCTTGATAATGTCAGATTTACAAGCAGAAAGAAATTTTTCAGATGGCGAACCAAGAACATCAATAATTAACTGGGCTTGCTCAATATAGTATTTCCCTGAAAAATAATTTAAAAAACATTTCTATAACTTTGTTTTAAATATGACTGGATAATCACAATTAAAATTACAGTTATTTATATAGTTTTGTTTGATTCTTAAGTTCAGCATAGGTATAAATGTCGAGGTTGTAGATTGTTATATCAATCTCCTTGGTAAGAAAACCCAGACTACCATGAAAAACAGCATTTGTAAGAATTTAATCTATTGGTTAGTTTATTTTTGTTGCAACTCCTCTAAAGATGAGAGTGTAGTATCGATGCACTATGCATAGGATCAAAGTATCGCTCTCTGGGGTAATTCACATTCCCCAAGCTCCAGAACCGGAACATCATACCCTGGACATTAACACCCCCAGCCACCGCCTTCAAGCACATATATGATAAAAGAGTTGGGGTTTGCCATAAGGGCAATAGGGTTGAGAAATTCATATAGGTGCTAAGGCTTGATGTGATCAGCCGATTGATCAGAGGGGGGCCTCTCCGAATGCCTGTCTAGTCTAAGTAAGGGCCAAAAGACTACTCAGCTAAATGGCTCCATCCTTAAGCATCACGGGTCGCCACTCATGGCCAACAGGTGGCCCTATAGGGAGGGGGTCTTAACTCTTCACCTGTAAATGACTGATATTCTTAAAAGGAGGTGGCAAGAGACTTTGATATTCTGTAACATAGACTGATATTAAATTCAATAAGGGTCATTCCATGTCAATTCACCAGGGCATTACACCCACTGACACCGAATTACTTGAAATTTGGTACAAATGTTCCCCTTCATGAGTTAGGAAAGTGTGTCAAATTATTTTTTGTTAGACCTTACCATTCCGATTTTAGAGGGGGGATATAATTTTCCTATTTTGCCTCTAAATTAAGGCCATGTGGTGTCGCAAAATCTTCTTTTTTTTTTTAAATTAAAAAAAAACTTCCATCCATTCAATATTTCTGAAATTTGGTATGTAGGGCAAATAAGGACTGTAAAATCCAAATATCCAACTATTCTAACCCTATACCTGATAAAATATTTTATTTTGCTCACCCAAATGCATGACTCCAAAATCACCAACTTTTCACCTATGTAGCTTACGGTCAGTCTATAGAAAATATGTCCTCTTCAATTTTCATAATATTTTTTTCCTAACATCTACTATGTCTGCCTAAGTTCATCAAAGAATTTTGTGTGGGAGTAAAGTCTACTTTAGAAGATATGAACAAGCTGAGTTCAGGTTTTTTTTTCATATGTACATGCAGGATTTCAGAGAAAAATTATAATTAAAGACAATCATCCTAATGTTCCATGAACTCTCAAATGTTGATATTGTGCTAAGTGACTTCTTAAACTATTTAATAATATTGTTTTTATCAATTAAAAAAAAAATTAAATATATTTTGCAGATATTGTTTTTTGTACAGATAGATAGTCTTTAACTTAAAAGTATATTCAAAGACCAACCTGGAAAGAGATGTTTACGTCCAAGCATTTCAGCAAAGATACATCCAACTGACCACATGTCCATGGCACTACTGTAATCCAATAGAGAAAACATAATCTCTGGTGCTCGGTACCATCGAGTGGCTACATAGAGGGTCAGAAAACAATCCTCATTGTCAGACTGGGAAGAAGATATTCCTCGTGCCATACCTACAAGTAAAAAAATAAATAGATAAATACATATCACAAAATGGAAAAATAATTATTTCTTTGAATTTTGAGATGAGGTTTGATAATTTGTATTATTTGTATAATTCAGACTATTGTCTTCATCTTTATTGTTATCTGTACAACGTTTCAGCCAATGTTCCTCCCGGCCTTCTTCAGGTATTTCTTGTTGAACTTTGGAGTGTTTATGTCATAATCGGAAGCCTTTACGGACTTTGAACCAAATCCTTTATTCAATCCAGAGGGGGTAGACTGTACTCATTCTGTTAACCATGACCGGGTACTAGTGTTAAGCTATGTTAAGTATTCTATGTTATTATTGTCCTTGGTCAGGATTGAACCTGCAACCAAGAGATGATTGTCACTTAGAACTGTATTAACTCAACTCTTATATCCATTGCACCATGTGTCCAAAGGAATGGGAACAGTCTACCCATGTGGATTGAATAAAGAGTTCAGTTCAAAGTTCCATGAAGGTTCCCGAGTTTGACAAGAAACACCTGAAGAAGGCTGAAGTGCACATCGGTTGAAATGTTGTGTATATAACAATAAAAATGAGAACAATAGTCTGAATAATACAAATAATACAACAAAAAAACAACATTTAATGAAAATCTAAACAGCATGTGTAGAAACAACTCAAAATTCTATGTTTAATGTAATTATTAACCATGTTGTATATATATATATATATATATATATATATATATATATATACCAACCTCTCCGCATGAGCAGGATGTAACACAAGGTCAATTTTTGGAATGAAAACAATCCGAGTGTCAATGTTTTGTTTACAAATGTAATATACTAGGGAAATATTTTGGAATGCAAACATCCGAGAATAAAACAGTTGTTTACACATTACGAAGGTCAGTAAAAAATCAGCTGATATTTGTGTGTCCACAGTGATGTGGAATGAGCCAATTAGGGAACAATATTAGTTAATTAAAAATCTTTAGGGATATATAAAATTGATTTTTGAGAGAAAGAAAAGAAGAAGCAGAAAGTTTGCCCGGACATTAAACATCATGCAGCTGGTGAAAAAGCTGTTAGCCACATTTGTCCGTTTTTCTTTCTTTCTGACTTTTCTCTATTAATGTAAAAAGTACCTCTATATTTCTCTCTCTCTCACGATCCATCCCTATCTGCCATCACATGTTGATCTACTAGACAGCATTCAGTGTTCACATAAAGTTGATGAATATATATATATTTACCAACCCCTCCGCACGAGCAGGATGCGACACAAGGTCAATTTCTTAAGCGGAGTTCAGCAGGTTTGAATTCAGAGTTTTCCTTCTCCTAGACCGGTTGCCTAACCAAGGTTAAAGAGCCCAGTCTGCCCTACTATTTATCCATAGCTGGAGGGAGAGTAGGATTCATACCTTTCCCAAGGGTATTAGCGTTAAGTGAAATGCAATTAGCACATCAAGGATTTGAACTTGGGGCGCAAGTCCATTTCCCATGATTTTAACCATTACACCACGCGCTTCCTACATGTATATAGGCATCCCATCGTAGTGTAATGGTTAGCATGCTAGTCACACAGATCCATTACTATTGAAAAGCGAGTTCAATCCTTGCTGGATGCCCTCACAGTAGTGACTTTGTGTCAAATCTTACCTGTATGGTAAATAATTTTTTTTGGTTAAATCCTACTTAACTGACATAAATTCCACCATTGTATGTCACCCCACCGAAAGAAAAAAAATACTAAAAATCAAGGAATTAACCGAATTTAAATTTTCAGTGTTCATACATTAATGAATAAAAGATATATATAATGCATCAGTTATTTTATTTAAAAACTTATACATTTTTTCAGGTCAATTAACTTTGAACCACGTATGTTTGTGAATCTATGTTACGCCTCAAAGATACATGGTTCAAAGTTAACTGACCTGAAAAAATGTAAGAGTTTTCAAATAAAATAACTGGTGCATTATATTGAATGTATGTCGATTAAGTAGAATTTAACCATCTTTTTTTTGTTTTATAATAGGAAAAACATAAAATAACATATTTATTGGCCTTATAAGATATACAACAGTAATATTACTTTTACCAGGGCTTGAACCCAAACTATTCATGTTGTTGGGGAAATACTTTATTTACTTTTTATATATTTTACATGATACTAGATGTTTATACTTAGGAGCAATGAACACCTCATGTAATGAACGACCCCTAATTTTTAGCCACAAAAAGGTGTTTTCTCAGTCAGTAGAGTGTCCACCTGGGACCCACAACTCAGCGTATGAGTAGCACAGGGATGTGTGTGGTAGAGTGAGGAGCTGATGGTAGGTGTGGCGCTCCACCTTAGATGCTAAAAAACAATCTCCTTGGTCTAGTGCGAGTGAAAAGGGGATAAACTCCCCCCATGTCTGGTTGATACTGACATTAGGCCACCCCAACAACAACGATCATATATTGCATGTAATGAACAGCACCCGATTTTTGGTTATTGTCATAAACATTACTTATCTAAGAATGAACTTTCCCAGTTAGTAACCCCCTTTACTATATAGATGTAAGAATTTTTTTTAAAATTCACTTTCACTTTCTATTTTGCTGTTAGCCTCATTGTGGGCCACTCTTGTTAATTAAAGCGTTCAACAAGGTTGGTTGGATTCTATGGCATGTCAAACCTTGTTGGGTTATTTTATTTTATATAAGATGTTTTATTCTATTTTATTCATTCTTATTTTACGACATGTCAAAACTTGTTGGGTTATTTTATTTTATATAAGAGGTTTTATTCTATTTTATTCATTCTTATTTTACGACATGTCAAAACTTGTCGGGTTATTTTATTTTATATAAGATGTTTTATTCTATTTTATTCATTCTTATTTTAACGACATGTCAAACCTTGTTGGGTTGTTTTATTTTATTTTATTTTATTTGTTCTTGATGGGTATTAAAAAATATTTTTTTAAACTCAATTTTTTTAAAAAAATTTTCAAATTCATTTTTTTCTATTTATCCCATAGATGGAACTCTAACAGGTACTACCACTCTGGGTCAGAGTGGACCTGGGAGTAATGGCAATAAAGGGGTACTTCACACTCCCCAGAACTCCACAATTGGAACTTCACCATTAGATCTTCAACAAGGTAATTTCTGAGTTTGTTATTTACTACAACTACGCTAGCCTACAAAAATATTTCTTCAATCACATAAAGAGAAAACATTCAGTTATTTATAATTCCAAAAAGGCTAATATGAGAATAATCCCAAAAGAAAGGTCTCCAAAGCACTGGAGACACAGGGAAACTGTTTGTGTGTGGCTATTGGCAACACTGTTGTGACTGCCCCCTGTGTGTGCCTCACTGCCACACCCAGCCTTGATTTGGCAGTTGTCTTTGATGGAGCTCCTGATTAACACGACCACCAAGTTTGTGCAGTTATTCGGTTTTTGAACGCAAAAGTCATTAAACTGATTGAAATTAATCACCAATTAACAGAAGTGTATAGTGAGTCATGCATGGATGACAAAAATGTCCACAAGTGATGTAAGTTGTTTGCAACTACAACTAGGTTCAATGCTTCCTCAAGGACATGGTGGTCAGCTGGTATGACAAGGGGCATACAAAAACTGTCATAAAGAAATGCATTGACCAAAATGGCGATTATGTAGAAAAATAGATACATATTCAAACTTTAGAATGACTAGCAAGTATTTAAGTTTTAATATAATAAAATATCATATTAAATTAGAAAGGCTAATGAAACTGAATAAGAAGGCAGATAAAAAGATTTCGAACAGAGGGGGTATGATTGAAAAATAGAACAACTTTGAAACTAACTCTTCCATCATTTTCCATTACTCCCGTTTTTCATTGGTAAATTTTCCTAATTTAACTATTTAGTTAAAATAGGAAGTAAAGAATAAAATTACATTTTTTTTCTTTTTGTTAATGGATTTCTTTAAAGATTTATCCCCGAGATTTTTGCTCATATTCAATAAGATAAACCTAAACAATTAGAAATCAATAATACTAAGCATATATTTATTAAAATAAAATTTTTAAGATCAATATGCAAATTAGCCTTTCCATGTAATCCGCTATTTTGTTGTATATATAAATACAACTGCATGTTATTAGTATATAGATATGGTCAACAGTCTTAATGATGTAAAACAATTTTATTAATAACTGAGGTTTAAATAAAAATAAATTCATGGAGAATGTGATGTAAATAACTAAGGGAACTGTATATTAGACACAAAAATCCAAAACTAAACAAAATAAACTTTGATAATAGCACCAACATTCTAAAATGCCTATAATTACTATAAAATTATAATAGCAAAAGTAATAATAATAATGACAATAATATAATAATGATAAAACTAATAATAATAACAACAACAATAATAAACACAACCTATATAAATGGTAAATGGAATAGCCCATTGTTTTACGGTTTCAAAATACCTTGAAGATGGCCCACGATAGGGCAGAAAGTACTCGGTCTATGACATATGGCGAATACATCAGCCAATTCTCGCCAGATATTACAAAAATAATCCGGCAATACGAAAAAACAAAGGACAAAACTTGCAGACAGAAAATGGCTGCATTATTTAACAATATATATATATATAAAGATAAATCTAATGAGTCAGACGAACCTACTAAAAGTTTCACTTAATGCTCTTCAGGGCTGAGATCTGAGTCAGATCTCAGCCCTGAAGAGCATTAAGCGAAACTTTTAGTAGGTTCGTCTAACTCATTAGATTTATCTTTATTATTTGCTCTACTTAGGTATTGAGCACTTTTTACTTATTAGCTTTAGTCTCCTGGTGGTTTTATACGAATATATATATCTTATATATATATATATATGCATATAAATTGTTTTTTCTTTTAGCCAAAATATTGTACTAATAGATTATTTTTTGTTGGTACGATTATCTTGATCTTTTCTTTTTGCCAAAAATTTTTTCTCCCCAGTTGATGTTTGGTAGTATATTTTTACAATAAAACTATTTGCTGGGTTTTTTCTCACCACGAGGATTTGCCAATAAGTTTGGTATATTATATATATATATATATATATTTTGGAGGATATGTGATTAATTGAAGTCGTACCTAATTTTGAAAATTAATTAGTTACTAATTAATGAATTTTAGGCGGGCATATAAGTTCAAATGTAAGGCTAAATGAATCGAGAAAATGTCAATCCCTGAATGTACATTTCGACCTATTAGGTCTCATCAGCAAGATTATAGACCTAATAGGTCGAAATGTACATTCAGGAATTGACATTTTCTCGATTTGTTTAGCCTTATATTTGAACATATATGCCCGCCTAAAATTCATTAATTAGTAACTAATTAATTTTCAAAATTAGGTACGACTTCAATTAAGCACATATCCTCCAAAAATTGTCGGCTTAAAGCCATATAAAAATAAACACATTTGTTTGTTTACTTAACCTCATATATATATATACATATATATATATATACACATCAATAAATGGAGGTGTTCATGGTGTAATGATTACCATTGTAGGAAATGGATACAGTGACACAAGTTCTAATCCTAGACAAGGCTGAGTTCAAATCCTGGACGAAGCTATTTGCATTTCACATAGCACTAATACTGTGAGAAAGGTATATATCTAACTATTCTCCCTCCAGCTATGGGTAAATAGCAGGGTATACTGGTCTTTAATTTTGGTATGGCAACCAGACTAGAAGAAAAACTCTGAATTCAAACCTGTTAAACTCCGCTTTAAAAATTGACATTGTGTCACATCCTGCTCAAGTGTAGGGTTTGGTATATACACAAGATATATATATATATATAGAGAGAGAGAGATGCTGATAGGTATGCATCTTGTGTCACTGATGCATAAAAGTCTAAAAGGACGCAGAAAAATTGTATCCATGCATCCCAGTCTTTTTTTTTCTTCCCCCACCATTTCCAGTTTACTTGGAAACGAATTACACTGTATGGGATACAAGGTAGGGGTTAGACAGCTTTAGTTGTTCATAGACAAAAACTCTGCAATTTATTAAGAAACTTTAGTTGGGAACCATCAAATTTCCCCGAGACTCATTCAAATCAAATCCGTGCATCCCAGAACGCACAAAATTAAAAAGCTATCAGCATCTCTGTATACATATATACATTGAACAAAAAAAACTTTTATTCCAAACAGCGATAATTATTAGTATTATCTGCGTTATTCGTACTATTGTCCCCATCTTTATTGTTATTTGTACAATGTTTCGGCTGATATGCCCTCCTGCCTTCTTCAGGTATTTCTTATCAGACTCGGGAACCTTCTTGGACTCGAGAACCTTCTTTACGGATTCGGGAACCTCCCGAGTCCGACAAGATATACCTGAAGAAGGCCGGAGGGCATATAGTCCAAAACATTGTAGAGATAACAATAAAGATGGGGACAATAGTCCGAATAATGCAGATAATACTAATCATCAAGCCTTATCTCAAACATTCAGAAAAATAGCGATAATTATATAGATAAAAAATAGCCAAAAAGGAATGCAATTAAAAACTTTCCCCAAAATCTCTGTCAAGGTATGTGGATTTAAATTGGCAATTGTTTTGTGATATTATTAATGTATTTTAATTCAGAAATTTGTTTAGTTTTAATTTATATCTAGGAAATGTAGCAGTAAAAAAAAAACCCAAAAAAAAACCCTGTAATTCTTAACCCCACTTCCCCCCTCTTTTAAAAATGCTATATCTGTGTAATGACAATAAGTTAAATATCTTAAATCAGTTATAAAAAAAGTAAAGTCGACGGGGCGGCCTAAAGTCGGTATCAGCCAATCAGCGAGGGAGTCTATCCCCTTTTCAATAGCGCTAGACCAAGGAGATTGTTTTTTTTTAGTATCTGAGGTGGAGCGCCACACCTACCATCAGCTCCTTACTTTACCACACACCTTGTGGTTTCTAGCCGAACGCTCTACCGACTGAGCTAACCTGGCCCCTATCCTGATATACTAGGGAAATTCAGAATCACCTAATCAAATAGTAAGTTAAAGAAGTAAGTTAATATATTATATTATGTGATAATAATGGGATTGAATAAAAGATATATTAATAAGAGATCTATTTTACCCATGTGATAATCTATTAATAATGGAGATTCGCTTCTGGGTTTTTGTCTGTAACAAAAATTACATCACTGCTTACGTCACATTACCAAAAATCGTCATAACATAGAATAAATACACTCAAAATTTGAACATGCAACATTAGACAGTCCTCATTGTTTTTTAAAACAAGTTTTAATAAATACATGACCGGTATTATATATCTATATATAGTTTGTTTTATTTTAATACATATTTAAAGTTTACATTTCAAATTTGTTATTTTTTAATCCTTTAATGAATTTGATGATTTTACTTACTTAGGGTACAAACTCGCTGACATTGAAATTTTTAACTCCCACCCCTCAGGCAATATGTTTCAAAAATCTATTTTTACATCGCCCAGAGGGTGTTTTTTATTTTGTACTAGTAATATATAATTCAGAATTGACCAATCAAAGAGTAAGTCAATATATAAGTCATATCATATCATATCATATTATGTGATAATAATAAGATTGAATAAAAGATATATTCATAAATTTTTCTAGTGATCTAAGATCTGGTGATAGTGAATGTGTATATATATAAGTAAAAGTAAAGTTGTCGGGGCGGCCTAATGTCGGTATCAGCCAATCAGCGAGGGAGTCTATCCCCTTTTCACTAGCGCTAGACCAAGGAGATTATCTTAGCGTCTGAGGTGAAGCGCCACACCTACAATCAGCTCCTTACTTTACCGCACAGATCCCTGTGCTACTCATATGCTGAGTCGGTGAGGACCAGTATCGAACTAGGAACCTTGTGGTTTCTAGCCGAACGCTCTACCGACTGAGCTAATATATATATATTTGCCGTTAATTGTTTTATTTTCAACACACATCATGACGTGTGATGAAAATGTCATGTTCATATCTCTCTAACTGGCAATACTTTTTTTTCCAAACGGTGATAATTATACGGGTAAAATAGAGCCAAAAAATGAATGAAATTAAAAAAAAATGAAAAAAAAAGATAGAAATATGAACAAACCAAAATCTCCGATTCTTAAGTGACAATTTTCCCGGACAAGCAAATTTTTGGGTTTTAGATCTCGATGAATGACATTGGCCGAATGAATATATTTAAGGCCTCAAAGAATTTGGTAAAGGAAATATCGAATATGTTCATATCTCTCTAACTGGCAATACTTTTATTCCAAACGGTGATAATTATACAGGTAAAATAGAGCCAAAAAATGAATGAAATTAAAAAAAATGAAAAAAAAAGATAGAAAAAAAGGATAGAAATATGAACAAACCAAAATCTCCAATTCTTAAGTGACAATTTTCCCGCACAAGCAAATTTTTGGGTTTTAGATCTCGATGAATGACATTGGCCGAATGAATATATTTAAGGCCTCGAAGAATTTGGTAAAGGAAATATCGAATATGTTCTTCTGTTAATGGTTGCCGTGAATAGATTATTTGATGCAGGTCACTTTCCATCAAATCAAGAACAACGTAAATATCTTGGAAATCCGTCGGACCCTCTCGTGGTTTTAAAATTTCCCGGATAGAAATTATGTTGTCATGCTTAAAATGTTTCAGAATTTTTATCTCTCGGAAAGTTCGTTTTGTGACTGTCCCTGCATCAAAAACACCCGTTATCTTTTTAATGGCAACTTTTTCTCCAGTTCGACTGCGAAGGGCAGAACAAACGACACCATATGCACCAATTCCAATCTTCTCAACCGCTGCGTAACCCGTTCCTTCGAGATCGAATTTCACATCAAAGCTGCGTTTTTTAAGAAAATCCAAACTTTTTATCAAGTTCATATGGGATTTACTTGACGTGGGTTTATTTTCACTCATATTGTTTTGCATATTGAAACTGAAAAGAGAAAAAAAAGAAAAATTATTTGCATTAATAAAATTAGCAAGAATATGCGCCCTCCGCTGGGCATAAGGATTTAACTTTTAATGTAAGGAAATATATTAAACTAGAAGTGGGCTACCTAATGTCACCTGGAAAGAGAGTTTTTTTAAAAAGATAGTCCCGTAGATCCATTATTACTGAATCGGGAGTTGATGCCCCATTAAAATCCCTAAGTAAAAAAAGACCTTGCGTTGATCCAGCCACTTTAAAAAGAAAAATTAATGTCTACTATTTAAAATATCATTCAAATGCAAAAAAAAAAATTCCATGCTGTTATCATTTAAATTTTAATTTTTAACTAGCTTCAAGCATATAAATCAAATCTTCATTACTTTTACTCAAAAAGCAAGATCTGGTGATAGTGAATGTGTATATATATTTAATTTGCTGTTAATTTTTTTTATTTTCAACACACATCTGCCCTTTATATATAGATAGACAGATTAGAAAGACTAATGAAATTAAATATGAATGCATATAAAAAGATTACGCTTATTCTAATTGGTTTTTATATAAAATCATTCATAGGATTGATTTTAATACGTTGGTGTTATTGATCTCTAATATTATTGTTTTATCCCCCAAGTAATTATTTATTAAATCTGGTTTTGTCAAAACCAGTATGCAAATTAACCACACTATATATCATGTAAACCTTTATTTCTTAGTGATATATAAGACATTGCAGAATTTTAAATGCGCTAATAACATGGGCTGTTTTGAGGCAAATCTAACTAAGATTTTCATAGAGACCTCATTGATAAATAAGATTTATGATATGTATTAATGATTTTGACTATGAATCAAATACTCATTGATAAACTTATGCAATTCCTAAGGGTATTGTGATGTAAGCAGTAATGTAGTTTTGGTTACAGACCTCCACTGGAAGTCTGCATTCAAAACTAGATTTACAAACCATAAGCACTCATTTACTAATTATTATATTAATTATTATTTAATTAATTATTATATTAATCTTAGAATACAACAACTATATCAAGATCCAAATATAACACCAATTATTGAATGGAATATCCTACGAAGATCAAATGTGTGCAGATCTCTAAATGATCGATGCTACCTATGTCTACATGAAAAGTTAACTATAATTAAATTCCCAGATAAAAAAAAGAAACCTTTTAAATAATAGATTTGAATCAATCTGCAATTGTGGACATAGATTGGGTCGGTCACTAAATAGGATAAATACAAAAAAGAACAATGAAAAATTATAAATTAGTAATATTCAACCCCTAAAATATAATTAGAATTAAAATTTTAACTGTTTTTACTAGCTATTATTTAGAATTAGAATTAGAATTAATAAAAATACAGAAATGAGAATTAAGGAATAAATATACGTATAGAATAAGCCGCACGCGAAAATTGAGAGAAAAATATAAACTTAGTGTTCAACTGTTATTATCTGAAAAGAAATATATCTGAGTTTAAATAAGGAATTACATCGACTTAGTTAAGCATAGAGTATGGGCCTGATGAAATCATTTGGATTGAAACCATGGTAGACTCTTAACTTCTTTCCTCTCCTAATATTATTATTATTATTACTGCTCTGTGTTTTTAATATATTGAGCACTTTTGGATTATTTACTGATGCCACTGCAACGGAAAAGTTAAAGCGGCAATCGGATAATATATATAATTGAGACCCATCTGATGAGACGAAAATTTGGGAAGCCGGTTTAAATCAACTTAGATTTATATGGGCCCCAATTTTCGTCGAAATAAATTTATTATGGGATTACTGTATTGAGTTCTTCCTTCCTTTATTGATAAATATTGCTCTGTATATAATCTAAAAGGTTATTTTACATTGAGCTCTCTTCAGTGATTTAAAGATTCGCTGTATTTATACATACTGGATCATCAATATTAGTACAGTGGATCTTAGAAATCACATATAGAATCATCCCTTACTACCAAGTTTTGGATAAATCTCTTATATATATATATATATAGTTATGCTGCATCATGAGTAGATTACTCTACAGCAATTTTTATTCGTAGAATGGATTAGAAATGTAAACAGCCTCATCCAGGATTTGAACTCGGGTCGCCATGTCCATTTTACAATGACTATAACCATTACACCGCAAGTGGCTCCACATAAAAGTATGTAATACAGATAAGTACTGCTCGTGGTTTGTAATTCATTGCATGTAATTTCAGTTCATTTGCCAAAAATAGTGGCTAAAGAAAAGAAAAGAAAAAAGTTGTTGTGACTGACTCACATAAAGCAACATAAAAAAAAAAATGTAAAAATAACCATATCTATGAAAAGAACCACCCTCTTTCGACAGTCAGTACTTAAGTAAAAGTTAACACACCCAAAAAAAAATAGAACAGTAGAGAGAGTGAAATAAAATGACTTTTTAAGTTTCAATTATCAACTTTCCTTTTTTTGTTTTCAGGGAAAATAAAATTATAAGCATTATCAGCATTTCTGCTCAAGATCGGACTGTAGTATCTGCGCTCTTTTTAGTTTTAAGGGAAAATGAAATTATAAGCATTATCAGCATTTCTGCCCAAGATCGGACTGTAGTATCTGCGCTCTTTTTAGTTTCAAGGGAAAATGAAATTATAAGCATTATCAGTATTTTTGCCGAAGATTAGACTGTAGTATCTGTGTCCTTTTTAGTTTTAAGGGAAAATAAAATATAAGTATTATCAGTATTTCTGTCCAAGATCAGACTGTAGTATCTGCACAGTTTTGAGTTTTAAGGGAAAATGAAATTACAAGCATTATCAGCATTTCTGTCCAGGATTGGACTGTAGTATCTGTGCCCTTTTTAGTTTTAAGAGAAAATAAAATTATAAGCATTTCTGCCCAAGATCAGACTGTAGTATCTGTGCACTTTTTAAGGGAAAATGAAATATAAGCATTATCAGCATTTCTGGAAATTAAGGGAAAATGAAATTATAAGCATTATCAGCATTTTCTGTCCTTTATTAATCTGTGCTCTTTTTAGTTTTAAGGGAAAACATTTTATCATTCTTCTAGTTTGTATTTTTGTCTTTTATTTTCTTTTTATTATGTTTTATCCTTTATTAATTTGTCTTATTTTTTAATCATTTTTTTAAAAATCAATTTTTTAATATATCATTGATTTATACAATTAATATATCTACATTTAGCTTTTCTAAAGGAAAATGAAGGGTAAAAATGTTTTAATCCCCTCTCGGACAAAAATGGATTGTAGATTTTATTGAACTTGGGTCTTTGCTGGTCTCCACCATTATTCCTTTATAAAGGGACATTGTACAAACAAACATACATACAGACACTTTCTTTATATAAATATAGAGAGAGAGACGCATGATGTAATGGTTACAAATGAAGGAAATGGACACAGCAACAGGAGTTCAAATCCTGGACGAGGCTGTCTGCATTTCACATAGCACTATAATACCTCTGGGAAAGGTGTGAATCCAATTATTTTCCCTCCAGCTATGGGTAATTACGGCATATTAGATTCTTCAACCTTGGTTAGGCAATCAGTCTAGGAGAAGGAAAACTCCGAATTCAAACCTGTTAAATTCCACTTAAGAAATTGACCTTGTGTCACATTCTGCTCGTGTGGAGGGGTTGGTAAATATGTATATATCTTATTATAATGGAGATTGTGTGTTTTTCTGTCTGTAACCGAAACTAAATCACTACTCAAGTCACAATTCCCTTAGTAATTGACGTCACATTCACCATGAATTTATCCTTATTTTAACCTCAATTATTAATAAAATTGTTTTACATTATTTATACTGTTAACCATATCTACATACTAATAACATGCAATTGTATTTATATATACAACAAAATAGCGGTTTACAGTGTGAACGGGAAGGCTAATTTGCATATTGATATTAAAAATGTAATTTTAATAAATATATGCTTAGTATTATTGGTTTCTAACTGTTTGGTTTTATTTTAATGAATATAAGCAAAAATCTCTTCAATAAATCTTAAAAGAAATCCCTTAACAAGAAGAAATAACTGTAATATTATTCTTTACTTCCTATTTTAACTAAACAGTTTAATTAGGAAAATTTACCAATGTAAGACGGGAGTAACGGAAAATGATGGAAGAGTTAGTTTCAAAGTTTTTCTATTTTTCAATCATACCCCCTCTGTTCAAAATCTTTTTATCTACATTCTTATTCAGTTTCATTAGCCTTTCTAATTTAATATGATATTTTATTATAAAATTTAACTAAAATACTTGCACCCGGAGGGTGCATATATTTGCTAGTAGATATAAATTATCATTTCTGATTAAGATCAGACTGTAGTATCTGTGCGTTCTACCTAGGATCAACATGTCACTTCCTAGCCTTTGATCCAAAGAAGAAAATATTTAGTCTTGGAGGACCCATTTCTCCAGGCCATACTTCCTTATTGAGGGGGTAGAATTAGGATCAATCCTTAATGCCTGGGATAGTGGGGCATGCCAAAAGACAAGTGCCAAGGAACTAGACAATTTCTGGTATTTCTCACATATTAAAATCAACTTAGTATCTTCTGCTAAGGATCAGAATGTAATGTCTTGTGTTACAGAGATATATATGGATACATATATCTGATGTATATGTATTTTGGAGGCATGTAGTGTAATGGTTACAGTCATAAGAAATGAACTTGTCAACCAGAATTCAAGTCCAGGACAAGGCTGTTTGTATTTCATATAGTGCTAATACCCTTGGGAAAGATATACATCCAACTACTCTCCATCCAGCTATGGGTAAATAGTAGGGAAGGCTGCGCTCTTTAACCTTGGCTAGGTAACCAGTCTATGAGAAGGAAAACTCTGAATTCAAACCTGTTAAACTCTGCTTAAGAAATTGACCTTGTGTCACATTCTGCTTGTGCGGAGGGGTTGGTAAATATGTATACATAGATATAGATTATCATTTCTGATTAAGATCAGACTGTAGTATCTGTGTGTTCTACTTAGGATCAACATGTCACTTCCTGGCCTTTGATCCAAAGAAGAAAATGTTTAGTCTCTGAGGACTCATTTCTCCAGGCCATACTTCCTTACTGAGGGGGTAGAATTAAGTCAATTTCTTAAGCAGAGTCTAACCCTGCTTAAGAAATTGACCTTGTGTCACATCATGCTTGTGTGGAGGGGTTGGGTAAATATAAATGTGTTGTATAGCCCTTTCCTTCTCTTTTTACCATCTTATTTTATTGTTGTACTGCTACTAAGCTGGATCGGGTCATCTCTTCTTTGTTTGGATCTGGGCTGGTTTCTTTTCTGGGACTACTTGGGTCTTCTTGGGATTTCTAATCTTTGTGTCTGCTGCTGTTTTTAGTAACGAACACAAGACTCGATATTGTTTTTTAGATGTCTTTATTCCCTTAAGTAAGAACAACATGTGTGGAGAAATGGTCTATGGACGGCAAATGCCATTTGCATCTGTTCCATTTAGTCATCCAGCTACCCCCCACCCCCACCCCCAAAATGGCTTTCTGACAATCTTTCTGTTGTCACGCTTGCCTCTGACCAATTAGAGACCAACTACAAGATCAGTAAAAGGCTAAGTTCTGTCAATTACTTTTTTTTCCAAGATTCAGAATTACCTTTATTTTTAATTTCTACACTATTGTACACAATTCATAGGTAACCTATCAATTATGTAACATATCTTATGTGGAGGATGTATTCTTTTTAATGATTGGCCTTGTGCCAGACTAAGTTACAATAGTAAATATTCATTTTTTGTATTTGTATGTTGTTTAGTGCTACTATACTTTTGTAGACTCCCAGAAATTCCTTAACTGGATATAATTACATAATAATAATAATAATAATGGGAGTAATCTTTCAGAATATGTTGGTAAAAAATGGAAGCTACTTGCATTTGGTGTAAGTACATAAGTTCTCAGTGCCTACTGATTTGAAAACTAGACAGCTTTGTAGACACATATTTGCTATATATATATATATCATCCACAGACACTGTGTTTCAATGTATCACATCTCTTTAGTGTGGCTATATATATATATAAGTAAAGAAATAACAAAAGACTTAGAGATTTAGCATTATAGTCTATTTCAGGGAGCTTAGACAGGGAGCTCGCTGAAATAGACTATAATGCTAAATCTCTAAGTCTTTTGTTATTTATTTATTTATATATTTGCTCTGTGACTCTAGCATTAAGAGCACACATTGAGCTCTCAAACTGCGACAGGTTTTTCTAAATAAAACTCTTGTGTCGTAAGGAAAATTTATTCTCTGGACTTTTGGATTATATATATATATATATATATATATATATGTGTGTGTGAAGAGAGATGGAAGTGAATTCGACAGTATGTAGTGTAGTGAGAAATTTGAAAAAACACGGGTTTAAATAAAATGAGTGGTAAGTTTATTAGTTGATGCTGCAGTGTTTTGATCTGTTAAGTAGATCTTCTTCAGGGCATTTGTTGATATAAGGAAAAGTAAAAAAAAAAAGTAAAAAATTTTTATCACAGAATAACGAGGAAAACTGTGATCGTCCTTGTTTATCAATCTGTTCAAAATTTGAAGTTTGAAGAAGAAACGCTGGAAAGGTAGACGGTTTGAAATATGACGTCAAATATTCTTCTTTTATGGTGTGAGTGTGTGTGTGTATGTATTGAAAAATGACATTGAACATTTTTTAGGTGTTTTGTGTGTGTGTGGTTGCGCGTGTATGTATATAAAGTGTTGTTATGGGTCCAATTAGATATTCTATAAAAAAGAAGGTTTGCAAAAAGGATAGTCCTTTTTGCAAACCTTCTTTTATAGAGTATATATATATATATATATATATATATATATATACACACACAGATGCTGATATGTATGTATCCATGCATCCCAGTGTTTGAATTTTTTCTTCCCCTACAATTTCCAGCTAACAGTAAATACATTTACAAATTATCATTAACGATTGTTCTTTTTTCATTTTGGAAGATCTACAATGTTAAGGACTAACATACGTTTCCCCCTTTTTACTTCAAAATACCTTGATTTTCATTCTGGTGACAGCAACAGCTGTTTCAGTACGCATGTCCTTGTTGTGCTATTATTTCTTGTTTTTTGACTACACAGTGTAATTTTTTGTATGAAATTTTACACATACTGGCTCCCATAATTTTTTCCTTGTTGTGCTATTATTTCTTGTTTTTTGACTACACAGTGTAATTTTTTGTATGAAATTTTACACATACTGGCTCCCATAATTTTTTCCTCTTCTCACTGATCTCTCCAGTTTTTTTTTCAAAAGTTCTGAAACATCAGTTATCCCTCTTTAACATGGCAAAATGAACATACCTATTATTATTATTTTCACTCCTTTTGAGTTTTTCACGTCAGCATTAGCTGATGGTATTTCACTGGAGTCTGAGTGACAACAAGTCTCCTCAGGTCTCCAGGACTCTTCTGAGTATTCTAGCCGATTGCAGCAATGCAGTAGTCTGGATGATCTCAATTCTTCCTCTGATTTCTAGATCCTCCAGTCTTTTTTCCAAGTTTATTGGGACTGTTCCAAGTGCACCAACTACAATTGGTATCACTTTCTCATTTTCAGTTCTCTGGCAAGGTCCAGGTTTTATCTATCTTTTCATTTTCCTTCAACTTCACCCTGTGATCTGCTGGAACCGCAAATTCCAATAGTTGACACGTTCTCTTTTTTTGTTAATCAACACTAGGTCTGGTCTCCTGGCTGGGATAGGGTGATCCGTCTTTACCCCAAAGTCCCAGATTATTATTATTATTATTAACAACAACAACCTCTGTAAACACTGAATTTTTAGAAACTTCTGTTATTAACTCGCCAAGTGGCAGTCGCCTCCTTATTTTACCGACATATTCTGAAAGATGGTCTAATGGATTGTAAACATACCAGTTTACAAATGCGGCAAATAACCTGCTTTAAGATTATTCCAACTATTTTTCTTTGTTTTTCTAGCCATTGAAATATTCGTTGCTGTTGTTAAGGCTTTGGACCAGTATAAACATTAAATAAAACTTTTTATTCTTTTTATTTTTTTTATTCTTTATTTACTGTAAAAAAAAAGGAGAAAAAAAAAGAAAAAGAAAGATTTTTTTTGTCTATGATTGCACGTGTATTTTTATAAATTTAATTTTAGAAAGACAAATACTAAATATTACTCGTTAAGTTTAGGGGTGAACTGTTTATGTATTAATTTTTTTTAAACAATTTAAATATTTGTGACTAATTAATTATTTGAAATGTATTTGTTTTTAAAAAAACCCATCCCTGTTTGTTTTTGTTTTGTTTTGTTTTGACTTTTATTTTTATTTCTAACTTTCCTTTTTTTAATTTAATTAATTTGATGACCCCAAGAAAGACATGCCATCAAAATTGATGAAAAAAAAAATCACTTTTAAAAATACTTTTTAGTAGATCAATTGAGTCAAATAATCAAATAAATTATATCTAATGTTTTTAACGATTATAAATAACGTTTTTCAGAGATTTTTATCACGTGATTAAACAAAATATTTCGGCCTTTAAATAAACTTTTTACATTAATTGTTATTTCATTTAAAAACTTGACTAATATTTAGTTTTTGATAAATAATAAAAGTTAACAAAAAAAAAAAAAAAAAAAAAAAGAGAGAGAAAAAAGAAAAGTTTCCGAACTTTTTTTGCAGCAACAAGTGAAAAAGTTTGTCTTAAGAAAACACAAACATAATTATTCGTGAGCTTCATTCATTTCCCCTTTTCAAGCAACAGATGGCCTTTTATTTGGATATCGACGTAAAAATAAAAGTAAAACAAATAATAAAACTTACCAATTTATATCTTAATTAGTCCATCAAATACAAACTGTTTTATCCAAGATTTAAAACAAAACAAACTAAAATCAAAGTATATTGTATTTAACTCGAGCGCTGACTTTTTTGACCTTAATAGTTTAATGGGTCTTTAGACGAACAAATTGTTTGTAGGTCAGTGTTTCATGGAAATCTTTAAGGCTTAAAGATTGTAAACTGTTTAAACTTTAAGCAGTTTACAATCTTAGCACTCACAACCCACCACCACCACCAGGAATATTTTTAAAATGCTCCTTGGCTGGGGTGCTGAGATTTATCTATTTATTTTGTACTTATTCTTGTAAAGACATCTAAGTATAAATTTTTACATCAAAGTAAAAGCTTATTCAATAGAATGATAAAGTATAAAATTCAGAACAACTTACTACAGGAATATTATATTGGAATTTTCTCAATATAACAAAAAATACAAAAAGTTTAATGTCAACTGGAAGTTCAGTTTGAATTGAATCAGAAAACGGAAACCCTTATTAATAATGATAAAAAATAGGCTCAATGATTTTATTATTTAGAAATATTGAAACATTGCACATAATATTTAATATTTAAAAAGATTTCTAGGAACAAAAAGTAATATTAAATATTACTTTGTGTACCTAGAATTCTTTTCTTTTTTTTTTTTAATCAAAGAATCCTGAAAAACTTTGTGCAGAGCTTATGTCTGGTAAAAGACAGATTGGTCGCCCCCAGCTGCGATTCAGGGATGTCTGCAAGAATGATCTCAGGTGCTTTGGAATTGCCCCTTCCAGCTGGGAAAATTTGGCTCAGGACCGACCTCGGTGTCGGCAGAATCTCCGTAGAGGACTATTCATGTCAGAAGTCCCCCTGACGCAACACTATGAAGCTAATAGGTCTAGAAGAAAGCAGCGGCAACAAAGCCCCAGGACATCAACATCTTCTGGGACAGCCTTCAAATGCGACATCTATGGTCGAGAATGTTTTTCAAATATCGGACTTCACAGTCACAGGAGGCACTGTAACTTCAGGGGCACAAAAACTTTATTATAGTCTTCCGAGACTGAAATGCCAATACCTAGAATTATTTTCTTTTCTTTTTTAATCAAAGAATATAAGGCAAATATTTCTTGAACAGTTTTTAAAAAATACTATTTATAATTGTTAAAATACTATAAATACATGTATGGTCGGGGAGTTGATGGGAGTATATATATTTTTGAGTAATTTACTCATCACACCATAAGGTCACATGTATTAAGACAGAAAAACAAAAAACTCATAAATTTAACAAATAAAATGTGTATTGAAACAAAGATTACAATAATTAAGAATACTGATCAATGTCCTGCAGAATATGCTTTTTTTAAATGTTCATGTAATAAGATAAGAATTGTTGAGTTGACTCCAACTGAGAAAGAAAGGGTAATGGTCAAAATCAAATTAGCAGTCAAGTTACTTAGAGAGAGAGAAAGATGTAGCTTATAATACCTTCAGCAGTAGGGAAATATTTCTTATAATGAGAAGCGTGGAGTATTCAGGCAAGTTGGTTCTTTCTCTGCTGTTCTTAAAAAAAGCTTTAAACTTATACTATTGGAAAAAAAAGTTATTTGATTGTTAAAAAAAAAGTTAATTCATTGTTAAAAAAAGTTAATTCATTGTTAAAAAAGTTTAAAACTTATACTATTGAAAAAAAAAGTTATTTCATTGTTAAAAAAATAGTTAATTCATTTCTTTTTAAATTAATTCATTGTTAAAAAAAAGTTTTCAATTTACACTATAGAAAAAAAAGTTAATTCATTGTTAAAAAAATTGTTCAATTCATACTGAGGAAAACAATATTATTACATTGTTAAAAAAAAGTTATTTCAGTGTTAAAAAAAAGTTAATTCATTGTTCATGAAAAAATTATTTAAAAAAAAAAGTTTTCAAATCATACTATTGAAAAAAAAAAGGGATTTTGGCGTCAAGAAAAGTTATTCATACTAATGAAAAAAAATGTTAATACATTGTTAAAAAAAGTTTTCTATTAATACTATTGAAAAAAAGTTAATTTATTCTTAAAAGACATTTTAATTTATACTATTGAAAAAAAAAGTTATTCATTGTTAAAAAAAAGTTTTCAATTCATACTACTGAAAAAAAATGTTAATTTATTGTTAAAAAAAGTTTTCAATTTATACTTTTGAAAAAAAAAAAAAAAATTATTGTTAAAAGACGTTTTAATTCCTACTACTGAAAAAAAAGTTATTTCATTGTTAAAAAAACTTAATTATTTGTTTAAAAAAAATTTCAATTCATACTACTGAAAAAATGTTAATTCATTGTTAAAAAACAGTTATTTCAGTGTTAAAAAAACTTAATTCATTGTTCATTATTAAAAAAAATTAATCTATTGATGAAAAAAAGAGTTAATTCATTGTTAAAAAAAAGTTTTCAATTCATACTACAGAAAAAAATGTTAATTCATTGTTAAAAAAAGTTTTCAATTCATACTTTTGAAAAAAAAAAGTTAATTTAGTGTTTAAAAAAGTTAATTTATTGTTAAAAAAAAGTTATTTCATTGTTAAAAAACAGTTTTCAATTTTTTACTATTGAAAAAAAAAGTTAATTCAGTGTTTAAAAAAGTTTTCAATTCATACAACTGAAAAAAAATGTTAATTCATTGTTAAAAAAAAGTTTTCAATTTATACTTTTGCAAAAAAAAAGTTAATTCATTGTTAAAAAAAAGTTTTCAATTCGTACTATTGAAAAAAAAAGTTAATTCACTGTTAAAAAAAGTTTTCAATTCATACAATAGAAAAAAAATGTTAACTCATTTTTTTAAAAATAGTTAATTCACTGTTAAAAAAAATTGTTCAATTCCTACAACGGAAAAAAAATGTTAATTCATTTTTAAAAAAACATTTTTCCTTTTATATAACTGAAAAAAAAATGTGAATTCATTGTTCAAAAAAAGTTTTCAATTCATACAACTGAAAAAAAATGTTAATTCATTGTTAAAAAAAAGTTTTCAATTTATGCAACTGAAAAAAAAGTTAATTCACTGTTAATAAAAGTTTTCAATTCATACAACTGAAAAAAAAAGTTAATTCATTGTTAAAAAAAAGTTTTCAATTTATACTTTTGCAAAAAAAAAGTTTAAATTTATACTTAAAAAAAAAAGTTAATTCATTGTTTAAAAAAGTTAATTCATTATTAAAAAAAAATGATTAATTAATACTATTTTTTTTTTTTTTTCAATAGTATTAAGTTTTCAATTTATAATTATATATATATAGTTATTCACTGTTAAAAAAAGTTTTCAATTCATACTTTTGAAAAAAAAAAAATTTTGTTAAAAGACGTTTTAATTCCTACTAGTGAAAAAAAAAGTTATTTCATTGTTAAAAAAAATTAATTATTTGTTTAAAAAAAATTTCAATTCATACTACTGAAAAAATGTTAATTCATTGTTAAAAAAATTATTTCATTGTTAAAAAAAGTTAATTCACTGTTAAAAAAGTTTTCAATTCATACTTTTGAAAAAAAAAAGTTAATTTATTGTTAAAAAAAGTTAATTCATTGTTAAAAAAAGTTTTCAATTTTTTACTATTGAAAAAAAAAGTTAATTCACTGTTAAAAAAAGTTTTCAATTCATACAACTGAAAAAAAAAGTTAATTCGCTGTTAAAAAAAAGTTTTCAATTCATACAACTGAAAAAAAAAGTTAATTCACTGTTAAAAAAAAGTTTTCAGTTTATACTTTTGCAAAAAAAGAGTTAATTCGTTGTTAAAAAAAGCTTTCAATTCATACAACTGAAAAAAAAAGTTAATTCGCTGTTAAAAAAAAGTTTTCAATTCATACAACTGAAAAAAAAAGTTAATTCACTGTTAAAAAAGTTTTCAGTTTATACTTTTGCAAAAAAAAAGTTAATTCGTTGCTAAAAAAAGTTTTAAATTTATACTTTAAAAAAAAGTTAATTCATTGTTTAAAAAAGTTAATTCATTATTAAAAAAAAATGATTAATTAATACTATTTTTTTTTTTTCAATAGTATTAAGTTTTCAATTTATACTTTTGAAAAAAAAAAGTTATTTCATTGTTAAAAAAAGTTATTTCATTGTTAAAAAAAAGTTTTCAATTAATACTATTGAAAAAAATGTTCATTTATTGTTTTTCAATTTATACTTTTGAAAAAAAAAAGTTATTTCATTGTTAAAAAAAAGTTTTCAATTTCTACTATTAAAAAAGAATATCAATTCATTGTTAAAAAAATGTTCATATTTATTGAAAAGTATCTGAAATGATTTAAAAGAAAATTATTTCAGAATTCAGATGGAAAACAAGATTACTTTCCTGAAAAAAGCAGATCAAAAGAGTATACAGGGCTGGTTCCTGCTAATTTGAAAAAAAGCATTGCTTTAAAAAACATCTGAAAAATACAGCAGTGTGTATTCTGAAGATAGCTAGTTTGCAGTTTGTTTAAAAATTTACTATTAAAAAACCCAAAAAACCAATGAGAATCTTAGAAAATGTTTGAGGAGCTGAGTTAATGGATTTTTTTTTTAATAGAAAATACAATATAGGAAGTCCAACAGATGCAGTCAAAAGGTGTGTGGAGATTAAAATAGAATTAAAATAAAAAATTTTAAAAAAATAACAAACTCACTTGAGCTTTCACACTGAAAGAACCCTCCATTTAAATGCAACAATACAATGTTATTTGAAATTCCAAGTTGTGTTCATGTATTTCCTGTTTCTAGCTTGTTAATTCAACATTAGTGGCTTAAATCAGCACTTCCGACCCCCAAGATAATTTCTCAGCCATTCGACCTTAGGCCTTAACTCGGACAAGACATTACTACTGGCCAGGAAGATATTTCCTTACCACATGGTGGCTATGACCCGTGAATAAAGCCTAAATCCTATAACCACTTTTTGTCTCTTCCTTTTCTTTCCTTGAATTCCTTTTCAGTGCGACCACCAAATAAGATGGGGTTAAAAACCATGAGAACATTCACCAGGAATAACCAGCTACTTTTTAAACCTAACACATTAAACCTCTTGTAACCCCACAGATGTGTTGATTAAAGTTTAATAAATATTCAAGTTTAATCATTTATTTGATAACAAGCTTAGTATGGTGATGTAATAACTGATTAAGATATCTCAGTTTAAAAGTTAGGCCCCCACCCTTTTAAATAGAATAATATCCATGTATAATTTTTTCACTGATAATCTCAAAGACTATTATATTTCATAAACAAAAAAAAAAAATTATTTAAATTTAAACAGTTTTTTTTTTACATATAATTTTCAGATTTTTGGTACTTATTTTCTACCAAAATTACCCCTTTAAATTTTTTTTTCTCTGTTCACACCTTTGGTCTTTTGTTTTTTTACTTATACAGAAATTAGTTTCAATTATATATAACACCACTGATATTTTGGGCCCCAAAAATAAGTGCGGGGGGGGGGGGGCAGTTAAAAGTCACCTGAAAAAAAATCAGAAAATGTTAAAATAAAATAACAGATGTATTATAAATTCATTCATTGATAAATCAACACAGATAATTCCCTGATTTTTGGTAATTTTTTTTTAATCGGGGGGTGGGGTGGGGGGTTGATTTGATTTTGTAAAATACATCTATTACATTTTTTAATCTTTTGTAAAATACATCTATTACATCATAATTGTTGATACGTATGATTAAAATGTTGAGTCAAAATCAAGTGGGTGAGTCAAGTGTTATTCAAGTTGATAAGAGAAGAAATTTTTTTTATGCTTGCAGAATAATGCGCATGCACAATTTTATGCTAGGAATTTAGCCAACTAACTTTCACTTTGAAACAAGCCGGTAGCCATTTTGAAAGTCTCCGGCGAAATAAACAAATCTTAGAAATTTTTTCGAAAACTGCATGCTTTAACAAAAAAATATCATAAAATGTCTTACCTGGGTAAAAGATGGGACAAAAAGTTAGTCTCGCAGATCCATTGTTACTGAATGTAAAAAAGAGCTTGCGTTGATCCGGCCTGGTCGGGTGTCAGAAAAAAAGTTCACACTCAAGTTAATTCATTGTTAAAAGAGTCTCCTATTTAAAATATGAAATGCAAAAAAAAAAAAAAAAAAAAAAAAAAATCCATGCTGTTACTTAAAAAATTTTTTTTTTAATTATCTTCACAAATCTTTATTATTTTTGCTCAAAAATCAAGGTCTGGTGATAGTCAATGTGTATATATATTTATTTTGTTGTTAATTGTTTTATTTTCGTAGATTCATCTGGACATTCATGCATACACACAACTGCCCTTTTTATATATATATATATATATATATATATATATATATATATATATGGGCTGAATTTGGTAGAGCTTGTTGTGGGTATTTTTGTTCCATAGTAGTTGCCATTTCTTTGTCATTACTCTTGTGCTGATTTAAGCCGCAAATGTAGAATTAACAAGTTAGAGACAGGAAATACATGAACACTACTTGGAATTTCAAATAACACTGTATTATTACATTTAAATATAAACTTGTAATAATTGTTGTTGCAAACGATAGTATTGTCTGCAGAAAATATCAATTATGTAAATATAAATGAATACAATCCCACTTAACTGAGTCCTTGTAAAGTTTATGGTAAGTTATCGTACTTACAACAGCCCTTTTTTATCTCTGCTGAATTATTGGGAAGCAACAATTTTTACCAACTCCAAGAGATGCTGCCAGAACGTTGTACAGATAACAAGAAAGATGAGGACAATAGTCCAAATAATCCAAATAATACTGAAATTGAATAAGAATGCATATAAAGAGATTACATTATTTTAATTATATTTTAATTGGTTTCTATATAAAATCATTCGTAGGATTGATTTTAATACATTGGAGAATAGAACAATAATATTAGAGATCAATAACACCAAGTAATTATTTATTAAACCTGGTTTTGTTAAAACCAGTATGTAAATTAATCGCTCCATATACTATGTAAACCTTTATTTTTTTAGTGAAATATAAGACACATCGCGGGATTTGAAACACATTACTAATATGGGCTGATCTATCCCAGCTAGACCTTAACAGAGACATTGTTAATAAATAAGATGCTAATTAAGATTGAATAACGATAATGATTATTTGATAACCGTTGAGAATATAACGTAAATAACTAAGGGAATTGTGATGTTGGTGGTGACGTAGTTTCGGTTACTGACAGCCAGACAACAAATTCCCATTGTAATATGATTTCACTTAGAGAAATAGGTATTTCTTTTAACAGATTTTTTTTTTTTTCATCTAGATTGGTTTATCTCGACCAAATAAAACTTATATACAAACGAAACTGCTGTATAATTTAAGTGATCCTATACAGAGCTGGCACACACTGCCTCCAACCCCCCCCAACAGGGAGAGGGGGTTCAAGCCTGCTCAGGGTCCCCCAGAAGGGCAGGTTATATATAAAAAGTAAAGTAAAGTCAACGGGGGGGGGGGGGGCTAAAGTCGGTATCATCCAGTCAGCGAGGGAGTCTATCCCCTTTTCACTAGCGCTAGACCAAGGAGGTTGTTTTAGCATCTGAGGTAGTGCGCCACACCTACCATCAGCTCCTTACTTTACCACACAGATTCCTGTGCTACTCATACGCTGAGTTGGCGAGGACCGGTATCGAACTAGGAACCTTGTGGTTTCTAGCCGAACGCTCTACCGACTGAGAATTGACATGTAGACGAATAGGATCCATATAATAGATTTTCGGGGGGGGGGGGCGTATCATTAGGATGGGGGGTTACAAGACTCTAGCACCGGTTCTGATACTATTTTTTATTTAAGTTTCCTTCTCCATTTAAAACTGCTCTAATTCAGTTTATAAATCAAGGGAAATAACTAAGTTAAGGGAAATAACTCAAGTAAGTATTTAAAGTTTAAAGTTACTTCCCTTAGAACACAATTTTTTTGTAAAAAGCCTTTCTACTAAGATTTAATCTTTTGACATCAGAGCTTCTGAGCCAAGATTTACCCTCTGAGGTTTGAGCGTGATTCCCGCACCAAGTAAATTGCTACAGTGTGCGGGCACATAAAAGTACCACCGGTATTCCAGTATAACGAGATCAAAGGGGTTAAGAAAAATACCTTTGTCGGCTTTAGGTTTGGGTTTATATTAGATGAATAGAATGAGGTAGATAGATAGATATGAACAGACTGAGATACAATTTATGGTTATTTCCTATAAGTCTAACATAAATAAACAAAGGGAACCACTCTCGACTCATAAATTATTTATTTATTTTCCCATTAAACTAACCCTAACACTAAACCCTAACCCTGTCTTCTTTTTTCCTAGTAGATAAATAAATAAATCATTTATCAGTCAAGAGTGGTTCCCCTTTGTTTATGTTGGACTTTTAGGAAATAACCCAAGTTCAACAGGTTTGAATTCAGAGTTTTCCTTCTCCTAGACTGGTTACCTAGCCATGGTTAAAGAACCCAGTCTGCCCTGCTATTTACCCACAGCTGGAGGGAGAGTAGGATTCATACCTGTCCCAAGGGTATTAACGCTAAGTGAAATGCAATTACCACGTCCAGGATTTTAACTCAGGGCGACGAGTCCATTTCCCATGACTTTAACCATTACACCACACGCTTCCTCACGAGCAGGATGTGACACAAGGTCAATTTCTTAAGCGGAGCTTACCAGGTTTTAATTCAGAGTTTTCCTTCTCCTAGACCGGTTGCCCAACAAAGGTTAAAGAGCCCAGTCTGCCCTACTATTTACCCATAGCTGGAGGGAGAGTAGGATTCATACCTTTCCCAAGGGTATTAGCGCTAAGTGAAATGCAATTGCCACGTCCAGGATTTGAACTCGGGGCGACGAGTCCATTTCCCATTTTAACCATTACACCACTTCCTTATATATATATATATATATATATATATATGTGTGTGTGTGTGTGTGTGTGTGTGTGTTCAAATACAGTTCTTTGTTTCTTTTTTTATTTGTATAATCTATTTGATGTTTTTATTTCTATTACTATTATTATTACTATTATCATATATAAG
Source organism: Doryteuthis pealeii (assembly GCA_023376005.1). Taxonomy (NCBI): domain Eukaryota; kingdom Metazoa; phylum Mollusca; class Cephalopoda; order Myopsida; family Loliginidae; genus Doryteuthis; species Doryteuthis pealeii. The sequence continues at coordinate 32,111,584 of CM042178.1, read as the reverse complement.
GTTTAACTCTTAATGTCCTATACCACCTCATTCCACCCGGCCAGAAGTCACATTCATTTTCCTAATCTACCCCAAATGATAGCCTTTGTTTAAATGTAATATTAAACATATTTAGAAGTCTTTGATTTAAGGGAAATAACAGGTGACTTTTAATGAAATGGCCATTTTTACCCATTTTTGATAAATGGTTATAGGAATTGAGATGTGGACTTAGAAAATTCTCAACAGGATGTTAAGAGTTAATGAGAATCTGCTGTTTCTGTAAACAGAGAAAGAAAAGGAAAAAAGTTTTGTTTTTTTCTATTCTAGTTTATTTTCTTGGTTATTATGTAATGGTTGTCTGATGAAACTGGACTCATTTATTAAGTTACCATCCAAAATAAATGTATAATTGCTAAATGACAGTTTGTTAAGTTTTTCTTCCTTATTGAAAGTGTAAATATTGCTTTGTATATAATTAATTCATTAATTATCTTACATCGAGCTCTCTTAGGGATTTGAAATAATCCTTGTATAAATCTATAGGTGTGCATCAGCAAGGGAATGCATTTGTGGGTATATGGATAGTATAGATGAACCTAAATAGAATCATCCCCAAGTTACATATATATATATATATATATGCTTCCAACTCCTTGTTGGTTGAGCTCTCTGGGGTAATGACAGCAACAAAAACAAAACAAAGCCACATTCTACTTATTGGAGATTTAAATTATAAAGAGACACTAGGATTATTGGACAACATGTGAAAGTGAAAATAATAGAGAAAACAAATTTATACAAAGTGTAAGGGTACGTGTTCGTATCACGTCGGGGTCACCAGTTTTAAGGTTCAAAGTCATAATTGAACATACAACTCCGACACATTTCTGAGACAAAACATTTTATATAATACAGCACATGAATAAACATTATACATAAATAATGGAAGATAGAATAGTGTATATAAACATACATACATAAAAGTCACTGACAAGATAATATAAAAGTACACGTAATATAAAGGTACAGACATGAGACTAAGAATAGTCCATGCTGTATAAATCACTTACAGTGACAAGTAGCCGGCGTTGAGGGCCGAAGCCCCTACGAGAAGGGATGACAATTGTCTAACCTATGTGGTCTCGTTTTAAGGAAAGAGGTGGAAAAGAGGAAGAGAAATTCAAAACAGCCGCTTAAATATACGAGGCCCCTAGTGGGAACCAGCGACACTAAACGGGCAGACAACTCCCCAGGCAAATACGAAAATAACCCCTACAAAAGTATTAAAGATGTATATAGGCACCAGCACACAATACTCTTCACATGAAGACAATTCACTAAGTACTTTAGACCTAGTATTTATGAATGAAAGAAATATTTATGAATGAAAGAAATATTGACCATATAAAAATGATCACAATGTATTCTCTTGTAAATTGAAATGAGAACATGGTAAGTTAAAAATAAAAAAACTAAAGTAAATTGACAACTACAACAAAGGAAATAAGATGACAACATTGATGTTATTAGACTGGGTCTGAAGAATTAGAAAATCAGAAGAAATATCCACAGAATCAATAGTTATTTTAACACATACTATTGGAAATTCCATAGTTAATTATCTCCCCCTGCCGCTAGGGGGCGAATTACCAACAGCATATGTTGGTGCCAATACCAAAAACTTCACTTATTGCAAAGCAGTTACTGGAGGAGAGACGTAAAAACTAAAAGCTCTTATCACCAAGCCCAAACAGGACCGGCTTATCTTGGAGCACCCACTGAGGGTAGTCGCGTAAATAGTGGTCCCTACACTTCATTCATCCCTTAGCCCAAATACAGGGCTTACTTTTAAGGACCGTTGACCTGGACGGAGGCATATTTTCACAGCACACTTTCGAAGGCATTGTGTCCGCAGACCACAGGCTGTCACAATAGCACACTACAGAAGGCACCAAGACCAAATTTTTGAAAAGGGCCCATTCATCGTCATTTAAAGAACTGTTACCAGGGCAAGAAGCTTCTAAAACAGCATCCCCCATTACTTATCACTGAACCGGTTATGAGAAAGAACAAGAAATGTCCGAAGAAGCATCTTATCAACATTTCCTACCGACGAACAGAATACCCCTGTTATCACCATTACTCCAAGAACAGATAAGTCTGGTAGCAAATACCAATAAAATTTGCAAAAACATTTATGTAAATTTTGTCAATACAAGTGTCTGCATTTACTTTCGTGTTTGTTCCTTCTTTGTCCAACAATTTGCCTACGACTATGGAGAAATAAGAGCTCCTTCGAAAACCATAAATACTCTTAATACTATATTAAAAGAGGAATTTCAAAGGTCCCTCGACCAGTAAAAAATTGCTGGAATACCAAATACCAACAAATTTCTTGAATACCAAAACGACCATTTTGAAGAAAATTCACATTTAATTCACAGCTTGAGTTTTTATACTTTTTAATACAAATGAATAATATTGATATTTCAGATTGTTGTCCTCATCTTCATTGTGTATAAACACAACATTCAGGCAACAGTAACATATTAGTCCTCAAAAAATCATTATGTTATATAGTAAGGTCACGTGAGTATTAGGAGAAGAGTCCGTCGTCTAAGTACTTCAAGTGAGTTCTGCACAGAGTAATATGTGTGTTCTTAAATAGTGGCTAAAAACCATCGCCACTGTTAAGGTACGGGGGAGATGGGTCATTCCATTATATCACATTACTAACTCAACAATAGGGTGGGTTTTCAGCTAGTGTCTATAATTTACTGAAATATGGAAAATAATATTATCTATTTTCCACCTTATGCAAATAATAAACATAATAAGCCCAAAACAATTCTAATTATCTCCCTTTGTCTATAGCGACAGAGCCTAATGACTTAGCCATAAACTGATGAGAAAACTCATGCGATTGGCTAAGGGCCTTTGTCGGCGACCAATCAGAGCACACATTACGAGGCTCAGTTTGGACCGCCAATTTTGATAGTGAAAACTGCTATCCAGCCTCTTGCCCGCTGGAATCTATCTCGGAAGGACGTAAATTTATACTCCAGGCGTTCACGGAACAAGAAGGAATTGGAACAGCAAATGCAGGGCTGCTGTCCGCGTAAAAGGCAACTAACAACTAGCAAGACTTTCTACCTGGATTTAAGATAAGTCCGCGATAAGTATCAAATCGCAAACAACTCACAAACAACTCACAACTTGAACATTTACAAACATTACACATTGTAAACTTACACAAACATTTGTACCAACTTACCTTGTATTTGTACTGTATTGTATTTGTATTGTATTGTATAACTTTGTCTTGCTACGATAAAGCCTCTGTTTTGTTTATAAGTCTTGTGTGTCGTTAACTATTCTTTACAGCATCTAACTGAACTGTTTTCTTATAGAAATTACTTTTGGTCGTGTACTTATACTTATATGTATTTATGAGATGAAGCTTGATATGAATAATTTTGATATTTCGGACTGTTGTCCTCATCTTCATTGTGTATAAACACAACATTCAGGCCACAGTAATCTTGAGCTCTGTTCAGATGGGTTTTTTTTAAAATTACCTTAAGATAAGTCATCTTCAGAAATTTCTTTGGAAATCGTCTGATTGAGTTTGAAAATAAAACTAACTAACCAATCAATTCTTAGATGAGGCTGTTTATCTTTCACTTTGTGCTAATGCCCATTGGGGAAAAGCATGAATCTATGGGTAAATAGTATAAAAGGCTCTGTTCAGATGTTTTTTTTATATTCCCTTAAAATACATCATCTTCAGACAATTTATATTCTTATACTTATATGTATTCATGAGATGAGGCTTGATATGAATCATTTTGATATTTCGGACTGTTGTCCTCATATTTATTGTGTATAAACACAACGTTCAGGCCACAGTAATCTTGGGCTCTGTTCAGATGTTTTTTTAAAATTACCTTAAAATAAGTCATCTTCAAATGAGAAACCACAAGAATTCAAATGTAGTTTCAGAGCTGAGATCATTACCACTCTCTCAAGGGTGCTCCAAGTAGTATAAATGCCACTAATGAGTGAGTGGTAACAATTTGAACTCTGAAACCATGTTTGAATTCTGGTGATTTCTCATTTGAAGATGACTTATTTTAAGGTAATTTAAAAAAAAACATCTGAGCAAAGTCCGAGGTTACTGTCGCTTGAACGTTGTGTTTATACACAATAAAGATGAGGATAACAGTCTGAAATATCAAAATTATTGATATGTATATTCTTTGTAAATTAAAAGTCTGCACTTAGCAAACTAAATGTTACTAAAAAATTTTTTTAAAAGTTACATCCACTTTTATTTTATTTCTTTTGATGATGGACTAACTTGGAGTTTATTATAATCCAAAATTAATTCTATTTTTGATTTAATATCATTAGGTATCGATAGTGTGTATTAAAAGTACACATTGCCTACAGTCGTGTGTCATGTACGGCTACATAGTTGTAAACACGACTGCTTTCCGCTCTGTGTGTCGGAGTACTCAACACTCGCCAAAGTGCTGCAAACTAAACTACTCACTTATTTTGGCGATGTTTTAAGGAGGATTTTGTGACCGTGAACGGGAAAGGAAAAAGAGCAAGACATCGTCTTGCCTGCCGGGATCGAACCCACGTCCTCCCGCATGCAAAAACAAATGTGATTTAGGCACTGGACGGACGCGAGGTTCGACTGATGTGCCCGGATGTTTGGGTAATATGCCCATAAAATAACCAAAGTGAGTGGAGCGTAAGGTGACAGGCAGAAAGATTATTTTGACGACGACGGATTTTCAGCTGCTAGTCGAAGACTGTGTTGACCACAATATTGGATAATGCGCAAAAAAAAAAAAACATTAAAAATTTTTTTATTATTATTGCTACATCTCTTCTATTTATTTCATTTCTAAACTATTGTTGTTGGCATCCTTCCGTCTACGAGAGACGATGGAGTAGTGTCAAGGTTTTTGTTAACTTGAACTGCATAGCTTGGGCGGGTTCATATGGAGGATGAGCTGTTGCCCATGCAGCAAATCCCCCCCTTCCGCACTGCCACTGTGATCCAAAGTAAAGGTAAGGTACCAATGCAGTTTGGCAACAGTAGTGTCGCAGGAGTTGATGGGTAGCACTGGATTTCAGCATCTCCTACCTTAGGGACTCAAGCTCGTGATTTATTTTCGGGGTTTACTCCCTTAGCCTTTCCTTGAATGCAACAGAGGTTCTGTGTCAGACTTCTTGAGTTGATGGGTTGCCGACCAAAGCTAAGGAGCCCCTTCAGACCCATTTAGGGATTTATGCGAGTAGTAAGTACCCCAATCTTACTAATATCGGTGTTCCCGAAAAAGAATTGAGGTTGGGGATATGGTATATTTTGCATTCTAAACTATATGTATATTTATACTTATATCTATTTATGAGATAAGGTTTGATATAAATAATATTGACATTTTGTACTGTTGTCCTCATCTTTATTGTGTATAAACACAACGTTCAGGCCACAGTAACTTCATGCTCTGTTCAGATGTTTTATTTCAAAATTACCTTAAAATAAGTCATCTTCAAACAATTTCCCAAGAATTCAAACATCGTTTCAGAGATCAAATAATTACCACTCACTTAAGGGGGCTCCAAGCAGCATAAATGTTGTAGGGACCATTGTTGTTTGGTGAGTGTTTAGTTAAAGATTGAAGAAGATCCGAGTTTTGATCCCCACAATTTAAATGTATAAGACGACGGAAATGAAGTTTCCATAGAAAACAAAAGAAGAAGACAAAATTGATAAAAGAAACAAACTTTATATACATTATTTTACAATTGGTATATTCAATTGTTCTTTTAGTGATGTTGCCGACTGTATGTGTCTGTGCTTAGTTGTGTGTGACAAGTGTGACATGTATTGTTTATATTTGTGCGATTGGTTGTGTCAACATGGTAGCTGTTTTCACTGTGATTGAAACTTGTTATTGAAATTTGTTGTTTTTGAGCGAGAGAGAGAGAAAATTGGAAACGAAAATACGAGACCAACCTGATATATCATTTTGTGTCTTCGGGCAGCGACTTCTCCCCATTGTGTCGATGTTGGGGGAGAACTTTCGCTCCTACTGTCAAGTCAGAGGGCATTCGCCCTAACTCTGTCGGGAAGAGCGTAAGCTCCCACTGTCTGGTCTTTCAGCTAAAAGGGTCTTTTTATAATTCTCTTTTGTAATTGTCTACGTGATCATTAAGCTAAAATATTCATCAAATATCAGATGATTTGCAATGATGCAATATCGAATGATTTTGGTACATTCCGATGGCGTACATATTTTCCCATGGAATTTAAACCATTGTTTTTATTGTTGTTAAAATATTTCTAAACTAATATTATTTCGATTATCTTTTGTTTACCTAATTCTAAACTCATGACATAATGTAAAACTAGTTATTTAAGAAAACTTAATTATTTTAATTTATTCAATTCCACATGCCGTAAAAATATAGGAGCCAATCCCTATAATGTCACCAGACTTATTGATAGAAACTTATTCAAGTTTTATTTTTCTAAATCTAATCACATTTCTGTTCAATAACTTTGGTGTCATTTATGCTGCTTGGAGCCCCCTTGAGTGAGTGGTAATGATTTGAGCTCTGAAACTACATTTGAATTCTTGGGAAATCATCTGAAGATGACTTATTTTAAGGTAATTCAAAACACACCTGAACAGAACCCGAGGTTGCAGGGGCCTGAACATTGTGTTTATACACAATAAAGATGAGGACAATAGTCCGAAATATCAAAATTATTCATATCAAGCCTCATCTCATAAATACATATAAATAAGTATATTTTGGCGGCATTTTTTTCTTTTAAACATGTTTTATGTAAACTTCAAATACTCAAAGCTTTATATATCAAATAAGACAAACCCACCTTAAACAAGATAAACTTTGAAGCCTGTCAACATGTCCTTAAATGCCTATAATTTCCCGCCAATAATGAATGTCATTGTGTATGTTTATCAAAGACTGACCTCAGCATTCACCAATGGAATCACTTTAAGGCTAATTCCATGTCAAATCATCCAGAAAAAAAAGTAAAATTGTCACCCACTCCCTTCAATTTTTCCGAGATTTTGTACAGGTGTGGATTATGTTAAAGTTAGACAATCCCCAAAATATGAACAAAACTTTCTTTTTGGTACAAATAATGTTCAATATATGTGAAATAATAATAGAAAAAAATTTTGTTATAGATGCAGTGCCACTTCGTGATATTGATCTTGCTATGAATAAATCAGAAATCATCAATAACTTAACAGTGGTTGATTTTAAGACTTTTTTGATAGCATTTTTGGGTTCCTTGGGCCAAAATATTATATAAACCAATTTTTAGTAGTAGGGAAGCTCTTGAACTCGTTTTACAGACAAAAATAGATTATAAAAGTCGCCATTTTTTGCGAACCCACACCAAATTTGGATGGGTAAAAATCAACGTAAGACTGCCAATTTTTGGAATTGGAAGCTCAAATTTTGGGTTTGTCTAACTTTAACATGATCCACACCTGTACAAAATTTTGGAAAATTGAAGGGAGCAGGTGACATAGCCTGGATGATTTGACATGGAATTACCCTTAACACAGATTTGTTCAGTAACAAAATAGATTGACTGATGGACTAATGTTGCATAATTGATCGGCATGTTAATGACAGTCCCACAATTTTGCTGACAACAAATTTGGCTTCCCGGGTCTTTTACAAAGAAGTTGTTTCGCACCGTGCGCTCAAGGACGTACAGACAAACACCGTAGTTCAAAAATAGTTCTTTATTTTTTCATACGGCGCATGCCGTGAAAACTGTGAATTAAACGAAAGAATTCGAATAAGTCACAATATCACACAAAATACAATAAAATACAAATATTACACAAAAAGGATAAAAACACAATTACCAAGAAAGGTTTACGTCATGTAATTTTACGGAAAATTCAAAACTATAAAAGCATTCAAAGCTAAAACTATGAATTACAAATTAAACATATGAAGGAGGGTTTGGGGTATTTAAAACTCAAAGGCCACAAAAAGGCACAAACAATACTTTAACAGGGGAAAAGGATATTTCTCATTTTGAGAAATTACAAATTAAACCAAAAAATAACACATGTACATAAATGCAGTTTCAGAGAAGAGAATGGAGAACTTAAATACCTTTGCTGGCACGTAGGGACTTGCACATTAAAAAGGACCAATATCTTAGTGGTTCTTATACTAAGAATTGCGGTTCCCAAAATACCGCCAAAGGTTGCTCACAATAGGAGCCTCAAAAAACTTGACTTGCTCAAGTGGGCATCTCAACCGAAAAGAAAGCTCCTTGCCAGGACTCCTTTAGACCTGACAATACCAAAATTACTACTCAGTCCAAGACTTTATCTTTTATTTAAACCCTTTTCTATTTCACTGCACAAACAGCAGTGAGTTACTTATATAACATAAAGGCAAAATAAGCACTCCAAACAATCTCAAAAATGCACTTACTCATATATTTGGGGTTATTAAAAACCCAAGAACTATTTCTTATAAGGTAACCATTTTTACCAGGAGGGTGACCAGGGTCATAGGGTACTTTATTTGGGGTCGGAGGAGAAAGTGGGAAGGGGAGGCCTAAAGCCGGACATGAGGCCCATGACAAGACAAGATTTTAGATTACTGCTGGAAATCAGCCTAAAACAGTGACAGCCACAGGGCATACTATCAATTTGGAACAATCTAACCATCCAGATTTTAATTCAAATAATTTTCTCTAATTTGAATTAAAATCTGGATGGTTAGATTTTGATTGATGTCTCATAACCTTTGTTTGACCCTCCACTTTATGTTTTGTGTGGCAAGTGTGAGAGAATAGTCTCTTGCTAACTGTTGAGATGGATAGACACATTAACTAGATTCTTGCACCATGCATGGTTAAGGATCTAGACTTTAATTAAATAAAATGTGAATTCGCTAAAAGAAATGTCTTAAGTTGTTAATCAAAAACAAACCAACAACCAAGGCATTTCAACCAGTATCTTAAGGAGAAGATCTTGATAAGTTAAGAATACAAGATCAGCCAGATAGAGAGAGATTGACCATTAGACAGATTGACCAATAGACGAACCAACCATCGACTAATAGCTATTCAGACCAAGCTACAGACAAAGTATAAACTAGACAAGAAAAAATAAGTAAGATTAAGTATAGGTATATAACCACGGGTATACCCAGAAGTATCAACAGAAATACTGTAATAAAAAAGGAATAAAAGACAAGACTAGGTTAGTATATTTTAAAAGGGGTTTAATGGTGCAAAATATTGCTAAAACTTGTTGCTTTAGCAGACTCAAGTCTCATATATATAAAGTAACAATTTATGAACAGTATGATACTATGATTGAAGACGAACATGGTCAAAATAAATAAATGAATAAAAAAAGAGAATAGGTTAAAGCCAGGCATGAGTAAAAGTAAATCCAAAGATTAGGCCTTAAAGTTTAAGAGACTTGTACGACCACCATGAAGTTAGGCCACTTAGTGATAATATCTTATGCACCCAGGTATTAAAAGCAAAAGGGATTTTTATGAGAAAATCTCTTTTGAAAAAATTAATGGTCGACGTATCTAAGACACCACATCTGGAAAAAGATTTAATTACTTTAATTTTAAGGCTTAATGATGACTAGAAGTCTGTGATTCGATTTAAGTACTGGCCATCTGTGTGGTCCGGAGAAGATGGGTGGGGAAGGAGAGTTTGACATAAATATAGCTAAACTCGAGCACCAGGGAGTTAGAACTCGGGCCATTGAGGTGTTAAGGTTGTCGGTAGGGATAGCCAGTAGCAGCCAGTTGGATAGACAGCGAAGTCTCACACACCCCTTCTTCCAACCACGTCTTGTTTACAAACACTTGTAGTTGTTGTTTGTTTGTTTTTAATCCTTGTGAACCTGTCTCTAACTCATGCCCTTCAACTCGGCCAGCGCAGAATTTCAGAACGCTTGGGGATCTAGACATCGTGCATCAAAGGTGCAGAGCACAGAACAGGTCGTCTCACAACACACTTACTGAAAAGAGTTTTTTAATTGGAGTCTGTTCAGTTAATAACAGTAATCCCTTTCGTTCAGCAAACTGCTCTCACAATAACCATGTTCCTCTGACTTTGTTCTTATTTACCAAAAACACAGTAGTCACCAAATTTCACCTCTCTCACAGTCACTTGCTTTGTTGCTGTCTCCCAGTGTCAGCGACCATCCGTTTTTATTATGGCTCGGCTACACTTGATACAAATTCCGTCTCGTCCCATCCAGGTCTCTCGTGCACGGCACAAGCACAAGCGATTCTTTGCTGCTTACGTTGGGGGAATCGGCCATGCCCATTACATCTATCTTTATGTAGGATTTCTGCAGGGGAAAATAGTTCTGGTTGTAGGTTCACTCGTAGTTGGGGTCTGCTGCTATGCTGTCAGTTCACCTAAAGTTGGGGGGGGTGTCTGTGTTGTTTCTACCGTCTCTGCAGCTAAGGATTTTGGCAATATAGTCACTTAGACTATTTTTACTGTTCTCCCAGTAGGGACATCTTAAGTCTCTGATAATCTTTACGTGTTGCTTAGTTGATGCTTTCTGTGCCCACGTTGTGTTTTCTTTAGATCTGTAAAATGAAGATCAATGTAACTTGGTTGGAATATCTTTGTGACAATTGTGAAATTCAGTCAGAAGAACCACAAGACTTCAAATTGTTGATGGAAGAAATCTTTGCTACTAGATGAAATAGAAGAACTTGCTGCTTAAAGAAAAAAAACTCTGATGAAAGAAGTGACACAGTCACTGAAATACTAAATGTTAATTAGCATAAAGTAAAAATGCCAAACAAATTCCTTACCAAGTCTTTTCTTTCCAACCTAGCATGCAAAACATATTCTTTCCCGTGATTTCGGTTATATATTCTAAATATTATCATCATCATCATCAAGTCATGCAGACAGCACAGTTTCCCATAACTCTCTCTCATCACCCATCCCTATCAGTCATCAGCCATGTCAGGTCTTCCACACAGCATCCAGAATCCACACAGAACTGATTGATGTAGGCTTTTACTGGTAGGCCTACACTGGTATATCCCTGTGTAGCTGTGTACAGGTGATTGTCTCTTATGTGTTTGTCCTTGCTTCCCCGGCAGTGTTCAGCATGTCTTGTTCATCTTATTTGGGTGGTTTGTGTGATAGGAGGTAAGTGGCCATACAGCTGCATTTTTGTGTAGTTCCCATCTAGCTTTTTCTCTAAGCATTTCATTAGAGTCAAATATAAACTAGCATTAATTTCTTTAATTTTCACATTCATGCAATCCCATTTGTATTGATAAATTTCTCTTCATGTTTTAATGTACAGTATCACCTATAACAATTTTTCATAAAAATCATTTTTCTTCTAAACTAAAATAAAAAAGGATTTTATTATTTCAAGTAGAACATCAATCAAAATGGATATTATCATGTTTTATTTATTACTAAATTGTGCAGAATTAAGACTGTGTGTTGTCCTATCACTGGGTTAACCACATGGATTTTCCAACGTGTTGCTTAGTTGATGCTTTCTGTGCCCATGTTGTGTTTTCTTTAGATCTGTAAAATGAAGATCAATGTAACTTGGTTGGAATATCTTTGTGACAATTGTGAAATTCAGTCAGAAGAACCACAAGACTTCAAATTGTTGATGGAAGAAATCTTTGCTACTAGATGAAATAGAAGAACTTGCTGCTTAAAAAAAAGAAAACTCTGATGAAAGAAGTGACACAGTCACTGAAATACTAAATGTTAATTAGCATAAAATAAAAATGCCAAACAAATTCCTTACCAGGTCTTTTCTTTCCAATCTAGCGTGCAAAACATATTCTTTTCCATTTGTTATAACAGACAGTTCCACGTCTAGATGGATTGTCGTCTAAGGCTAAGGAGCTCATCAACCCCATTTGGGGAGTTATGTAAGTACCCCAATCCTAATATTATCAGTGTACCCCAATCCTACTAGTTTCTTTACTTCCAGTTCCGTGTCAGGGGAGGATAACCCATATTTTTCACAGAATATGTATGTCCAGAGGTATATGTATGTTAAGTGCTATGTAACACTGAAGCAATAAATAATGACACCCAAATGAAATAGTATTAGCAGCAGCAGCAGCAGCAGCAGGAGGAGAAGTACTTCAATATTATATTTATGGAATTGCATGTAAGTGACAATCCGAATTGGAAAGTCACCTTAGATGACATCTATGACAATCAAATAAATGTGACTGTGTTTCTATACTTATATCTGAGAGGTGATTGGGCTTGGACATGAGTTGACATTCACCATGTATATCTGTGTGACAAATGGATGGTTTATATATATATATATATATATATATATATATATATATATTTAGAGGATATGTGCTTAATTGAAGTCATACCTAATTTTTGAAAATTAATTAGTTAATAATTAATGAATTTAGGCGGGCATATATGTAAGGCTAAACAGATCGAGAAAATGTCAATCCCTGAATGTACATTTAGACCTATTAGGTCTAATCAGCAAGCTTATAGACATGGGAGACTTGCTGATGAGACCTAATAGGTCGAAATGTACATTCAGGGATTGACATTTTCTCGATCTGTTTAGCCTTACATTTGAACATATATGCCCGCCTAAATTCATTAATTATTAACTAATTAATTTTCAAAAATTAGTTATGACTTCAATTAAGCACATATCCTCCAAAAATTGTCGGCTAAAAGCCATATCAAATAAACACAGTGTTTATTTATGTACTCTCATATATATATATATATATATATATATATAGCGTTTCGCGTGGGAGAAATAATATTAGAACCCACTCTCATGGTTTGTAAAAGAGGGAGAAAGAAGAAAAGGGAAAGAAAGTAGGAATTTTCACTTTTTTTCAATTTAAAAAAAAACTTTTTCCTCCCCTTGATTCGTTGGATTATTATCCTGTCTGTGCCTTTTTCAACATTTTGCCAACGTTATTTCTCTCAAGAGAGTGGCCGAAAAAAAAAAAATATATAAGGGTTCCCTTTTTATTTTTTTTAGAAATTCAATATTTTAAAATGCATATGCTATTTCGATCTATAATTAAATTTTGTACCTACAAAAAACTTTATATATATATATATATATATATGTTTCCTTTCGATACACACTTACAGCGTCCCATACTCACGCCATAAAATAGAATATTTGATGTCATATTTCAAAACCGTCTCCTTTTTCAAACCTCAAAAAATTTTTAAACAGAGTGAATGACAAGGATTACCACTCGCTTTTCTCGTTATTCTGTGATAAATAATTTCTTATCTTATGCCCTGAAGATGATCTAATTAATAGATCGAAACACTGCAGCATCGGCCAATAAACTCACCACTTAACCCATTTAAACCTGTGTTTTTTCATTTTTCTTAATATACTACATATGTGTGTTTGTGTGTGTATATATATATATATATATATATATATATATGAAAAAATAAAAGAGACAGACAAATTTCCATAACAATTTTGAACAAATTGCATCACACAGTTTTAAAAGGAACATCAATGGTTACGTAGCATGTATATATATATGATGCCACAATATTAGCTCATATTCACAACAAAAGACTACGACAGATTTTTGAAGCCTGTGCAATTTTGCTTTTGCCCTCCCTTAATAATCGACATGGATTTTTTAATATATCACCGTTTCTAGCTAAAATAGTTTTAAATAACTACAAAATACCAGGCTTCATTTAATTATTTAGTTATCATTCCCACTTTGTTCCCTTTGTTCTCATAAAATCAGTCCATTAATACTTTTTCTTGTCTTTTGTCGAATGCATTTCTTCGAGTTGCGTCACGCATCATGACATCTTCGCGTGCGTGGATTGCAACTTGTCTTTCAAAAATACAAATACAGTTACACAACAAAAAAGATTTCATAAAAATTTTCATCTCCTGTCATCTATAAAACATCCATCAATTTCTTCACCCCAAGAAGAAATCCTGATGAAGGTTTAATGAAACCGAAATGTTTAAACATCAATAAATAAATTCATCCTATTTTCGGAACACTTGTTTTTTCAAATTTTCTTAATATATATATATATATATATATATATATATATATATAGTGCATATAGAAAATGCACTATATATATATATATATATATATATATATATATATATAGTTGATTTCCATCCATGTGCATATATATATATATATAATATATATATATATTTACCAACCCCTCTGCATGAGTTCAATGTGGCACAAGGTCAATTTCTTGAGCAGAGTTTAATAGGTTTGAATTAAGATTTTTCCTTCTCCTAGATCAGTTGCTATAGCAATGTTAAAGAGCCCAGTCTGCCCTACTATTTACCCATAGCTTATGGTCAAGTTGCATTGATTCCTGTGCAATACTTAGTTGGGTAACCACTTAAGCAACAGCAGGTACTGTAAGCAACTGGATATCATTATGATTTGATTTGGCATTAAATGACCTGAAAAGGGTTGATATGCCATAAAACGAAACAACCAAACAAATATATGTGAACATATTTCTATTTATATCAATGAGTTAATTAAAAAGTTTACAAATAAATAAATAACTACGATTTTGTATAAAATTTATGTGTAAAATATTCAAATTAATAATTAATAGATGCATGCAACATTCAATTTGAGGGAGACAGAAATAAGTTTTCATTTCAAATTGGGTTATTTCCTATAAGTCTAACATAAACAAAGGGGAACAACTCTTGACTGATAAATTATTTATTGATCTACTAGGAAAAAAGAAGACAGGGTTAGGGTTGGGGTTAGGGTTTAGGGTTAGTTTAATGGGAAAATAAATAATTTATCAGTCAAGAGTGGTTCCCCTTTGTTTATGTTAAACTTATAGGAAATAACCTCAAATTGTTTTATTTTTCACTCCTTTAATAAATGGGCCAGGTTAGCTCAGTCGGTAGAGCGTTCGACTAGAAACCACAAGGTTCCTAGTTCAATTCCGGTCCTCGCCAACTCAGCGTTATTAGTAGCACAGGGATCTGTGCGGTAAAGTAAGGAGCTGATGGTAGGTGTGGCACTCCACCTCAGATGCAAAAACAATCTCCTTGATCTAGCGCTAGTGAAAAGGGGATAGACTCCCTCGCTGACTGACTGATGCCGACATTAGGCCGCCCCGACGACTTTACCTTTTTACTTACTTATGATACAAAACCTCTGACATTGAATTTTTAATTTCCTTGCCTTAGGCAATATCTTTCAAAAATTAATTTTTACACCTCCTCGGAGGTTTTTTTTTGTTTGCTTTTTTTTTGCTTTTTGCTTTTTGCTAGCATATGTAATTAAAAGAAACATTTCTTTACCTTTTTTTTATTCAAAATTTGTTCAATTTTAAATTGATAAGCTATTTTTTGCATCACTCTGTATAAATAAATATTGAGAGATAAATAGAACATCTCACCCGACTCCAGTCCAAAGAAACAAAGAAAGAAGGAAGGAAGAAAAAAGGTAAGGAAAAGAAGGAGCACTGAAAATACACCTGTGATGATCCAACTAAACTTTAATGAATGTTTTTACCTGATTGATTTATTTTTTTAAAGAATCCTATTGATATCTGAATCATGAGTCACTATAACCAAATTAATTCACAAATTAATTCACAGAAATGCTATTTTGGTGAAAATTGAACTCATTAAAAATTTGAAAAAAATATTTGGTAATTTATGAGGAAGTGCGTCCCGGTCTCCCGTCCTCAAAAACTGCTACCTGGTGACTATCAAAATAACAACCCAGCTCGTTGTAATTCTTGTTTATTTATTGTAATTTGTCGTAATTCTTGTTAATGTTTAGATATGAAGATGGATATATGGTTTTGAATAGACTGAGATAGATAGATAAACAAACAAAATAATATAGATAGATACGAACAAATGGAGATAGATAGATATTTTCGACAAGTAAATGTATTGGGGGGGGGGTCGCTTCTTTTTTTGTTGTAATTTTTGTTTATTTAAACTAAAAACAAGACATTAAACAAACATGAATAAAAAAAATCTTAGTATTTAAAGTAATATAGATAAATATGAACAAATTGAGATAGATAGATAGATGGATAGTTTTGAATAGACTGAGCTGGGTTGTTATTTTAATAGTCACCGGGCAGCACTCTTGAGGCAGGAGACTTCCTCGTAAATTACCAAATATTTTGTATATGCTTGCACCAATGGAAGTGTTTGTAGTATAATGGTTATCGCCGTAAGAAATGGGCACACGACGACCTGAGTTCAAATCCTGGATGTAGCTGTTTACATTTCACATAGCACTAATACCTTTGGAAAGGTATGGATCTAACTATTCTCCCAACAGCTATGAGTAAATTTACGATTTAAAGATGTCTGCAGGAGAGCTATGAGGATATGCCATATTGACACAAACACGATGCAAAAAATAGAGCGGCCTGGCGCCTCAACGTTAAGCAAGGCACGGAGAGGGGTGAGGCAGAGAGGAGAGTAGCATCGACAGAAAAGAGAGCCAGAAAGAGAGAGAAAAGCCAGCAGCCCCAGAAAGCATCACAGTTTGTATGGATTCAGTGCACCAAAGACTGTCACTCAAGAATTGGCCTACAGAGTCACTTGCACAGATGCAGATAAATTTAATTTTTTTTTTGACACTACGCCATCGTCCTTAGTGGATGGAAAGGATCCAATGCAATATGGGTAAATAGTAGGGCAGACTGGGCTCTTTAACCATGGTTAGGTAACCAGTCTAGGAGAAGGAAAACTCTGAATTCAAATTTGTTAAATTCTGCTTAAGAATTGACCTTGTGTCACATCCTACTTATGTGGAGTGGTGTAATGGTTATGGTCATAGGAAACTGATATGGCGACCTGAGTTCAAATCCTGAATTTACTGGTGTATTTTTGGAGATAGTTTCATGGACGTGACATTTTGTTTTATTCATTCATGTTGGTTATTCAATTTTTTTTCAAACTCATTTTTAACCCATAGATGAGATCTTAACAGGTACTACCACTCTGGGTCAGAATGAACCTGGGAGCAATGGTGATGAAGGGGTACTCCACACTACCCAGAGCTCCAGAATTGAAACCGGACTATATGACCGTTAGGCACCCCTTTTTGATCTTGATTCAGAAGGACATGATTTTCATTTACACAGTCAATATCCGGTTGTTTGTAAACAGACGATTTTTAGAGGTTTTTTTAAATTATAAAACTAACCCCTAACCCTAACCCCTAACAAACAACCGGATATTGATGGTGTAAATGAAAAACATGTCCTTCTGGATCGAGATCAAAAACGGGTACCACAGAGATAAAATACATCGGTAATTATGAACTTTTGTTTAGTAAATCAGGGGTTCCCATTAATGGGAAAATAAATGAATAATTTCGGTTCTGTTTTTTCTGGGTCACTCATGTATACAGGGTGACCCAGAGAAAAACAGAACCCACAAATTTTGTAATAAAACTGTTAATTGTAACTGGGGAGGGGGGGTTAGGGACAGGGTTTAGGGTTAGGGTTGGGGTTTATGGTTAGTTTAATGGGAAAATAAATAAATAATTTGGGTTCTATTTTTTCTGGGTCACCCTGTAATATGTTTTAATTTTCCGACCGATTTTCAAGTTCAACCTTCACCTTTTGCACAACAAATGCTTTTGCTTGCTTCTGTAACATTACGGCTCATTTCAAACTCGTAAAGTAAAGGTTCCCGAATTAGACTATGTTGCACACTCACCTGTGTGTCTTTCAAATTAAATACAGAGTAAAGCAATCCACAACCTGTCAGTGCACCAACTACCAGAATACTATCAACCACAGGGGGGTACCTTCCACGGCTTGATCTGACTAGGTTATTTGATATATGTGCTACAAACTGGCATGTATCAAAATCTGGGAATCTTACTCTGTTTTTCCTCACTTCAAACTCATCAAGCATAAGTGTGTGAGTGTATTGGAAATTCGATAGTAAATTATCTCCCACCTGCCGCTAGGGGGCGATTCGCCAACATTGTATGTTGGCGCCAAAACCAAAAACTTTACTTATCAGGGAGCCGTTACCATAGAGAGACGTAAAAATAAACACTCTCATCACTTAGCCCAAACAGGGCCCACTTATCTACGGACCGTTGACCTGGACGGAGTCATTTTTTTACAGCATACTTTCAAAGGCATTGTGTCCGCAGACTACAAGGCGGTCACAATAGCACACTACAGAAGGCTAAAAGACCAAATAGTCTACTTGAAAAGAGCCCATTCACGGTCATTTAAAGGAATTGTTACCTGGGCGAGAAGCTTCTAAAATAGCATCCCCCATCACTTATCACAGCACCGGTTACTAGGAAGAACGAGAAACGTGAAAACAAGCATCCAATCAACTTTCCAGCCAGCAACAGAATACCCCTGTTATCACTACTACTCCAAGAACTCTACTTAACTCTCAGATAAGTCTTGTAGCAAATACCAATAAAATTTGCAAAAACATTTATGTAATTTTTGTTAACACAAGTGTCTGCATTTACTTTTGTGTTTGTTCCTTCTTTGTCCGACAATTTGCCTACAACTACGGAGAAATAAGAGCTCCTTTGAACCCCGAAAAGTTAAATAAGAACACACATAAAAAGATTACACTTATTTTAACTCTTAACATCCTATACCGCCTCATTCCACCCGGCCGGAAGTCACATTCATTTTCCTAATCCACCCCAAATGATAGCCTTTGTTTAAATGTAATATTACACATATTTCAAACTTCTCTTCCTCTTTTAGCTACATCTCCAGAACGAGCACATGGGTTAGACTACTGTCTACCCCTTTCTCAGTGGGGCTTCGCAACCTCCTCGTCACTGTAAGTGATTTATACAGCATGGACTATCCTTAGTCTCATGTCTGTAACTTTTATATTATATGTTCATTTAGGTATCTATTTGTATCTTGTATTACCATTGATGAATGTATCCTTTCATATTATCTTATTTGTATCTTGTATTACCATTCATGAATGTGTCCTTTCATATTATCTTATTTGTATCTTGTATTACCATTCATGAATGTGTCCTTTCATATTATCTTATTTGTATCTTGTATTACCATTCATGAATGTGTCCTTTCATATTATCTTATTTGTATCTTGTATTACCATTCATGAATGTGTCCTTTCATATTATCTTATTTGTATTTGTATTACTTCCATTCATGAATGTGTCCTTATTATCTTATTTGTATCTTGTATTACCATTCATGAATGTGTCCTTTCATATTATCTTATTGTATCTTGTATTACCATTCCACCTTCATATTATCTTATTTGTATCTTGTATTACATTCATGAATGTGTCCTTTCATTATTTTGTATCTTGTATTACCATTCATGAATGTGTCCTTTCATATTATTTTATTTGTATCTTGTATTACCATTCAATGTAATGTGTCCTTTCATATTATCTTATTTGTATCTTGTATTACCATTCATGAATGTGTCCTTTCATATTATCTTATTTGTATCTTGTATTACCATTCATGAATGTGTCCTTTCATATTATCTTATTTGTATCTTGTATTACCATTCATGAATGTGTCCTTTCATATTATCTTATTTGTATCTTGTATTACCATTCATGAATGTGTCCTTTCATATTATCTTATTTGTATCTTGTATTACCATTCATGAATGTGTCCTTTCATATTATCTTATTTGTATCTTGTATTATGAATGTGTCCTTTCATATTATCTTATTGTATCTTGTATTACCATTCATGAATGTGTCTTTCATATTATCTTATTTGTATCTTGTATTACCATTCATGAATGTGTCCTTTCATATTATCTTATTTGTATC
This sequence comes from Doryteuthis pealeii, assembly GCA_023376005.1. Lineage (NCBI taxonomy): Eukaryota > Metazoa > Mollusca > Cephalopoda > Myopsida > Loliginidae > Doryteuthis > Doryteuthis pealeii. The sequence goes on along the minus strand of CM042178.1, from coordinate 32,091,691 downwards.
TTGTATTACCATTCATGAATGTGTCCTTTCATATTATCTTATTTGTATCTTGTATTACCATTCATGAATGTGTCCTTTCATATTATCTTATTTGTATTTGTATTACCATTCATGAATGTGTCCTTTCATATTATCTTATTTGTATCTTGTATTACCATTCATGAATGTGTCCTTTCATATTATCTTATTTGTATCTTGTATTACCATTCATGAATGTGTCCTTTCATATTATCTTATTTGTATCTTGTATTACCATTCATGAATGTGTCCTTTCATATTATCTTATTTGTATCTTGTATTACCATTCATGAATGTGTCCTTTCATATTATCTTATTTGTATCTTGTATTACCATTCATGAATGTGTCCTTTCATATTATCTTATTTGTATCTTGTATTACCATTCATGAATGTGTCCTTTCATATTATCTTATTTGTATCTTGTATTACCATTCATGAATGTGTCCTTTCATATTATCTTATTTGTATCTTGTATTACCATTCATGAATGTGTCCTTGTATTACCATTCATGAATGTGTCCTTTCATATTATCTTATTTGTATCTTGTATTACCATTCATGAATGTGTCCTTTCAGTATCTTATTTGTATCTTGTATTACCATTCATGAATGTGTCCTTTCATATTATCTTATTTGTATTTGTATTACCATTCATGAATGTGTCCTTTCATATTATCTTATTTGTATCTTGTATTACCATTCATGAATGTGTCCTTTCATATTATCTTATTTCTTGTATCTTGTATTACCATTCATGAATGTGTCCTTTCATATTATCTTATTTGTATCTTGTATTACCATTCATGAATGTGTCCTTTCATATTATCTTATTTGTATCTTGTATTACCATTCATGAATGTGTCCTTTCATATTATCTTATTTGTATCTTGTATTACCATTCATGAATGTGTCCTTTCATATTATCTTATCTGTATCTTGTATTTTATGTATTGTTTCCATGTGCTGTTATCTAAATAAAATGTTTTGTCTCACAAACGTGTCGGAGTTGTATGTTCAATTATGACTTTGAACCTTACAATATCAATTTTTTAAACCAGCCTATTTGTGTGCGTGTGTGTGTTTATGAATATAATTAAACAGGTTCTGTTAAAGACCACAGAATATTTCTTCTTTATAATTTTCAAGTGTAGTGAAATAGATCACTAATTAGGACTGAGCCTATTCTAGTAGTGACCACCCCAAGCGAAGTTTAACGGGTTTGAATTCAGAGTTTTCATTCTCCTAGACTGGCTGCTTAACCAACATTAAAGAGCACAGCCTGCCCTACTATTCACCCATAGCTGAAGGGAGAGTAGTTGGATTCATACCTTTCCCGAGAGTATTAGTGCTATGTGAAATTTAGCTTTGACTAGGATTTGAACTCAGGTCGATGAGTCCATTTCCATTGAACCATTAGACCACACACCTCCAACTATAAATGATGGGTGACATAATCAGCTGGAGAGAACCAACGAGGAAAAATAAGATACACATGCACCCAACTAATTAGACTATGCGCCTCCAACTAATTAGACCACATGCCTCCAACTATTAGACCATACACCTCCAACTATTAGACCACATGCCTCCAACTATTAGACCATACGCCTCCAACTATTAGACCATACACCTCCAACTATTAGACCACATGCCTCCAACTATTAGACCACATCCTCCAACTAATTGGACTATGTGTCTCCAACTATTAGACCACATGCCTCCAACTATTACCATACACCTCCAACTATTAGACCACATAACTATTAGACCATACACAACTATTAGACCACATGCCTCCAACTATTAGACCACCACTATTAGACCACATCCTCCAACTATTAGACCAACTATTAGACCAATGCCTCCAACTATTAGACCATACACCTCCAACTATTAGACCACATGCCTCCAACTATTAGACCATACACCTCCAACTATTAGACCACATGCCTCCAACTATTAGACCATACACCTCCAACTATTAGACCACATGCCTCCAACTATTAGACCATACACCTCCAACTATTAGACCACATGCCTCCAACTATTAACCATAACCTCCAACTATTTAGACCATATGCCTCCAACTATTAGACCACATGCCTCCAACTAATTAGACTATGCATTTCCAACTATTAGACATAACTATTAGACCACATGCCTCAACTATTAGACCATACACCTCCAACTATTAGACCACATGCCTCCAACTATTAAACCATACACCTCCAACTATTAGACCATATGCCTCCAACTATTAGACCACACACCTCCAACTATTAAACCATACACCTCCAACTATTAGACCACATGCCTCCAACTAATTAGACTATGCATTTCCAACTATTAGACCATGCGCCTCCAAATATTAGACCATGAGCCTCCAAAGATGGATAGATAGATAGATAGATAGATAGATCTGGTAAATCTAAAGTTCAAATGGATCTTTAAGTCTGAATTAAGTCTTTTTTTAAGTTGTATTTTTTTCCTTCTTTATGTTTACTAGCAAATATATGCACCCTCCGGGTGCAAGTATTTAAGTTTTAATGTAATGAAATATCGTATTAAATTAGAAAGTCTAATAAGAAGGCAGATAAAAAGATATGTAACAGAGTAGGGGTATAATAGAACAATAGAAATGAAACTTACTCTTCCATCACTCCCGTCTTTCATTGCTGAATTTTACTTATTTAACTATTTAGTTAAATTAGGAAATAAAGAATAAAATGACAGTTATTTTTTCTTGTTAATGGATTTCATTTAAGATTCATTGAAGAGATTTTTGCTTATATTCATTAAAATAAAACCAAACAATTAGAAATCAATAATACTAAGCATATATTTAATAAAATCACATTTTTAATATCAATATGCAAATTAGCCTTCCCATTCATTCTGTAAACCGCTAGTTTTTGTATATATAAATACAATTACATGTTATTTGTATGTAGATATGGACAACACTAATAAAACGGTGAAGCAATTTTATTAATAATTGAGGTTTAAATATAAATAAAATCATGGAGAATGTGATGTAAATAACGAAGGGAATTGTGACTTGAGTAAATATAGTTTCGGTTACAGACAGAAAACACACAATCTCCATTATAATAAATGTTATGATAGGAACAGATTAAACAGCTTTTAGGTGTTCAAAAAAAAAGAAAAAGAAAAAAATTATTTACCCAACCCATTCATCATGAGTTGGATTTGACAGAAGATCATTGGTCTGTCCAGCAAGGATCGAACTCGCTTTTCAATAATAAAGAATCCACAAGACTAGCTATATCATTTATATTTTTTTTAAATTAAAAAAAAAATACGTCTTTATCAATTTGAAAAAAAAAAAAAACACAAAAAACACAAAAAAAGCCACTTCATTTTAGCTTTGATAGGATTCTTTGCATTCGAGTGGAAGCCATTTTGTTGCCATGGTGATTTCATTGATTTGTTTTTCACCAGTATTAGCTCCCCCTGTTGGCCAATGAATTATTTCACAGTTCTTTTGTTCAATGAATAATCCACTCAGTGGCTTCATTTTGAGGCATCTCTGCATTCAACATCTTTTCACCTGAGATTCATTTTGAAAAAAATTTATACCAGATTCAAATATTTATGATACACATACAGAAATGTGTAAGTTTATAAATAATAATGTAGGTGTGCATATATGTGTGTGTGTACAGACATTTATATACGCTCTGTAGATTTTGGCCTTTAAGATTGATACACATATAAAATATGTCACTGTTTTATAAAATCATTTAAGGGATATATATATATATATATATATATATATATATATATATATATATATGTAATCCAAAAGTCCAGAGAAGAAATCTTCCTTACGACATAGGTTTTTTTAAAAACAACTTGTCGCAGTTTGAGAGCTCAATGTGTGCTCTTATTGTTAGAGTCACAGAGCAAATTTATATTTAAATAAATAACAAAAGACTTAGAGTCTTTTGTTATTTATTTAAATATATATATATAGATGTGAGGTATCCAAAACTTGGTAGTAAGTGATGATTCTATATGTGATTTCTAAGACACACTGTATTATTATTGTATGATCCAGTATGTATAAATACAGTGAATCTTTAAATCACTACAGAGAGCTCAATGTATAATAAACTTTTTAGATTATATACAGAGCAATATTTATCTCATCAGATGGGAAATTATTTTGATTTTCCATCTGATGAGACTTGATTTTGGGGAACTTTATTAAATCAACTTAGATTTATAAGGCCCCAATTTTGGTCGAAATAAATTTATTATGGAATAACGGTGTTGAGTTTTCCCTTCCTTTCAAAGATATATATATATATATATATATATATATATATGGGAAAATTTAGAAACAAACACGGGATGTTATGATGGATGGAAATTTATAGTCGATGCTCAAACATTTCGGTTTACAATGGAAACCTTCATCAGGACTGTGAAATTAAGAAGAAATAATTTGTTGGTTTATTGATTTTAACGGCGCATCAACCCGTCTGAGGTTATGTCATGCCTAATAGTTAGGAAGTGATACATATCGTGTATTTATATTTATACTTTTTAGTAATTGGTTTTAACAATGTGTTAGCATTATTGGGGATTATGTTGTATGGTATTGATTAGTTTCATGTCTATATTCTATGGTATAATTTTATTTACCTAAAAAAAGATAGAATATCCTCCATGTTGACATTTTCAAACCTAAATTAAAATTGAATTGAAACCTAAATTAATAAGAAGAGACAAGAATTTATATGGATAAAAGATGATGGATGTTTTGTATGCAATGAATTTGAATAATGTATAGAAAAAAGATTTGTTACCGTTCGCTGATTGGCATTTATAGTTGAATGTTGATGATGTGATTACTGCATGCAAAATTTTTCCATTGTAAACCGAAATGTTCGAACATCGACTATAAATTTCTATCCATCATAACATCCCATGTTTATTTCTAAATTTTCTCCACATACTGTCAGATTAATTTCCTCATCTTACTTCCATATATATATATATATATGTATGTATGTATTTGGGCAGCATTCTTTCATTTATGCATGTTGAATTAAACAAAAGACACAATTTTATTTGTGATTTTTTCAAGTTTTCTGGCCAACTTTTTAATATTTGGGTGGAATTTGTGGATTAGTCTACCAAAGTTCAAAGGTAAACATTGCTCTATCTAAAATAGATTATTATTTATAAAAATCCTTGTATTTGCACCTACTAAAACATGTAATAATTATACAGTGAGATTTTGAAGATCCCTTGTAGAATCATCCCTTACTACCAGTTTCGGATACCTTACATATATATATATATATATATATATATATACATACAAAAGGGACGCTTTAGCTCAGTCGGTACAGCCTTGGACAAGGAACCTTGAGGTTTCCGGGTTTGATATCAGCTCTTGCCAACTCAACTTATTATTTATAAAAATCCTTGTATTTGCACCTACTAAAACATGTAATAATTATACAGTGAGATTTTGAAGATCCCTTGTAGAATCATCCCTTACTACCAGTTTCGGATACCTTACATATATATATATATATATATATATATATACATACAAAAGGGACGCTTTAGCTCAGTCGGTACAGCCTTGGACAAGGAACCTTGAGGTTTCCGGGTTTGATATCAGCTCTTGCCAACTCACCGTATGAGTAACACAGGTATCTGAGTGGTAAAGCTGATGGTATGTGTGGCGCTCCACCTCAGACCCCAAAACAATCTCCTTGGTCTAGCGCTATTGAAAAGAGGATAGACCCCCTCGCTGTCTGGCTGATACCGACTTTAGGCCGCCCTGTCGCCCTTTTTTTTTATTTATACTAGCAAATATATGCACCCTCCGGGTGCAAGTATTTAAGTTTTAATATAATAACATATCATATTAAATTAGAAAGGCAAATGAAACTGAATAAGAATGCAGATAAAAAGATTAGTAACAGAGGGGGTATGATTGAAAAATAGAACAAACTTGAAAACACTCTATCCATCATTTATTCTNAAACATGAATTAAGAAATATGCAAAATACCTAGGTACCCCCACCCCCTCACTGTAATCTGATTGGTTAGTGTCCACCATAAATACTTAACACTGTAGTGGTACAGACGCCTACTACAAGACTATTACTACGCCGACTACTCAGAAGACTTCTACTATTATTATGTAGGCGTTATTTTCGTATTCGCCTGGGAGTTGTCTGCCCGTTTAGTTTCGCGGTTCCCACTAGGGGCTTGATATTTAAGCGGCTGATTTGAACGTCTCTTTCTCTTTGCCTGCCAACTACGAGACACCACTATGGGTTAGACTCTGTCTACCCCCTTCTCGTTGGGCTTCGGCCCTTAACACTGGCCACTCACTGCTAGTAAGTCCTGTATACGATATATGACTATCCTACGAGACACCACTATGGTTAGACTCTGTCTCTGTCTACCCCCTTCTCATTGGGGCTTTGGCCCTTAACACTGGCCACTCACTGCTAGTAAGTCCTGTATACGATATATGACTATCCTTTATTACTCAGAAGACTTCTACTATTATTATGTAGGCGTTATTTTCGTATTCGCCTGGGGAGTTGTCTGCCCATTTAGTTTCGCGGGTTCCCACTAGGGGCCTTTGATATTTAAGCGGCTGATTTGAACGTCTCTTTCTCTCTTTGCCTGCCGACCTACGAGACACCACTATGGGTTAGACTCTGTCTACCCCCTTCTCGTTGGGGCTTCGACCCTTAACACTGGCCACTCACTGCTAGTAAGTCCTGTATATGATATATGACTATCCTACGAGACACCACTATGGGTTAGACTCTGTCTACCCCCTTCTCATTGGGGCTTCGGCCCTTAACACTGGCCACTCACTGCTAGTAAGTCCTGTATACGATATATGACTATCCTTTAGTCATGTATCCGTAACTATGTTTTTATGTACATTTAGGTATCTCTTTGATACCTAAATATCTTGTATTTTACCATTCATGAATGTGTCATTATCTCTACTCTTGTATATGTATTTATATTACTTATGTATGTATGTTTATGTACACCTTTATGTATCATGTACCCTGTTAATTCTTGTGCTGTATATAAAATGTTTTGTCTATCAACCTTTGTCAAAGTTTTATCTTCAAGTATTATCACTTTGAATCATACAATTACTTCTACTCCGACACACCAGTTTCTACTTACCTGTGAGAATACCTTACTACAACTTAATAATATACCCATTACCCAGATATATCAAAACAAAACAAACCAAAACGAACCCCCTAAATGGAAGTCATTTAGTGTCTCTACAAACGTTAAACTCTATCTGATGGTGAGGTTCCAATTCTGGAGGTCTAGGGAATGTGGAGCACCCCTTTATCACTATTGCTCTCTGGTCCACTCTGATCTGGAGTGGTAGTACCTGTTAGGGTCCGTATCTATGGGTTAAATAAAAAAAATGTGTTTATAAAAAAAATGTGTATATTCTAAAAGTTTTTATTTTGTGAGAATGGTTAGTTTTAAAGTGGGGGCTCGTTTTACAATTTAAGCATAAATTGCATCCTCCTTTTATGACCATAATTTTGTTTTTTCGTCTACGATGATTAAAATCTGACGTTTTTATTTTAGAGTACCAAAGCCAAAAAAAAAGAAAAGAAATAACAACAATAAAAGGTAATATTCAACTTTTTACTTGTAAATTCATACCATAAAATTAGGCTTGGGCATTTTATGGCAGGAATTTACGAGTAAAAAGTTGAAGTGTAAAAACGAGCCCCCACTTTAAAACTAACCATTCTCATAAAATAAAAACTTTTAGAATATACACATTGAAGTGAATATTAAAATAAATAAAGAAAATGTATTTAGTATTGTAAAATAATGGGTGCAATAAAAATAAAACATTTATTGCAAAAACACAGACATAAAATGGGGGTTCAGTTTATTTTATGGTAGGAATTAACAAGCAAATAGTCCTTTATTAGCACAACATGAACCAAAACGAATTTCCGTAAATTAAAGTCATTTAGCTTATGCAAAAAAAGTTATTAGTTATTGATTTTTGTGATGTGAACAGTCGAATATTAGGAAAATACATCATGGAATCAATGAGGTGGCAAGTGATATAGAATAAATCTATTAATGCATCTACACTTACAAATAAATTCATTTTTTGCTTCCTAATTTATCATGTTCAGGGCATGTCCCAAATCCTCATATACCCTACCTATGAACATTAATCGGTATGTCCCAATCCTCATATACCCTACCTATGAACATTAATGGGTATGTCCCAATCCTCATATACCCTACCTATGAACATTAATGGGTATGTCCCAATCTTCATATACCCTACCTATGAACATTAATGAGTATGTCCCAATCCTCATATACCCTACCTATGAACATTAATGGGTATGTCTCAATCCTCATAGACCCTACCTATGAACATTAATGGGTATGTCCCAATCCTCATAGACCCTACCTATGAACATTAATGAGTATGTCCCAATCCTCATATACCCTACCTATGAACATTAATGGGTATGTCCCAATCCTCATGTACCCTGCCTATGAACATTAATGGGTATGTCCTAATCCTCATAAATACAAAAGTATCATACTGACTGAGTAGTCTTATACCACTAGCAGTGGTTTACCCTTCTCCACGCCGCTGGCGAGAATTGTATTTTGTTAAAGTTATAAAGATTCCATTTCATTTTCAACCTCTGTTTTTGGTTATTTCTCTTTTAGTAACCATTCGGAACCTCTTCATTGAATTGCTTTAATATCTTATAATAAAATACAGTATTGAAGCGAGTAACTTAAATCCTAAGTTGGTACTAGTTTTGATATGGAGTTGGATGAGACATCTCCTTCTCAGAGTTGAACTGTTAAGTGGACACAAGTCAAGTAATCATTTCCAGTTTGACTATCATTTCAAAGTCTATCTACTTAATGAAATAAACTAAAAAGGAATATTCTGTGTCATCTTATACTTCAGGCCATAGAAACTTGATTCAGTATTTTCAGTAACTAGACATACTACCATCTTACATACTACTTTTTAGTAGAAAAATTTATAAAAACTATTTGTATGTTATAATATATTAATATTTTGAAGGCCAATACAATGCATATGAAAAATAAAAACAAAAAGATGTTATTTTTGTCTTATCGATTTCGAAGCATGAACTTCATCATCAGAGTTTATTTTCAGAACTGGACGTGCTTATGTTTTTATTTGTGTGGTTACAATTTCTCTTCTTATTTCCTTTTCCTCTCCTTTTTTTTTTTCTCTTTCTTCTTTTTCTCCTCCTTTATGAATGAAATGGGCGAATATAACTGTAATTTCTTATTTCTCTCTTTTTTTTTTTTTTAAGTTTGTGGAGAACAAATGTTCCTAATATCGTCTGTCTTCCGGTCAAATGTTGCAAGTGTGTTGCCATGTCAAAATTCAAAATAATAAAAAAAAAATAAATAAATAAATAAAAACCGTCAATAGAAAAATTTATATACTTAGCTTTTGTTTCGCTTTCCCTTTTCTTTTCTTTTCTTTTTCCTTTCTCCCTCTTTTTCTTTTTTTTTTTTGGTGTCATTTCTTTTTTTTTTCCTTTGTTCTCTAATTTAAATTTTTTTTTTTTTTAGTAAATAAGTAAATAAAAGATTATCTTAAATTATGTATTAGTATCGATAGAAAAAATTTTTTTTTTAAGAAAATATCTTTTATGAGTACTTTTCTCTCTTTTTCTTTTAAACTTTAAATAGAATAAATATTATATTAATTATATATTAAAATATCATATAATAATTATATATTAAACTTTAAATATTTTTAAATATTCGTATGTGTATTTATGAGACGAGGCTTGATATGAATAATTATGATTATATACTACTGATTTTTAGTAGAAAAATATATAAAAACTATTTTTATGTGTATTTATGAGACGAGGCTTGATATGAATAATTATGATATTTCGGACTGTTGTCCAATCTAAATAAATATCATAGAAGAAGAAAAAGAAGAAGATAATGGTTTATTTTCACACATTACACAATATCACACAAAACCAAAAAATGTAATGCTAGTATTAATGTGTGGAGGATGATCACTAATTAGAACTGAGCCTATTCTAGTAGTGACTACCTCAGTTTTTCGGGGTTTTTTACATAGTTTAAAAGTTGATTATCATTATAGTGTGTTATAAGTTTACTTATAGGTATTAAAAATGTCTATTTTGATAAATAATTTGGAGTTGGTGAGCAGACATTTTGGTGAAATCAATGTTTGGAAATGTTTTTGTTAGTGTATTTTAATCGTTGATGTAGGATCCTGTGATAGATTTAAGGCCATAGGTGTTGGCAAATGGTTTGAAGAGTTCACCTGCAGTTAATCCCCTAGTAGAGACAGTGTATAATTCTTTTTTAGGAATGAAATAGTTTTTGAATGTTAAGGGTAATGTAGCAGTCATTTTTCCATAATTATCCATACAAAAACTATTTCATTACTGGTGTGAATTTTTGAGATGAGACTAGATAATTTATATTATTTAGATTCCAGAATTGGAACTTCACCACTAGATGCAGTTTAACGTCATACCCAAGACACTTGTATTATTTAGATTTTTTGGACTGTTGTCCTCATCTTTATTGTTATATTCACAACAATTTGCACTGATGTGCACTTCAGTTGGACACATGGCACAATGGATATGAAGGTTGAGTTAATACACTTCTAAAATAATCAGTAGCTTGCTGTTTGGGTGAAGAGACCGCATGGGTGGTGTACAACACAGTTCGAGAAGAGAAAAGTGATGAAAGTCTATAGCCCTCATTCAGTCCTTGTGGATGGAGTACCACGCCATGTAAAAGATGTTCGGCCGGTGCGTGGAGCAGAGATTATCAGCAGCTACGTTACCACCTCGGACGAAGAAACCCCTATGGTGTATGAGGGGCAGATGCAGGAAGACATGGCAATTTCAACAGGATTAAGCGACCTGCTCCACATTGTCCTGTGTGTGATCCCAGATCAGGGAGGAGTGTGATTGTCGTGAGCAAGATACGCGACATCATGCACGAAAGCGTCCGCGATTTGCATGCGCGTGTTGTGGAGCAGTTTGGAAACGTGCTGGGCCGAGGTGCGCTGATGCAAATCTGAAGTGCTGCAGATTGCCCAATTGGACGCTCGCCGTGGCCTATATAATGAGTGTATCGGAGGCTTGGGCAGTCGTTCGTAAACCTTGCAAGAAGTGTTTGCTGCCAGGTCCGTGCGAAGGTTGTGAAGTCGGTTCGAGAAGCAGTTACTGCAACGGTTATCAGTATTGGAGAATTGGAGCGAGATACAGTTGGAAGTAGTTGGACTATCGATTGGAGCCTTGAGTCAGACTTGACCATGACCCCCCCCTCTGATTATAGTGATGACATAGAATAATTGGTAATCCTTAACTTGTTCCTTGTAAATTCCTACCATAAAATAAACTGAACCCTTATTTTATGTCCATGTTTTTGCAATAAATGTTTTATTTTTCTTGCACCTGTTATTTTACAATACTAAATATATTTTATTTATTTATTTTAATATTCACTTCAATGTGTATATTCTAAAAGTTTTTATTTTGTGAGAATGTTAGTTTTAAAGTGGGGGCTCGTTTTACAATTTAGCCATAAATAGGATCCTCCTTTTTATGACCGTAATTTTGTTTTTTCATTAAAATCTGACATTTTTATTTTAGAGTACCAAAGCCAAAAAAAAAGAAAAGAAAAGAAATAACAACAACAAAAGGTAATCTTCAACTTTTAACTCGTAAATTCCTACCATAAAATTAGGCTTGGGCATTATCTAAGCCAAGCCTAATTCTATGGTAAGAATTTACG
>CM042178.1:32064787-32074787 GCA_023376005.1 Doryteuthis pealeii | reverse complement strand
ACAGGGATCTGTGCGATAAAGTGAGGAGCTGATGGTAGGTGTGGCGCCCCACCTCAGACGCTAAAATAATCTCCTTGGTCCAGGGAAAAGAGGATAGACTCCTTTGCTGTATGGCTGATACCGACATTAGGCCACCCCCGTTGACTTTTTTTTGTATCATACCAAACCAATTCTACACTTTCTGTTCACATTCACTTTTTTTGTTAGTTAAATAATTATATAATTATATATCTATTAATAATGGAGATTGTCTGTATTTCTGTCTGTAACAAAAACTACGTCATAGCTCTACGTCACAATTTACGTCACAATATTCTTATGCTATATACACCCAAAATTTGAGAAAGCAATTTCAAAAATTGTTTTTTTTTACTCTCGTCCTTTTTTTTTTTTTTTTACAGTAACAAGAAGTTAACTAAAAAGTTTACAAATAAAAAAATACCTACAATTTTGTGTAAAATTGATGTGGAAAATATTCAAAATAATTGTTTAATTATTACATGCACACAACATTCTATTTGAGAGGGACGGGGTTCAGTTTTCATTTCAAATTGTTTTATTTTTTTTTACTCCTTTAATAAATATGAGGATTTGTCTTACTTATGATACAAACCCTCTGACATTGAATTTTTAACTCCCACCCTCTCAGGTAATGTCTTTCAAAAATTCATTTTTACAACGCCCGGAGGGTGTTTTCTGTTGCTATATATGATATATCTTTATCTAAATCTAAATCACAAAATGTATAGTAGAAAGGATATGATAAAAAGAAAAATAGCACTGTATGTGTTGTAATATATTCTTTTTAATGAGATTAAGGTAATTTTTGCTTTAGAAGCATTGTTGAATAAAGTATATTATTATTTATATTTTTTTGCTTGAAGGCAGTTGCAATGTGTATATCGTATAAAATTCGATAATTAATGAAAATAATCATGACAAGTGAACTCGGCAAATATTGCTCCCTACGTAGAACATCATACAGTGGATAAAGTTGAAACAGCTACTGTACGATGTTCTACGTAGGGGGCAATATTTGCCGAGTTCGCTTGTCATGATTATTTTCATTAATTATCGAATTTTATACGATATACGCATTGCAACTGCTTTCCAGCAAAAATATAAATAATAATATCTTTTTATGTTTATTCTTTTATATATATCATTTTTCTTTGGCGTATCAAATTTGGAAACTTAAATGTTTGGACCATATGACCTTAAGGCACCCCTTTTGCGATTTCGATTCGTCAGGACATTTTTTCCATTTACACTGTCAAAATTGTTTACAGACGATTTTTAGAGTTTTTTAATTATAAAACTAACCCCTAACCCTAACCCTAAACCCTAAACCCTAACCCTAACAAACAACTGGATTTTTACAGTGTAAATGAGAAAAGTGTCCACACGAGTCGAGATCGCGGAAGGGTGCCAGATCATATGGTCCAAATCTCTATTAATAATGGAGATTCGCTTCCGGTTTTTGTCTGTAACAAAAACTACGTCACTGCTTACGTCACACTACCTAAAATCGTCATAACATAGAATAAATACACTCAAAATTTGAGCATGCAATGTTAGACAGTACTCATTGTTTTTTTAAAAAAGTTTTAATAAATAAATACCTGGTATTATCTATCTATATATAGTTTGTTTTATTTTAATATATATTTAAAGTTATCAGAAATAAGTTTAAATTTCAAATTTTTTTATTTTTACTCCTTTAATAAATTTATTTTATTTTTTACTCCTTTAATAAATTTGATGATTTTACTTTACTTATGATACAAACTCTCTGATGTTAAATTTTCAACTCCCATCTCCTCAGGCAATATTTATTTTACGTCTTTTTTTTTATTTTGCTAGTGTTTTTAATGAACTTGTAGCAAGCTGGGTGTTGTATATATTTTATATAGGTATACACAACTTACTAACTTTTAAACAAAACTCAACACAATGAAAGAAATCAACGGAGTCGTATTAAAATAACAATCTGTATTAAAATAGAATTACAGACATGTATAATAGCATACTGGGCATAGTCCTTTCTTTTATATTGTGGTATTAATAGTTCATATTTTATCTTGTTTTTCTTTGCTGATACTGGAGCTGATTTGTTGCGTGACCACTCGTCTTGTCATTCTCTGAACTACTGAAAAATTCCCGCTTTTCCTTTTTTGGCGCTGGATTTTGAATTCAGCGTTCGTTGTTTTCCGTTACTGCATTTTTGGTATTCTTACTCCCCCTTTTTAATATAATTGGCAACTGCCATTTTATTAACCATTACAAACTTATTAGCAATATATTTGTACTGTAAAAAAAAGGTAAAGTAGGCAAAGTGGCCTATTGTCGGTATCAGGATTTGTATCATTCTAAATAATAATACAAAACCAATTCCTCACTTTTTGTTCACATTTCACTTTCTTATAAAAAAAATAATAATGAAATTTATTGTGTACAGTGCTCAGGTGCACCACAACTCATCAAAGTCTCATGTCAAGTACACAGAATAATGTATTAGTGTCAGGAACATGAACAGTTTACAGTAGTAATATGCATGTATGTGTGCGCGTGTGTGCATATGTATGTGGAGAGTGGCATCAGGTATAGTGTCGGCGGACTACAGGAAGCATGGAGGCTTTGAAAGATTCAGTGCTTCGGCAGCCTACAACGGACGCGGGCAGTTTATTCCATGTATCCGCAATTCTGAGCGTGAAAAAATGTTTCCGAAAGTCACGTGAGCAGTGCTGTTTTCTGACTTTGTAGGCATGCCCACGTGTGTTGGAAAGATGGAGATCAAAAAGGTGCTCAAGGTTGCTGTTGTGAAGATGATTAATGACCTTATGAGCGTTTACCAGGTCAGTTGCCAGACGCTGTAGTTTCAGCAAATCCATTCCCAGGGCTGCGAGACGTTCAGAGTATGGTAGATGCCTGATGGAGGGTATTCGTTTGGGTGCACGTCTCTGTTGTTAGTTAACTGATTACTGATTATCTTTATCTATTCCAAATCATAAAAATGCAAAGTAAAAAAAAAAGTATAATACGCAACGTTGTTAATCTCAGAATTAGAGAAGGTTTATTAATAGCCAAGTTACAACCTCACATAAACAGTGGGTTAGAATTAAACACTGAATATATAGAATTAGTTAACATACACATTCCATAAATATATATGAGAAGTAAACAAACAGACGATGTTTGTGATATGGCTATTTTCAGCCGACAATATTTGGGAGAATATGTGCTTAATTGAAGTCGAACCTAATTTTTGAAAGTTAATTCATTAATAATTAATTAGGCGGGATTTTACCTATTTAAATGTAAGGCTAAACAAATCGAGAAAAATCAATCTCTGTATGTACATTTCGGCCTATTAGGTCTCATCATGCAGAGCTATAGATACGAAGACCGCTTGCTTGTCAATTTGACAGACAGGTTTCGAATCACACACGGGGCGGTCTTCGTATCTATAGCTCCGCTGATGAGGCCTAATAGGCCGAAATGTACATACAGAGATTGATTTTTCTCGACATTACATTTAAATAGGTAAAATCCCGCCTAATTAATTATTAATGAATTAACTTTCAAAAATTAGGTTCGACTTCAATTAAGCACATATTCTCACACATATATATATATATAAAAAAATGAAAGGAATGAAATTGAAATTGATTGAACAACGGATATCACGGCTCTTCCACGTGGCGTTATAACAACCCACGAGAAGCATGTTTATAATGTCCAAGACAAAAAAAACACAAGACCGCATCCATTTCAAAAACAGTCTCTTAAGATGAAGTTTCCTCGAAATTGATTAGACACTGGACATTACTTTATTTTTTTATACGCATTGTAATTGCCCTCTTAATATAAATAAATAATAATATACTTAACAATGTTTTTAGCAAATTATCAAATAAAGTGTGATGGAGAACGAGAAAGGAAAGGGAGCAAGACATTGTCTTGCCTGCCGGGATCGAACCCGTGTCCTCCCGCATGCGAAAACAGATGCGATGTAGGAACTGGAAGGACGCGAGGTCTGACTGACGTGCCGGATGTTTGGCTAATATGCCCATAAAATAACAAGTGGGTCAAGCGCTGGGCAGTCAGCAGTCAGCAGAAGCAGTCAACAATGAAGTGCTTTTCAGTAAAGAAATGGATTTTAGTTGAACAGAAACAAAACTAAATAGGAAATGTGATTTTGAACTGCTAAAGATTATTTCGACTACGACAATGGATTTTTCCAACTGCTAGACGAAGAATGTGTTGACCAACAGAGGGTCTGACTTGTGAGAAGACTGAGAACTCGCTTGTTTTTGGTTCCCCCTCGGCGGGAGCTTGTTGATTCGAAGGTCTATTTCGCCCCATATATTTCCCCCCCTTCTATATAAAGTAAAAAAGTAAAGTCACCCAGCGGAATGAAAAAGGGTATTATTGCTATTGGGTATTATTTCAAGATTTCCTTAGATTATAACCATTACGCTATAGGAGTGCCAAAAATCAATGCCCTTTTCCACTTTAATTATCTCTCTCTGNATTCACTCCAAATGCATCTGGCCAATGTTTGGAATATTTTATCAAGCCAGAATTTTCAACTATTAAAGAAAAAATGTTTTGCATCTTATCTGTTATTTGTCTATTTACTGCTAAATAAAAAAATAAAAAAAACCTAATTGAACATCGTCTAATTGTGCTTGTTCCGTCATTTTGGCTGGCGTATTAATTCTAATGTTTTGCATCTTATCTGTTATTAGTTTATTTACTGCTAAATAGAAAAAAACCCTAAGTGAACATCCTCTAAGAGTGATAATTCCATAATTTAGCCAGGGATAGTAGTTGAGTTACTTTTTCTTTTTTTTCAATATATATACTAAAATGTTAATCTATTAAATAGAAATGTTTGTATCTTATCTGTTATTAGTTTATTTACTGCTAAATAAAAAAAAACCTAACTGAACATCCTCTAAGTGCGCTAATTCCATAATTTAGCTCAAGGTAGTAGATGAGTTACTTTTTTCTCTTATTTTCAATAATATACTAAAATGTTAATCTATTAAATAGAAATGTTTTGTATCTTATCTGTTATTAGTTTATTTACTGCTAAATAGAAAAAAACCTAAGTGAACATCCTCTAAGTGAACTTTGTGTGTATGATAAATTGATAAAAATATTTTCATTAACTTTGTGTGTATTGATAAATGATAAAAATAATTTCATAACTTGTGTGTATTTGACAAATTGATAAAAATAATTCATTAAACTTTGTGTGTATTGATGAATTGATAAAAATAATTTTTCATTAACTTTTTGTGTGTATTGAGGAATTGATAAAATAATTTTCATTAAACTTTGTGTGTTATTGACAAATGATAAAAATAATTTTCATTAACTTTGGTTGTATTGATAATGATAAAATAATTTTTCATTAACTTTGTGTGTATTGATGATTGCATAAAAATTAATTTTCTTACTTTGTGTGTATTGATGAATTATAAAAATAATTTTCATAACTTTGTGTGTATTGACAAATTGATAAAAATAATTCATAACTTTGTTTTGATGATGATAGAAATAATTTTCATTAACTTTGTGTGTTGACAAATTGTGATAGAAATAATTTTCATTAACTTTTGTGTATTTGATAAATGATAAAAATATTTCATTAACTTTGTGTGTATTGATAAATTGATTAAAAATAATTTCATTAAACTTTGTGTGTATTATAAATTGATAAAAAATAATTTTCATTAACTTTGTGTGTATTGATAAATGATAAAAATTAATTTTTTATTATTTGTGTGTTATTGATAAATTGATAAAAAATAATTTTCATTACTTTGTGTGTATTGATAAATTGATAAAAATAATTTCATAACTTTGTGTGTATTGATGAATTATAAAATAATTTCATTAACTTGTGTGTATTGATAAATTGATAAATAATTTTTCATTACTTTGTGGTATTGAATAAAAAAATTTTCATTAACATTGTGGTTATTGATAAATTGATAAAATAATTTTCATTAACTTTGTGTGTATTGATGAATTGATAAAAATTAATTTTTCAATTAACTTTGTGTGTATTGATAAATTGATAAAAAATAATTTTCATAACTTTTGTGTTGTATTTGATAAAAATAATTTTCATTAACTTTGTGTGATATTGATAAATTGATAAAAATAATTTTCATTAACTTTTTTAATTAAGAATGCAGACAAAATTATTTGAAACAGAGAAGGGTATAATCAAAAATGAAACAACTTGAAACCAACTCTCTCTTCATTTTCCATCACTCCTGTCCTTTCATTACCAAATTTTCCTAATTTAACTATTTAGTTAAAATAGGAAGTAAAGAATAAAATTACAGTATTGTAACGTAGCGTTCGTCCACGTACCAAATAGATATATTTGTTACGTCTTACTCTGGTCTATCTCCGGCCGTCTTCTGATGTCTAGGTTCTTCTATCTTGGTCTGGTCTTCTTCTGGGTTCCGTGTCTGGTTGGGCTGGGACCATTTCTTATCAGAAGCCTTGTGTCATTGTTAGCTTTTAGTACCACAAGACTTCGATTTTACTTGATGTTAGTTTATTCCGGAACCCAGGCAGACAAGCTGCGCGCGGAGAGTCCACATCTTGCTAGCTTCAGTCCTAACTCTCAACAATGACTAACTCTAACTGACTACTGAGTTGCCCACCTTAAACCGGAAGGGGGCTTTCATCGGGTTCCGTTCTCACGATTCTTCCCCAGAAAGCAAGGTTGAGAGTGAGGTCAGCTTGTCACTCACTCGCAAGGCCATCAGCTTACTGATCGCCATTAAGGATTCTATACTACCTTAAAAGTAATAGGGCATCCAATAATATGTAACATTATTTATTCTTGTTAATGGATTTCTTTTAAGATTTTTCCCTGAGAATTTTTTGCTCATATCATTAAGATAAAACCAAACAATTAGAAATTCAATAATATCAAGCACTGATATATCAAAATCAAATTTTTAATATCAATATGCAAGTAGCCTTCCCGTTCACACTGTAAACGTCTATTTGTTTGTATATATAAATACAATTGCATGTTTACTATAAGAGCAACAGTATTAATGATATAAAGTAATTTTATAATGATTGAAGTTTAAATAAAAATAAAATCATGGAGAATGTGACATAAATAACTAAGGGAATTGTGACTTGAGTAGTGATATAATTTCAAATTACAGACAGACAACACACAATCTCCATTATAATCATCATCATTCATCATCATGTCAGCTGTGGCATGGATATCCATGACAATCTCTCTCCATCCGTCCCTATCACTTCATCATTCTCGGGGAGGTCCTCTGTGCAGCATCATGTATTCACACAGGGCTGATCAATGTACGTCTTCGCTGGTCGGCTCACACGGCGTGCCCATGTGCTGGCTTCCAGGAGGACATCGCTTATGAGTTTGTCCTTGCTTCTCCAGCAGTGTTCTGCGTGTCTTGTCCGTCTTACTCGGATGTTTGGGTGATATGTGGCAGGTGCCGTACAGCTACTTTCTCGTGGGGTGCTGTTTCCACGTCTTGTTCAGGATCACCCGCAGAATTTGTGCAGTCCCATCTAGTTTATTCTCTTAGTCGCTTCGTTAGGGTCCAGGTGTGCAGCCATACAGCCCAGCACTGTATATGACAACGGCCTGGAAGAACTGTCTCTTTAACTTGTCTGTGAGATTGGATTTCATATGACAGATAATTAATTTATAGCGGCCCATGCCTTTCCTATACGAGCATTAACGTCGTTTTCTGTGGAAAGATGTTTACTGCCTAAGTATCTAAATTGTTCTACGAGTTTAGGAGTTTGCCTATCGATGGTGGAGATGTGCGTTTGTTTGAAAGACATGAACTCAGAAAAAAAACCATTATGATAAGATTAGATAATAATAGTTAATTGAAGGTTATATAATTGGTTAGAAAACTATTATTTCATCAAATAGGAGATATTTGAACCATATAATTTGTGTTTTAAATTATTGTTATGACGAATAATACTTGACGCTATAAGGGAATCCTCGTGGCTTAGTGGCTAACATGTGGACTGCATATCATCATAAGCTGGTTCAAACTCCAGTCACTGCCACTACAGGGTGGCCCCCACAAAAAAAAAATGACCAAAATTTGGAATAAAACTGTTAATTTAATTTTAATTTTTTCTTTCAGAATAACAGTCAACTTGATGCATAAAAACATTGTAAAATAATTTTCCCCCAATGTCATGTCAACCAAGGAAAAAACATTTTTGTGTGGCCTATTTCACCAAAAAGCATACACTTAGTGCAAGCCAATTAATACCAACCAAGCTTTAGATAACTCAACAAGGGTTGATATGCCATAAAACCAACCAAGCAACTTGTCTTACACTTTTAGAGGGAAAGTGTAATGGTGTACTTGGTTAGAGTTGTAGGAAATGGACTCATTGACCGAGTTCAGTTTCCTGGATGAAGCAACAGTTCACATAGTGCTAATACCCTTGGTCAAGGTATGAAATCCAACTATTCTCCCTCTAGCTATGGGTAAATAGTAGGCATAATTGGCCTCTTTACCTTGATTAGGCAACCAGACTTAGGAGAAGAAAAACTCTGAATTCAAAACCTCTTAAATCTCCGCTTGGGGTGGTCACTACTAGAATAGGCTCAGTCCTACTTAGTGATCTATTTCATTTTTTTTTAATTCTAAAACAAACCATATCGTTACAATCTTATGGGTCATCCTGTAGCTTAAGCAAAAGCCACTTGTCCAGTGGAATTGGATTCTTGGTAATCCTCGATAAAGAATCCTGAGAATTGTAAGTCCTCCTCAATGACGTGCAAGTAAACTGTGACAAGTATCAGTGTTTAAGTAGTGTATTAGCCTCGCAGTATGACTTGTTGATTGGCTGGAGGAATAAACCACATGACCTCGGCTAGTCATAAATCCGAAGGGGAATTGTAGCACACACTTATATACAAAATTAATGGCACCTCACGTGGGTAATGGTTAGCAAGCTAGATTATCAGACCATTGTTAGTGAGTTCGATTCTCACTGGGTGCTCCTTACATTCGGCCTTGTGCCACATCTAAGCAAAGCTTAGTAAATAACTATATACAAAATTAATGGGCACCTCACGTGGTGTAATGGTTAGCAAGCTAGTTCATCAGACCATTGTTAGTGATTCGATTCTCATTGGCGCCCCACACTTCTGGCCTTGTGCACATCTAAGCTATGCTTAGTAAAACTATATACAAGATTATTCCAAGACATATGTATAAAATATGTAGAATATGTAAAAAAAAAAAAATTGGCATTAAATAACCCACAAGGGTTGATATGCTATTAAACAAAATAACTAACCAACCAAACCTTGAAACCATATAATTGCTTGCAAAAAAATAAATAAATAATAAATACTGACTTGGGCTTTAGATAACCTCAACAAGGGTTGATATGCCATAAAAACAACGAGCAGCTTGTTTACTATTTAGATTTCTTCAACTAAGTTACATTTAGATCATATTGAAATGGCTTGTGTTAGATATCAAGACTGCATTGTTCAGGTTAGAATAGAAAAGTCTCAGTGAGGCTAATACTTACAGTCCACAACACCATGAGGACAGTTCTTGGGTTTTTTTTTTTTTACGCACAATGCTTTGATGTTATTGGGAGATAAATATAGCTTTGACAAGTTGTGGGAGAGAAAAATAATATTCTATGTGCAAAAGAAAATTTTCAACGAGCTCTATTCAACGATAGCATCTAAATAGACACTTGCAGCATATATCATTAATTAATGTTATATGGCTCTGCATTCACTCTCATCCTGGTAATTTTGGTTTGGTTTGTTTTGTTTTATGGCATATCAACCTCAGTGGGTCATTTAATTGCCGATAAAGTTTTGAAAAATTAATTCTAATGGATACACAATTTTATTTATAAATACATATATTTTTTATATAAATACATTATTTTTATATATATACTAGCCAATATATTG
>CM042178.1:32019787-32059787 GCA_023376005.1 Doryteuthis pealeii | reverse complement strand
TTTTATTATATCAAAACTTAAATACTTGCACCCGGAGGGTGCATATATTGGCTAGTATATATAAAAAATAATGTATTTATATAAAAAATATATGTATTTATAAATAAAAATTGTGTATCCATTAAGAATTAATTTTTCAAAACTTTATCGGCATTAAATGACCCACTGAGGTTGATATGCCATAAAACAAAACAAACCAAACAAATTACCAGGATGAGAGTGAATGCAGAGCCGTATAATCATTAATTAATGATATCATTGCTGCAAGTGTCTATTTAGATGCTATCGTTGAATAGAGCTCGTTGAAAATTTTCTTTTGCACATAGAATATTATTTTTCTCTCCCACAACTTGTCAAAGCTATATTTATCTCCCAATAACATCAAAGCATTGTGCGTAAAAAAAAAAAACCCAAGAACTGTCCTCAATGGTGTTGTGGACTGTAAGTATTAGCCTCACTGAGACTTTTCTATTCTAACCTGAACAATGCAGTCTTGATATCTAACACAAGCCCATTTCAATATGATCTAAATGTACTTAGTTGAAGAAATCTGAAATAGTAAACAAGCTGCTCGGTTGTTTTTATGGCATATCAACCCTTGTTGAGTTATCTAAAGCCCAAGTCAGTATTTATTTATTTATTTATTTTTTTGCAAGCAATTATATGGTTTCAAGGTTTGGTTGGTTAGTTATTTTGTTTAATAGCATATCAACCCTTGTGGGTTATTTAATGCCAATTTTTTTTTTTTTTACATATTCTACATATTTTATACATATGTCTTGGAATAATCTTGTATATAGTTATTTACTAAGCATAGCTTAGATGTGGCACAAGGCCAGAAGTGTGGGGCGCCCAATGAGAATCGAACTCACAAACAATGGTCTGATAAGCTAGCTTGCTAACCATTACACCACGTGAGGTGCCCATTAATTTTGTATATAGTTATTTACTAAGCTTTGCTTAGATGTGGCACAAGGCCGAATGTAAGGAGCACCCAGTGAGAATCGAACTCACTAACAATGGTCTGATAATCTAGCTTGCTAACCATTACACCACGTGAGGTGCCCATTAATTTTGTATATAAGGTGTGCTACAATTCCCCTTCTGGATTTATAGACTAGCCGAGGTCATGTGGTTTATTCCTCCAGCCAATCAACAAGTCATACTGCGAGGCTAATACACTACTTAAACACTGATACTTGTCACAGTTTACTTGCACTCATTGAGGAGGGACTTACAATTCTCAGGATTCTTTATCAGAGGATTACCAAGAATCCAATTCCACTGGACAAGTGCTTTTGCTTAAAGCCTACAGGATGACCCATAAGATTGTAACGATATGGTTTGTTTTAGAATTAAAAAAAAAATGAAATAGATCACTAAGTAGGACTGAGCCTATTCTAGTAGTGACCACCCCAAGCGGAGATTTAAGAGGTTTGAATTCAGAGTTTTTCTTCTCCTAGTCTGGTTGCCTAATCAAGGTTAAAGAGGCCAATATGCCCTACTATTTACCCATAGCTAGAGGGAGAATAGTTGGATTCATACCTTGACCAAGGGTATTAGCACTATGTGAACTGTTGCTTCATCCAGGAACTGAACTCGGGTCAATGAGTCCATTTCCTACAACTCTAACCAGTACACCATTACACTTTCCCCTCTAAAAGTGTAAACAAGTTGCTTGGTTGGTTTTATGGCATATCAACCCTTGTTGAGTTATCTAAAGCTTGGTTGGTATTAATTGGCTTGCACTACAGTGTATGCTTTTTTGGTGAAATAGGCCTCCACACAAAATGTTTTTTTTCCTTGGTTGACCATGACATTGGGGGAAATTATTTTTACAATGTTTTATGCACCAAGTTGACTGTATATTCTGAAAGAAAAAAATTAAAATTAAAATTAACAGTTTTATTACAAAATTTGTGAGTTCTATTTTTTTTTGTGGGGGGTCACCCTGTAGTGGCATGACTGGAGTTTGAACCAGCTTATGATGATATTGCAGTCCAGCATGTTAGCCACTAAGCCACGAGGATTCCCCTTATAGCGTCAAGTATCTATTCGTCATACAAATAATTTAAACACAATTATATGGTTTCAAATATCTTCCTATTTGATGATAATAATAGTTTTCTAACAATTATAAACCTTCAATTAACTATTATTATCTAATCTTATCATAATGGTTTTTTTTCTGAGTTCATGTCTTTCAAAAACAAAAGCAACATCTCCACCATCGATAGCAAACTCCTAAACTCGGTAGAACAATTTAGATACTTAGGCAGTAACATCTCTTCCACAGAAAACGACGTTAATGCTCGTATAGGAAAGGCATGGGCCGCTATAAATTAATTATCTGTCATATGGAAATCCAATCT
This sequence comes from Doryteuthis pealeii, assembly GCA_023376005.1. Classification (NCBI taxonomy): domain Eukaryota; kingdom Metazoa; phylum Mollusca; class Cephalopoda; order Myopsida; family Loliginidae; genus Doryteuthis; species Doryteuthis pealeii. The sequence continues at coordinate 32,057,415 of CM042178.1, read as the reverse complement.
CACAGACAAGTTAAAGAGACAGTTCTTCCAGGCCGTTGTCATATATCAGTGCTGCTGTATGGCTGCACCACCTGGACCCTAACGAAGCGACTAGAGAATAAACTAGATGGGAGCTGCACAAGAATTCTGCGGGTGATCCTGAACAAGACGTGGAAACAGCACCCCACGAGAAAGTAGCTGTACGGCCACCTGCCACATATCACCCAAACCATCCGAGTAAGACGGACAAGACACGCAGAACACTGCTGGAGAAGCAAGGACGAACTCATAAGCGATGTCCTCCTGTGGAAGCCAGCACATGGGCACGCCGGTGTGAGCCGACCAGCGAAGACGTACATTGATCAGCCCTGTGTGAATACATGATGCTGCACAGAGGACCTCCCGAGAATGATGAGTGATAGGGACGGATGGAGAGAGATTGTCATGGATATCCATGCCAACAGCTCGACATGATGATGATGATGATTATAATGGAGATTGTGTGTTTGTCTGTCTGTAATTGAAATTATATCACTACTCAAGTCACAATTCCCTTAGTTATTTATGTCACATTCTCCATGATTTTATTTTTTATTTAAACTTCAATCATTAATAAAATTACTTTATATCATTAATACTGTTGCTCTTATAGTAACATGCAATTGTATTTATATATACAACAAAATAGCGTTTACAGTGTGAACGGGAAGGCTACTTTGCATATTGATATTAAAAATTTGATTTTGATAAATATGTGCTTGATATTATTGATTTCTAATTGTTTGGTTTTATCTTAATGAATATGAGCAAAAATTCTCAGGGATAAATCTTAAAAGAAATCCATTAACAAGAAGGATCCCTATTACTTTTTAAGGTAGTATAGAAATCCTTATGGCGATCAGTACAGCTGAAATGCTTGACCTCACTCTCACCTTGCTTTCTGGGGATAGAATCGTTAGAAAGCCCCTAAGGTGGGCAACTCAGTTAGTCACCTGAAGCTAGCAAGATGTGACTCTCCGCGCGCAGTTGTCAATAAACTAACATCAAAAGTAAATCGAAGTCTTGTTGTTATTACTAAAAGCTAACAATCTGATAAGAAATGAGCAGAACCAGACACGGAACCCAGATAAGAAAGACCAGACCAAGATAGAAGACTAGACGATCAGAAGACGGCCGGAAGAATAGACCAGAGTAAGACGTAACAAATTTACAATAACTGTAATTTTATTCTTTACTTCCTATTTTAACTAAATAGTTAAATTAGGAAAATTTGGTAATGAAAGACAGGAGTGATGGAAAATGAGAGAAGAGTTGGTTTCAAAGTTGTTCTATTTTTCGATTATACCCTTCTCTGTTTCAAATAATTTTGTCTGCATTCTTATTTAAAAAAGTTAATGAAAATTATTTTTATCAATTTATCAATACAAGTTAATGAAAATTATTTTTATCAAAATACACACAAAGTTAATGAAAATTATTTTTATCAATTTATCAATACACACAAAGTTAATGAAAATTATTTTTATCAATTCATCAATACACACAAAGTTAATGAAAATTATTTTTATCAATTTATCAATACACACAAAGTTAATGAAAATTATTTTTATCAATACACACAAAGTTAATGAAAATTATTTTTATCAATTTATCAATACACACAAAGTTAATGAAAATTATTTTTATCAATTCATCAATACACACAAAGTTAATGAAAATTATTTTTATCAATTTCAATACACACAAAGTTAATGAAAATTATTTTTATCAATCAATTTATCAATACACACAAAGTTAATGAAATTTTTATCAATTTATCAATACACACAAAGTTAATGAAAATTATTTTTATCAATTTATCAATACACACAAAGTTAATGAAAATTATTTTTATCAATTATCAATACACACAAAGTTAATGAAAATTATTTTATCAATTCATCAATACAAAGTTAATGAAAATTATTTTATCAATTTGTCAATACACACAAAGTTAATGAAAATTATTTTATCAATTCATCAATACACACAAAGTTAATGAAAATTATTTTTATCAATTCATCAATACACACAAAGTTAATGAAAATTATTTTATCAATTTATCAATACACACAAAGTTAATGAAATTATTTTTATCAATTTGTCAATAACACACAAAGTTAATGAAAATTATTTTTATCAATTCATCAATACACACAAAGTTAATGAAAATTATTTTATCAATTTCAATACACACAAAGTTAATGAAATTATTTTATGTTAATGAAAATCAATTTCAATTTATCAATACACCAAAGTTAATAAAAAATTATTTTTATCAATTATCAATACACACAAAGTTAATGAAAATTATTTCTATCAATTTGTCAAACACACAAAGTTAATGAAAATTATTTCTATCAATTCATCAATACAAAGTTAATGAAAATTATTTTTATCAATTTGTCAATACACACAAAGTTAATGAAATTATTTTTATCAATTCATCAATACACACAAGTTAATGAAAATTATTTTTATCAATTCATCAATACACACAAAGTTAATGAAAATTATTTTTATCAATTTCAATACACACAAAGTTAATGAAAATTATTTTTATCAATTTGTCAATACACACAAAGTTAATGAAAATTATTTTATCAATTCATCAATACACACAAAGTTAATGAAAATTATTTTTATCAATTTCAATACACACAAAGTTAATGAAAATTATTTTTTATCAATTTATCATACACACAAAGTTAATGAAAATTATTTTTATCAATTTATCAATACACACAAAGTTAATGAAAATTATTTTTATCAATTTATCAATACACACAAAGTTAATGAAAATTATTTTTATCAATTTATCAATACACACAAAGGTTAATGAAAATTATTTCTACCAGTTTATAAAACCAAACAAAACAAAACTATTCACTTACAAAAATACAAAAAACAAGTAAGAAGTGTGTGGTGTAATGGTTAGAGTCGTAGGAAATGGGTTTGTTGCCCCGTGTTCAAATCCTGAATGTGGTAGTTGCTAATGCCCTGGGAAAGGTATGAATTCTACTCTCCCTCCAGCTATGGGTAAATAGTAGGGCAGACTGGGCTCTTTAACCTTGGTTAGCCAACCAGTCTAGCAGAAGGAAAACTCTGAATTCAAACTATTAAACTCCACTTAAGAAATTGACCTTGTGTCACATCCTGCTCGTGTGGAAGGGTTGGTAAATAACAAGATTTTAAGTGTCTCATCATGGTTTAATGGTTAGCAAGCTCATCTCGCAGATCCCTTACTACTAAATTGCGAGTTTGATCCTTGCTAGATGCTCAATACTTGTGACCTTGTGTCACATCTTACACATGGGAAAAACTAGGGGAAATATCTACAAAAAACAAGATTTGTCATTAAATAGCCTACACTGTTTATATAGCATTAAACAAAATAACCAACTGTAACTACTGCTAAACCGACCAGTTAATTATATCTTATTTTTATATAGTTATTTTTGTTCATAAAAATTAACTACAACCACAGTATTCAATTTAGAGTAGTTTAATGGGTTTAATACCATTTGGTGCCAACCACTGGTTTCTGCGGTCTATGAACCCTAACCGGAAAATGGTAAGGGGAAGACATGGACAAGCCTTTAGAGTTTTATGTCACTGGTCAGGGACAGGTGATAATGGTAAACACTTTCACATTTCTTTGAGCATTTTCTATTTCTTTGGGGGTTTTCTTTGAGGGTACAGTTTCACGGTGTTTATTAAATTTGTTTCCGAACTGCCACAGCATGTATGATGGCTGCTACGGGTATCATCATGATCGGATACCATGACAGTGGGTGAACATGTGGACCGGGTATGGGCTATCATGACCAACACTGAGGAACCTGAAGAGATTGTTGCTGCTGCTCAACCAGCTGCCAGGAGTCTAGCACAAAAGAGTATCGTGATCGGCGAGATGACCAAGCCGGTGCTGCTCCCGTAGAGGTATGCCATAATCATCTGATGATAAGGAAACATCTACAGGTTACCCAGTTTTGCCAAGCAATCCCACACGTCACCAGTTGTTGCGATCACCAAGATAACAAAACCGATCCTGTTCCCCTCAGGAAAAGTACGTGTTGGAAGCTACTTGCTTCTGACTGTACCATCTGTGATCACAAGATCAGGGAGGGGTGTAGTGAAGTGGGACCAAAGGGTCCGAACTTACCCTGATGCAAAGTGTCTGTAAACAAGAATGAAAGTATACTCATTTTCCCCAACTGCCAAAGTCTTCTGTATGCAACAATCTTCCAGTAGTAATATACATGCCTCTCTTCTCCACAGCAAGGGGGGGGTAGGCCTTAAATAATCATTAACTGTTTACATCTGGGCTACTCGCACTCAGCACTGCCTGTGCGGAATTTCTATATTCAACAGTACTTCAACTATGCATCACTCCTCACGATGAGATTGTTTACATCCAGGCTACTCACACTATGCACTGCCCGTGCAGAATTTCTATATTCAACAGTATTTCAAATATGTGTCACTCCTCATGATGAGGAGGTGGCAAGTTCAATTTTTGTGGTCACTCGCCACACTCCTCCCCCTTGCACAGGCCAGACATATCTGAACGCGCTTTGTTCATGGAGGTAGGGAATCTGCTCGTCCACAGTGTCCTTGATGCTTGATTTGTTCTGTTGCAGCCGCCATTTGCAACTCTGTTGTCGCGCATGGGTGGAACAAGCCGTCTTAAGACCATTGCATGCGTGAGCAAGTAGCTCAATAAAATGCAAGCCACTTAAACTGAAGGCAGTGCAGATTTTGAAATTAAAATTAATTTTAAAAATCCGATTCAAAATACTTTACTTTTTTTTTTTGGTAAGTCAGGTTAGTAATTGTTTTATTTCATTTATTCAACAAATCTTGAAATATTTTCTAAACTTAAATATTTATGTGCAGTTTAGAAAATATTTCAAGATTCGTTAAATAAATAAAATAAAACAATTACTAACCTGACTTTAGTTTGATGTGTTGCAAATCGTCGTCAAAATTTTCCGTTTTAATTTTGATGACGATTTGCAAGTTTTAGCCGTTTTATCTATATAATTTATACTATAATTAATAGAAATGAATAGCTAAATAATGGAGAATACTCTGTTTATAGTTATGCCAGGAGTCTGGCACAAGAGAAGTTACACTAATCAGAGTGAGCGCAAACTGTGCTTAAGTAACAAATTGGATTGGAAATAGTTTTATTCTCTAAGACTAAGCGCATTTTAAAGACTATTATGCAACAAAAATATCTCTACAGTGTGCAATTTTTTATGTGGTACGGTAATATGCAAAACTCGGACCAGAGTTCATTGAATTTTAATACTTTAAAAACCTGTATGCATCCAGGTAGGTAGACAGATTAAAAAAGAAAAAAGAAAAAAAAAAAAAAAGAAAAAAAAAGAAAATGTCTTCAATACTAAATCTACCATACATCCGGATTTAAAAGAAATAATTCTAATAAACAATATATCTAAAAACAAAAACTTTGTAGAGAGAGAGAGAGAGAGAGAGAGAGTGAGTGAGTGAGTGAGTGAGCGAGCGTGTGTGTGTGAGCAAGATAAGTGGACTTACGCGCGTGCGTACACACGCGCACCAATATTTACCTAGCAAACAAAATATGAAATATATTGAGGAATGAATAATGACTTAATCTGAACCAATAGGTCAACCAGGTATGACACGTAACGAGCAGGTATTTAAAAAAAGAAAAAAAAGTCTAGAATTCTGATTTACACATTCCATGTTCGTTTATTTGACCTTATAAATTTTAAACCTTAACAGCTAAAATATGTATTGGTTGTGATTGGTAGTGTACAACAATTGTCAGTCGGAAAATTGTTACCTCGTGAATATGAATCTACCTAGGAAAAAAAAAGGTGGGGGGGAAATACTCGACCTTATTAAAGTTGTTTTATATCTTTAAATAAGAAAAGTATCGCCTTCAAAAGCATTTTTCTTTTAGACATTTAGATAATACTTTTTTAATGTTTAGCGACCAGTTTGTAAATTAAGCTTATTGCTTTTTGAGCTGGAACAGAGGGACTGTCCTCCTACTGCTGTATCTCCTGCTGCAACCACTGTTCTACTGCTGCAATCCTACTTCCACTGCCACTGTCTCCCTCCTGCTGCTGCTGCTGCTATTACTACCACTGCCGAGCGATGCTCTCTTGTAGCTAGGAGCTGTTTACTTTTTTTGGGAGATTTCAGATTGTATTTACTGACGAAATACCGCCTCCAAAAACCTTATATCAGGTAAGTTAATCTATTGGAACCTTTGTCGTGTTATTTCGAGTATTTTTCGACTGGTTTAAGTTTTGTTTCTACTGTAAAGATATCCAGGTATATCAATGGGTTTTCTGTTACGGGCGGATTTTATTCAAAAGATCTTGGTATGTTTCTATAATGTGGGCGAGAGTGTAAGGATATATAGAGAGGGGAAGGTTTGTTCGAGAGAGAAGAACAATGTCGTAGAGAGGGTGGTGAAGAGAACTCGGGGGGAAAATGAAAACAGGTAGACGGTGGGTTTTAAAAGCAGCGGTGACGATATACTGGAAATTAAATTAGGGTTTACAGACTGAAAAAGAGATAAATTAGAGTCACGAAGAAAATAGGTAGGAATTAAACTGAAACATAAACAGGTAAGAAAAAAAAAAAAAAGAAAGAACTTGACAAACAGGTAGTGTGTAATGTAAAGGGAGCGTGCGTGAGAGAGAAAAGACAGTATAAAATAAGGGCGGGGGGAGAAAGAGAAATTAGAGTCAAAGAGGGAGAGAGATTTTTTAAAAAGAGAAATACACAGGAAATAGAAGGAGTCGGGGAAGTTACCACTCGCTTTATAGCAGTTTGGGGAGTGAGAGAACCTGACCTCCTCCTCTCTTTCTCATCAATATGGCTGACCAAACTTGAAAATGACACATTTTGCCCAAAACAGATCAACCTTAAAACGAAGAAAGATAAATATAACGATTAAATTTTTCATCGTTCAGCCCTGACATAATACCAGATAAGATTTACCTCGAATCAGGGTCGATCTAATCTTTAATAATCTTACTGTTATTCTCATCGAGCCTATTTTTCTATGTGGTGGGATCTCTTTTTAAAGGGTTTCTTCAGATTTGTTTTACACTCCGCACCAGGGACCTGAAATAATTCCCACTTGGTAATTTTATTTTGATTTCGTCTTTGGAAAATTGGCTTATATTTATTTTAAAATATATTTTTGTCTAAAAATAACCCTCTTTAATTTTCTAAGTTTAATAATATATAGTATCTTTTTAAAAAATTTTTATCCTGATAGTTTCTTTGCGGAAAAATACCTTTTTCTTTTTTATTAGGTGACTTTCGTTTGTTATTACCTGGCTACATATTAACACTTAACAGCCAGGCCGACTGTTTTTTTTTTGTGTGTGTGTGTGTGTTCGTATGAAATAAAATACAGGTAAAAATAAAAATAATCATCATATAAAGAAAGATTAAGTTCTCATGATGACTGAAAAGAAAGAAGAAAAAAAAAAAAAAAGGGGAAAGAAAGTTATATTTTTCTACTTGTCTTCCGTATTGCTGACTACAACAAACTGATCACGTGACCAAACACACCCCCAACTCATGCCAACTTTTTCTGTTTCAAGAATCTTAAGTTTAAAGAAGATCGAATTAAAAAATTTTTTTTATCTTCTTTCAAAAACACTTTCAACGTGTTAATGTTTTAAAAGCATAAAAAAAAGTAAGTTAAGTCCTTTGTTTATTCACGAGGCAAATTCAACTTGTTTGAAATTTAAAATTGAATTACCTGAGCATTACCACTTTTTTTTATAGTGTTCTGTTACAGACGAGACAAGGTGTAATATTTAAAACATTTAGTAATTAAATCACACACACACCACACCTATAACCTTAACCTTACAACTGGTGTCAATTTAAAATATGGCGGTTTATTAAGATTATTATTAATAATAATAAATAATAATAATGATAATAAACACTTCTGTTTAAAAACAGAGATACATTATTAAAATATTGTATTTCTAATTGGTATAACTTTCGTCAGGTGCAAACTGTGAGAACTGAAGTTAAATATAAAATTCAAAGTATTTAGATTTAATTGAAAATAATAGATATTTAATGTTTATTTACCACGTGAGTATTTTTTTCTTCTCAAACTTAACTGTGACCCTTTGCAAACTAACTTATAGCCAATAATCAGTCCGACTGTTTTTTTTATTTATATGTTGTTATTTATTTTATTAGTTATTTGATAATTTTTACTTTCTATATTAATATAATTATAATATAGTGTATTTTTAGTACGTTAAATCTTTCTAATCTATTTCTTTTTAAAAGTTTTTTTTTTGTTCAATTGTTTTTAATAATCTTCCAATAAATTTATCCTTATTGTAAATTCTAAAAATTAAAGTACTCCCTCTTTCCTAGGATAGTTATGAAATTTATATGCGAATGTTAATGTATGTGACCGAGGCAGTACTTTATTTAAACTTTTAGTAAATAAAATAATTCCAAATAATCTATTTATTTATTTTTTGTAAAATAAATAAAAAGAAACAGTAAACATTAAAACTGTCCTTTTTAGTGTATGTGTGTGAGTAGGTGGGGGTATTTTTATAATATTTGTACATTTTTTGGAGTAGACAAGTTTTTTTTTCTTTTCTTTACGATTAAAATGTAGTCAAGTTTACATTGTAATTTTCTACTGGTTAATTAGTCTGTTTATCAACATAGATAATTATTTCTTTCATTCATTTAATTGCACACCTGGCCGTCACATTATTATACGACCGTTAATGTAAAACATTACACGAAACGTGGTCGTTGAATGTAACTACCTGAACTTAGTGATTTTAAAAATCAAAATTAATTCCGTGTAAAATATTTGATCTAAGAAATTAAGATAACTTTACTGTCTTTGTGCTGTAAAAAGTTGTAAAAAAATATCATATATTGAACAATATTCACTAAATTTTATCTTTGTTTTTATTGCAAATTTTGATCATAATAATAATAATAATAATAATAATAATAATATATAATTAGATGATTTTTGTCGCATGACAAAAATCATCTTGTCTTATTACGACGGTAAAAAAATAAAATTTATACTTCTCGCAATATGAGGCATAGTAAAAATATTTACGTTGTTACTTTCAAAATAATATGTATTTCAGATGTGTAATAATATATTTCAGTCATTGGAAGTCTGGTTTTGAAGGCTGTTGTAATGCAAGGTTGAATGATTTATTTTCATAAATTAAAAATAAATGATACTTTCATGTTTATTTATTCACTACACTGAATGAAATTTAAATTTGTTGTTTAATTTACGTTCAATCAATGAATCAAATTTCATTTTTAATTGATAAATAAATGAGAAAGTTTTTATTTTTTTAATTTTATTTTTGTTCAAATAAAAATTAATCAATCAATCCACTTTCTTTGGGGATTTTTTTTTTCAATATAAAAAATATTTGTGAATAAATTTGATTTGTACCTAGACATAAAAAACCCTCAAGTGTATTAATAAAAAACAAAACAAATATTTTTTTGAAAATAAAAAGAAGGGAAAAAGATGACGTGAATAATTTCATTTCTTGATTACCTTGTCGTAAAACGTGCTGAAGACAATCAGTTATAGGATAAAATAACTTTTAATTTATGTTTAATGAATTATGCATTTTAATGATTTTCTTTGTGAGGTAAATTGTATGATTTGCGATTGGAAAGTTTAAATAAAAACAAAAAAAACAAAACAAAAACAAACCAGAATTAATTCGTAATATATGAGGACCACGTAAAATTATATCGTTATTTTGTTAATTATAAATTATTCATTGAGAAATTAAGCCCTAAATATTAATCACTCACTAGATTCTTTTTGTTTTTTTTTTGTTTTTTTTAATTCATTTTATTCATTAAAAAAAAAAAGACTGCGGTTGAAAGAATTATTATTTTTTATTTATTTATTTATTATTTATTTATTTATTTTTACAAAAAAAAAACAACAGTTTTTCATGAATCAACTAAACTTTAACTGCTTGTTATGTTTTATATAACCCTTAAGGCTTTTATTTTAAGACATCAAGGAAGAAGTCTTTTTAGCTTTTTTCTTTTCAAATAAGATTCCGCGAAAATCTAAAGCCATTAAACCATACAAGTGTCACGTGACTCGGCAGACATATTGAGCAGTGAAGTTTATAATTTAATTTAATTTCTGTTCAAACATGCAGTTTCTTCATCCCCCCTCCTTTCTTCCTCTTTTTTTTAAATATTTATTTTATAATATATTTTTCCTTCACTTCTTCTTCGGCTCGGTGTAGGCGTGGTGGCCCGGATGAACGTGTTTCACTGTCCACCTTTACGTGGTCGTTTTGTATAGCAGTAGCAGCAAGGTGTCCTCTTTTTACACTCGTGGCTTACTGTGCCTTCCTTCCTTTTATTTATTTATTTTTTTTTTTTTAACTCACCTGCTGGTAATTTGCTTTTCTAAATCACTCCTACTTTTAAAGAAAACTTGGCCTAGAGTGTCTCATTCTCGTACACGCACAGATTAAAAAAATGTAGAATGCCTCTCTCTTTTTTACCAGTTATTTTACCCTCGTATCTATTAACCTTCTTGTGGTGCGTTGTTGTTAGTATTTGTAAACGTGTAGACTTCCCCTTTTTTTCCCCGTGTGTTGTGTAACTGGTTTTTGAGTTACAAAAACAGTTAATATGTAAACAAGCCCCAGAGCAAGGATATAACTGGGTTGCATCTAATCTAGTCAAGATCGAACTCATTTCTACTTACTTCTTGTAAGAGTCACTTGATAATTGCCCCCACAGCAGTTGCTCTGAGCTTAGTTTAGTCTGGCACATGGTCACAGTAGTGGCGCATCAAGCAAGTATCAAACTCACTACATTACTACTACTATGGTCTTGTAACTGTTACGCTACGACAGGTTTAACTTAGAGCAGTAGGCCACAACAGTGGGACCATCCAGTTAGGATTAAAAGCCGCCAAAAGCTTGTTTGATCTTGATCATGTATATTGTATGATTTTACTTACTTACTTACTACACCTATTTTTCATAGTTTATTTTGATATTTATCTTCATTGTATAATTAAGAAATATCTATAAAAAAAAAACGAGACCCAACCCTTTTTTTTTTTTACTCTAGGGACACACCTTAAGTGAATGAATGATCGAATTTATTAGTATCCTAATTTACTCCAAATCTCCAAACAGATTTTCGTCTAAAACGCTCTTATTGATTTTATCTTTTCCTCATGTATTGAGTTTGAATTCTCACTTGTAGTCCGAAATTTACGATATTTTTCAAGTTTACAGTCGCTGCAAATATAACCCACTTATTAACCACATCTTAGCGTTCCACGCCCTTAACACTCAATAAATATAAACTAATTTTCATTTTAAAGTTATTTATTTAGCAATAAGAATGATGATATAAACCCTAACCAGAGCCCACGGTCAGTGTCCTGTGTAATCTGTTTTTAAAAGCAAATCATTTGTGTGAGAACAAGGTCGTTTAGGAACTTAAATCTTTTCATGAAAGATATCAAAATACGAGCATACTACCCGTCAAAACGTCTGGATTATCTACCTATGGACCCGGGTGTTCTATATGTGTGTTCTACTTTAGATCAAAGTGCCACTCCCTCGTATTTTGGCCTAAAATCTGAGCATAGTTTCCTGACATTTGAGCTAAAGTCAGTATGGTATCAGTTCCTCTTCAGGGTATATATAAAATTCTAATAAAATCAAAAATTTTTGAAAGTAAAACAATATATAGAAAATTAAAAGAATACAAAATATACTTTAATGTATAGGTTCAGATTGATAATATTTGGATCAAAGATTAAGACGAATACAACATACAAAACTATAAATAAATATTCAAATAAGATTTGTCCGAGTCCGACAAGGAATACCTGAAGAAGGCTGGAGGGCACATCGGCCGAAACGTTCTGCAGATAATAAAGATGAGGACAATAGTCCGAATAATCCAAATGATCAAACCTCATCTTAAAAATTCAGAGAAATAAGATTTGTAAATTCATTTTTAAATATTTGTTGTATGCCTGTATGTTTGTTTGTACAAAAACAGAGTGCACGTCCTTTTAATAAAGGAATATTGGTGGAGACCAGCAAAGACCAAAGTACAAAAAAATCCACACTCTATTTTTGACCAAGCGAGGGTTAAAAAAAACTTTTTACTCCTCATTTTCCATTAGAAAAACCAATAAAAATGTAATAAGGGTATAAATAACAAATATATAGAAAAAGAATTTTTATTAATCTATATATTTGAGTTAAGGTAGCATGGACATAGCGTCAACACCTGGTTACTGTCAGTTTCTTGTCTGTGATCTTCAGACCAATGCTGGTCTTAAGATTGCATAGGCGAGAAACTGTCAGTAACCAAGTATTGACTCCATGTCCATGCTACCTTAAATAAAATATAAACACTATCAATGATATGAGAGCACTATCTGCTTAGAAATATAGCATCCATATTATCCACAAAATATTAATCTATATATGAATATAGATAAGAGATTTATTTTTGATTTAAAAAAACCCCAAAAAAACAAAAAAAACAATAATAAAAATCCCAGGCAATGATGGGTAGCTCTGCTATATGAATATAGATAAGAGATTTATTTTTGATTTAAAAAAACCCCAAAAAAACAAAAAAAAACAATAATAAAAAAGGCAATGATGGGTAGCTCTGCTATATGAATATAGATAAGAGATTTATTTTTGATTTAAAAAAAACCCAAAAAAACAAAAAAAAACAATAATAAAAATCCCAGGCAATGATGGGTAGCTCTGCTATATGAATATAGATAAGAGATTTATTTTGATTTAAAATTAAAAAAAAAAACAATAAAAATCCCAGGCAATGATGGGTAGCTCTGCTAGTTATTAATATTTTTTCCAAATTCTGACAATATCAATTTGCATCTGAAGGTTTTGTAATATGATTAAGCAATGTAATTTTTCTATTGAGTTATGACAAATTCCATTTTTTTTAGTAAAACATGTTCACTTTCAGTTTCATTTTGTGTTACTATAACACAATTTCTCTGTAGTGAGACGAGGTTACATAGCAGATATATTAGTCACATTGTAGGAGGTGCCTGTTGTGTAATGGTTATATATTTACCAACTCCCCCGCATGAGTAGAATGTGACACAAGGTCAGTTTCTTAAGCAAGAGTTTTAACAGGTTTCAATTCAGCTTTTTCCTTTTTCATAGACTGGTTACCTAGCCAAGGTTAAAGAGCCCAGTCTGCCCTATTATTATAATTGGGAGGGGAGTAGTTGGATGCATACCTTTCCCAAGGGTATTAGCGCAATGTTAAATGCAAAGAGGATTTGAACTCGGGTCAACGAGTCCATTTCCTACACGATGCACCTGTTGTGTTATGGTTATCATGTGTTTGTAGGCTCTGGACGCGGCAACGCAAGTTCACATCCTGGATGATGTTGTTTACATTTCACATGGTGCTAATACGTTTGTGAAAGGTATGCATCCATTTATTCTCCCTCCAGCTATGGGTAAATAGTAGGACAGACTGGGCTCTTTAACCTTGGTATGGCAACCAGTCTAGGAGAAGGAAAGATCTGAATTCAAATATGTTAAACTCTACTTAAGAAATTGACCATTTGTCGCATCCTAATCGTATAGAGGGTTTGGGTATATGAAATGGACTATAATGCTAAATCTCTAAGTCTTTTGTTATTTCTTTACTTATATATTTGCTCTGTGACTCTAACATTAGGCCCTATCACCTATATGATTTTCCCAACCCTATTGCCCTTATGGCAAGCCCCAACTCCTTTTTATCATATGGGTGCTAGAAGGCGGTGGCTGAGGGTCTACATGTCCTGGGAATGACGTTAAGCTCTATCTGATGGTGAGGTTCCAGTTTTGGAGATTTGGGGAATGTGGAGCACCCCTTCATCACCATTGCTCCCTGGTCCACTCTGACCCGGAGTGGTAGTACCTGTTAGGGTCCCATCTATGGGTTAAATAGAAAAATGTATTTTTTTAAAAATTGTATTATCCATTAAGAATTGATTTATTTCAAAACTTTATCGGCATTAAATGACCCACCGAGGTTGATATGCCGTAAAACAAAACAAACCAAACCAAAGGTATGCATCTATCTATTCTCCCTCCCAATTATGGGTAAATAGGACAGACTGGGCTCTTTAACCTTGGTATGGCAACCAGTCTAGGAGAAGGAAAGATCTGAATTCAAACATGTTAAACTCTGCTTAAGAAATAGACCATTTGTCGCATCCTAATCGTATAGAGGGTTTGGGTATATGAAATAGACTATAATGCTAAATCTCTAAGTCTTTTGTTATTTCTTTACTTATATATTTGCTCTGTGACTCTAACATTAAAAGCTCACATTGAGCTCTCAAACTGCGATAGGCTTTTTAAAAATAAAACTCTTGTGTCGTAAGGAAGATTTCTTCTCTGGACTTTTGGATTATATATATATATATATATATATATATATATAATCCAAAAGTCCAGAGAAGAAATCTTCCTTACAACACAAGAGTTTTATTTTAAAAAACCTGTAGAGGTTCTTCACGGAACAAATGGACATGCTACTACTAACACACTCGTCTACCCGGATTTTAATAGCATGTCAAACCCTCAAAAACACTTCAGCTTTTATAGTTCTTCTATAATGCTCCCTTTCTAAAAATCTATAAACAATTTCTTCAAATAAGAAATTTTCTCCTGACGATGACCTAAGGTCGAAACTAGTTGAGAATAAACAACATACAAGAAATATTCCTGATTGTCTTATTACTTTTTGTTCACACACTATATATATATATATATATATATATATACACACACACATATCCCATGACTCTCCCTTGTTAATCTGTTGGACTATCCTGTAGGTCTTAAGCCAGAGTGCTTGTCCAGTGGAATTGGGTCCTTGGTAAAGAGTCCTGAGTATTGGTAATCCTGAGACGTCCTTCCTCAATGAGTGCAATTAGAATTATGGCCAGTATGGGGGTTTAAGTAGTGTATCAGCCATATAGTATAGCTAGTGATTGGCCGAAGGAATAAACCATGTGATCTTGGCTAGTCTATAAATCCAAGTGGGGAATTGGAGCACACCTTATATTAAAAAATAGGAAGCGCGTGGTGTAATGGTTAAAGTCATGGGAAATGGACTCGTCCCTGCGAGTTCAAATCCTGGACGTGGCAATTGCATTTCACTTAGCGCTAATACCCTTGGGAAAGGTATGAATCCTACTCTCCCTCCAGCTATGGGTAAATAGTAGGGCAGGCTGGGCTCTTTAACCTTGGTTAGGCAACCGGTCTAGGAGAAGGAAAACTCTGAATTCAAACCTGTTAAACTCCGCTTAAGAAATTGACCTTGTGTCGTATCCTGCTCGTGCGGAGGGGTTGGTAAATATATATATTAAAAAATATTCTAATACTCGTCCCTATTGGTCTTTCGGCCCTGGAAGGTCTTTCGTATGGCATCCAGAATCCACACAGAGCTGATTGATGTAGGTTTTTGCTGGTCAGCCTATACTTGTGTGTCCATGTGTAGGCGCCCGCAGGACATTACTTTGTGTGGTAGGAGTTAATTGACCATACAACTACTGTTTTGTGGGGTGCTGTTTCCAAGATTAGTTCAAGATCCTTGTGTAGTTCCCACCCAGCTTTTTCTTTAAGTATTTCATTAGTCCAAGTGGTGCGGCTATACAGTATTACTGATATGGCTACAGCCTGGAAGAATTATCACTTTATCTTATCAGAGAGGTCAATGATCAATAATCTGTTTATAGCAGTCCATGCATTCACTTATTCTCCCTATACGTAAATAGTTGGGCAGACTTTTTTTTTTTTTTTTTTTTTAAACTTTTTTTAGGCAACCAGTCTAGGAGAAGAAAAATTAAACGAAGACATGTTTCTCAACCTTTTTACCCTTGCATAACCCTTAAAAGTAAAACTTGCAAATCATACTCAACATCCCATAATATTACAGGGTGATCCAGAAAAAACAGAATCCAAATTATTTATTTATTTTCCCATTAAACTAACCCCCAACCTTAACACCCCCCTAGTTAAAATTAAGTTTTTTACAAAATTTGTGGGTTCTGTTTTTTCTGGGTCATGGGATTTTGAGTATGACTTGCAAGTTTTACCCCCATAAAATAAATTGCATATCTCAAGGAACCCCTGCACAAAATCAAAATTATATACCATATCTTTCTCATTTCAATCATAGCTCACATGGTAATCATAGTATATATTTTTGAATAACTGGTTTAAGGAAAAATTAATAGTGTTAAATAAAATTCATACTGTTCGTTTATAGTACTTCATCAGGGTGTATTCATTCCCACAAAAATCTTATCTCACTTGTTCTCGTGGAACCCTTAGAGACCTTTTGCGGAACCTTAGGGTTCTGAGCAACCCAGGTTGAGAAATGCTGAGTTAGATATTCACAAAAGTGTTTTGCAAGCAGCTTCAATGCAAACAATTATAGCAACTTTTTTTTTTCTTTTTTCTTTAAAAAAAAAAAAAAAATTTTTAATTGTGTTTATAATTCATAAAAAAGCTCAGTCGGTAGAGCATTCGGCTAGAAACCACAAGGTTCCTAGTTCGATACCGGTCCTCGCCAACTCAGCGTATGAGTAGCACAGGGATCTGTGCGGTAAAGTAAGGAGCTGATGGTAGGTGTGGCGCTCCACCTCAGATGCCAAAACAATCTCCTTGGTCTAGCGCTATTGAAATGGGGATAGACTCCCTCGCTCACTGGCTGATACTGACATTAGGCCGCCCCGACGACTTTACTTTTTTACTTTATAATTTATAAGAAATAGAAATAGAATTATATTATACATTGGATGTATTTCTACTTGGCTTCATCTTTGTTGTTATAAGTTAAAACATTTCAGCTGTTTTGTAGCCGCTATCTTTCATCTGGTGTTTGTCATTGTCATTAATCTACTGGGAATTTTAAACCAAACTTTATTCAATCCATTTTGTCAGTTTCTCCTCCTTCTGCTTGGCCATCCATTGATATCTCATATCAGTTAATTCTCCCTTGTTAATTTCTCCTTCAGATGTTATGTATCTGTCTCTTGTGTTTGTCTCCTAAAGGCTTTTTTTACTGTTTAGTTTAATGACACAAAAGTTGTACTGAATTATTCCTTAGTTCTAGCACTGAGTTATGTTTGAAAAAAAAATTCCATTTTAATTGGTTCTAATTAGTAGTAATTTGCAATTAAGTTAAAAACTGACCTGTCTCTTACTCACATTCTGCCTGTCACTTTCCTTCTCTTTATATCTTGATTACTTCCTCGTTATATATGTTTCTCAGTGATACCGGTCCCCGCCAACTCAGCGTATGAGTAGCACAGGGATCTGTGCGGTAAAGTAAGGAGCTGATGGTAGGTGTGGCGCTCCACCTCAGATGCTAAAAAACAATCTCCTTGGTCTATCCCCTTTTCAATAGCGCTAGACCAAGGAGATTATTTTAGGTGTGTTGCTCCACCTCAGATGCAAAAACAATCTCCTTGGTCTAGCACTAGTGAAAAGAGGATAGACTCCCCCGACTTCAGGCCACTCTGATTACTCTTTACTTAATTATTTATTGAACACGGTTTTCCTATGTGTAAATTATTCAAACTATGTAAAACATTTATTTTTTAATGATATATAACACACGTTGCTGAATTTTAAACACACTAATAAAATGGAGCAAATCTAACGCTGATTTTCATAGACATCGTTAATAAATAAGATTATATAGATAGTGTGGTGCTATATTTATAAATCATCATCATCATGTTGCGCTGTTAGTATGGATATCCATGACAATCTCTCTCCATCTGTCCCTATCACTCATCATTCTCGGGAGGTCCTCTATGCAGCATCCTGTATCCGCACAGAGCTGGTCCATGTACGTCTTTGTTGGTCGGTCCACACTGGCGTGCCCATGTGCTAGCTTCCACTGGAGGATGTCACTTATGAGTTTGTCCTTGCTTCTCCAGCAGTGTTCCGCGTGTCTTGTCCGTCTTACTCGGATGGTTTGGGTGATATGTGGCAGGTGGAAACAGTGTTAAATATCATGAATAGAGCATTTATATATATATATATATATATATATATATATATATATATATAGTTGACATGGTGTCAATGGCGCCTAGATATTGCCTTTTTTTTCTCTATGTATTGCTAATACATCTATTAATAATGGAGATTGTCTGTATTTCTGTCTGTAACAAAAACTACGTCATAGCTCACGTCACAATATTCTTATGCTATATACACACAAAATTTGAGTAAGCAATTTAAAAAAATTTTTTTTTTTTTTTTTTTTTTTTTTTACTCGTCCCCTTTTTTTACAGTAACAAGAAGTTAACTAAAAAGTTTACAAATAAATAAATACCTACGATTTTGTGGAAAATTGATGTGGAAAATATTCAAAATAATTGTTTGATTATTACATGCACGCAACATTTTATTTGAGAGGGACGGGGTTCAGTTTTCATTTCAAATTGTTTTATTTTTTTTACTCCTTTAATAAATATAAGCATTTGTCTTACTTATGATACAAACCCTCTGGCATTGAATTTTTAACTCCCACCCCCTCAGGCAATGTCTTTTAAAAATTAATTTTTACGATGCCCGAAGGTTGTTTTCTGTTTTGATATAGTGGGTTTGCATATTAGCATACTATAAACAGTATTTACAGATGGTTTGAGAAGCATTGCATGAGGTCATTGTTCCACTGGACAATCTGAGGATGGTGGAGGTGACTATGATAATAATAATATTAAGATGAGAATGATAAGTCTGAATATATCAGTGTATAGCACTGGTCCTCAACCGGGGTCCATATATAACATTTTTTGGGACCCAGGCAAGCAAAATTTATTTAACTATAAAGATACAATGGGATTTTTAAACATCGAATGGCTATGGGGGTAAAGTAGGATTAAAATGGGGTCTATAGGTAAAAAAAAAGAAAAGGTTAAGAACCATTGATATATAATAAGGATATTTTTTTTATTGGAAATTCTAAAGTTTCAGAGTTAATAAAGAAGAAAAATCATTTGAAATTTTCTTTTACATCGAAAGACCTTCATTCAGTTTGTTTAAGGGTTTTTGTTTACAAGTTAATACATAGAGAAAATGGGTTTACAACTTTTTCAAATTTTTCCAAGCTTGTCACTTATTAGATATAGTGGAATTGTATATAAGCATTCTATACCCCCCCTGGTCACGTCAAGCCCTAGCACCTATATAATTGCCTCAATCCTATTGCCCTTATGGCAAGTCCCCAACCTTTTTATCATATGGGTGCTAGAAGGCGGTGGCTGAAGGTCTTCATGTCCTGCGAATGACTATAAACTTTAACAGATGGTGAGATTCTAGTACTGGAGGTTTGGGGAATGTGGAGGACCCCTTCATCACCATTGCTCCCTGGTCCACTCTGATCCTGAGTGGTAGTACCTGTTAGGGTCCCATCTATGGGTTAAATAGAAAAATGTGTTAATGAAAAAAATTGAGTATCCATTTAGAATGAATTTATTTCAAAACTTTATTGGCATTAAATGACCCACTGGGTTGATATGCCGTAAAGCAAAGCAAAGATTCTATAGACACCATTTGCAATGTTATTTTACTAGTTTTAAAGGTTTGTATACAAGTTTTTAAAAAAATTTTAATCTTTAATACAAGCTAATACATAATGAAAATGGCTCTATTCGGATATGTTTTTAATAGATTCTTTTTCATACAATCTTAAAATTTTCCAAGCTTGTCACTTAGCAGATATTTCATACAATCTTAAAATTTTTCAAGCTTGTCACTTAGCAGATATAGTGTGATAGATCTTTCCAGATTTGTTCAAGACAGCACGCAACACCCTTGTGCCATTCCTTTTTAGCTTTTTAGCATTAAATAACCCAATAATGGTTGACATGCCATAGAATTGAACTAACGAATCAAATTGTACCATTTAATCTTATCAATGGTTGTCAATGCAGGGAAGACTTGGATAAATTAATATTTTGTTCAAATCAATGGCCATTCTGTTTCTAAATCTAAATAATATTAATAATAATCTAAAATATTAAATATAGGAAATAAAAAATCCATGTAGTATATAAATGGGAAGGTATTTAACAGTTTGAATAATTAACAAATTGATTTAGGTGTATTATTTTTTATTATAATGTAATTTCATCAAACTTATTGGCAAAGCTACTGCTAAGAAGACCAGTGTATTATTTGGAATAATAATAGATTTTTATATATATCGACAAGGATTCATTTTTAGTACTGTAATATAATTGCTATGTATGTCTGCAACATCTTAAGCATTGTGTACAGACATCCTCACACCCACACTTGGAAAAGGATAAAAAAAAAAAATCCAATAGATAATATTTCCGAGACATGCAACCAAGTTAGTAGCTGGTTTACAGAATCTGACTTGTAAGGACAGGCTGAAAATGAGGTTTTTAAGGGATTGATTTTAACGGCATGCCAACTCATCTCTGGTTATTTTATGCCTATGTACATTCTAATTTACATTTGTGTAGCTGTTTAAGTTTTTTTTTTTTTTTTTTGCACACCGTCTTATTGAATAGGAATCATTTTTAAACAGATCTATTTGACCTATAGATGGGACCCTAACAGGTACTACCACTCCAGCTCAGGGGATCTAGGTGTAATGGCAATAAAGTTTGAGAACCCCTGGTGTACAGAGACCCTCACACCCACACTTGAAAAAGGATAAAAAATCCAATAGATAATATTTCAAAGACATTCAACCAAGTTAGTAGCTGACTTATAGCATATGATGTGTAAGGACAGGCTGAAAATTAGTTTTTTAAGGGATTGGTTTTAACGACATGTCAATTCATCTGGGGTTATTTTATGCCTTTGTGTTCATTTTTATATTCTAATTTTTGTTTAAGTTTAAGTCCAATATTCATGAACTTATCAGAAATCATCAGCTTCACCCATCACATTAAGAAATGTACTTTCTTGTTAAGTTATTCAGTTAGTATTAAATATATATATATTTTTTTTTACATGTTATGCTTACTTTACTGATTATTTTACAGTTATTTTACAATGAACAGTTTTACACAAACAATTGTGCATAATTCATTAATTACATAATTGGTGCAAGTTGGACTCGGGTGTATGTAAGGAGGGGGTCTATGATAGGTCAATCAAATATTTGTACATTTTGTACATCCTTGTGTTGAGAGTTGAAATTTGAGGAAAGACTTTCAGATCTGCTTATGTTAATAAGTTCATTAAAAACATTTAAGTTTCCAAATTTATTACACTAAAGACAAATATTATTTATAAAAAAATAAAAATAAACATATTACAGCACATAATTCATAACATTCTGTTGTTTTATTATGTTTTTACGCTATTTTTATTATTCAAAAAACATTTAAAAAAAAAAATTTTTTTATTTTTTTTTTTTTTATTTATTTATTTTTTTTTTTAGGAAGAGGTTAGGGCTGGAACAGATTATTGGCATTTCAATTTATTTCAATGGGGAAATGAGTTACGAGCTGAAGAAATTAAACTCGCAAGTCATGAAACCACTGTGTATAGATAATCAGTTTAAACAAAAGAAAAAAAAAAGGATAAAGATTATATCATTATCCGATTTTAGAAGTATGCAAAAGTAATCTCTTTTTTAAATTTTTTTTTTATAGAATATTGATCATATTTTCAGTTCATAGATATAAAATATGCAAGTTGTATTTAATCTAAACTCTTAAGATATGAATAAAAATGGAGTGTTTATGGTTATGCAGATAATGAAAATTCTTAATCTCAAAATTTTACACTTGTTATCAAAACATTTGAACTGCATCTGATGGTGAGGCTACAGTTCTGGAAATCTGAAGCAATTAATGGGTCACTGGAATCATTAAAACTATACCAACTGACTCTAGTTGAATTTACACTTTGTGGCCCTAGTTTAGTCTGTAAAGTTATACAGTGCACACTCCATATAAACTCTTTTGGAAAAAAAACAAAACAAAAACATGGATTTATATTTATTATGAATTGTAATCACTTAATTATATAAAGAGGAGTCGGAGATGCCAAAAATAGAGGAGTCGGAATCAAAGGTTTTGTGTTCCAACTCCACAGCCCTGTATCTGGGGAGCAGGGTTGCATTTATAAGGGGACAATTGCTCTGCCCCCCCTTCCAGAAAGCCCCCCCAGACTTTTATCATCATCATATTGTGCCAACAGTACGAATCTCCATGACTCTTTCTTACCATCCGTTTGTGTTTTTAAAAAAAAAAATATATTGTAAAAAAAATTCAATTGAAAAAAAAATATTGGCAGAATTCTTATTTGTATTTTATCGGGGATTGGTGGAGTCATTGTAGAATGTCTAAATTATTTTACTGATAAAAAGTGAGAAAGAGCGCATAGTAGATATTTCAGGAGTTATGTTTTTTATGCCTGTAACACAGTGTAAATAAGGGCAAGAATCTGGGCCGACAAAATGTAAACAAAACCTTTCACGTTACCCTTACTATGTTTTTGTTTTTTTTAACCTGTATTTGCGTACTTGTGAGATGCATATTTGTCAATGGCATTTATTTATTTATTTATTTTTACAACTTCTTTTTAACAAATTGACAGATTTGTAAAAAGAAAAAAAAAATTCACAAAACCTGCTTTTGTAATACCCCTGGGCTAAAATAAACTAAAGCCTAAGAAAAAGGTGAATATCATGATGAAAAAAAAAAAATGTAAATGTTATTGTATTTTTAATGTGAAAATGCTATTCATATTGAAATAAATCTCAAAAACATACCCTGTAATACCCCGGGCTAAAAATAAGCTAAAGCCTAAGGAAAAGGTGAATATTATGATGAATATATATATATATGTTATTGTATTTTTTAATGTGAAAGATGCTATTCACATTGAAATAAATCTCAAAAACATACCCTGTAATACCCCGGGCTAAAAATAAGCTAAAGCCTAAGGAAAAGGTGAATATTATGATGAATATATATATATATATATATATATATATATATATAATATATATTTTAATATGAAAGATGCTATTCACATGAAATAAATCTCAAAAACATACCCTGTAATACCCCCGGGCTAAAAATAAGCTAAAGCCTAAGGAAAAGGTGAATATTATGACGAAATATATATATATATATATATATATATATATATATGTAATTGTATTTTTAATATGAAAGATGCTATTCACATTGAAATAAATCTCAAAAACATACCCTGTAATACCCCCGGGCTAAAAATAAGCTAAAGCCTAAGGAAAAGGTGAATATTATGATGAATATATATATATATATATATATATATATATATGTAAATGTTATTGTATTTTTTAATATGAAAGATGCTATTCATATTGAAATAAATCTCAAAAACATACCCTGTAATACCCCCGGGCTAAAAATAAGCTAAAGCCTAAGGAAAAGGTGAATATTATGATGAATAATATATATATATATATATATATATATATAAATGTAAATGTTATTGTGAAAGATGCTATTCACATTGAAATAAATCTCAAAAACATACCCTGTAATACCCCCGGGCTAAAATAAGCTAAAGCCTAAGGAAAAGGTGAATATTATGATGAATATATATATATATATATATATATATATATATATATATGTATTGTATTTTTAATATGAAAGATGCTATTCACATTGAAATAAATCTCAAAAACATACCCTGTAATACCCCGGGCTAAAATAAGCTAAAGCCTAAGGAAAAGGTGAATATTATGATGAATATATATATATATATATATATATATATATATAAATGTTATTGTATTTCTTAATGTGAAAGATGCTATTCACATTGAAATAAATCTCAAAAACATACCCTGTGTCCTGCAGTCTGAAGGTTACTTCATTTTTATGTTTATTCTTTCTTTTCAAAATTTTTCTAAATCTGGGGTATGACCTTGAGGTCAAAGTGTCTTCAACACAGGAAAATACAGTAATTATATGCGATAAAAATGACCAAAAGAAAAAAAAAAGATATCATTATAAACAAATCCTTATGCTACTAATTTTCTTATGTAAATAATTTTCTATTACTCTGAATTAAGTCTTTATTAAATATTTTACTGTATGAATTGTAAACGTGCGGGTGCCAAAATGATCGGGACAGATACTTCTTTATTTTTAATTTCTAGTTATGGGTAGTTAGGATTTCAAGGTTAAAGAATTTCTTTAATGGCAATAAGGACATATATTATTACTCAAGACAGATTCATTGAATGGTAAAAACAGTCCATCACAAAAGTTCCAACAAAAGTATTTTGCCACCCTGTCAGCTGGGGTAGAAGAATCCGCGGATTGTACCTCTGCAGTGGGGTAGAAATCCTCCAATTGGGACCACTTATTAAATAAACCATGAAGGTTATTATGCCATTAAACAAAGAAAGCAAACTGGATTCATTTGTTTTTTTTTATTGCAACTCAGACTCCTTCTACAGGTTAGGTTTCTTTGGTTGCCATACCAAAGTTAAAGAGCCTAGTCTACCTTATTATACCCATAGCTAGAGGGAGAATAATTGGATTCATGCCTTTTGGTTTGACTTAGTCTGTAGAGCATCTGCTTGGGAACCACTGATCCTCGTCAATTCAGCGTATGAGTAGCTCAGGGATCTGTGCGGTAAAGTAAGGAGCTGATTGTTGGTGTGGCATTCCACCTCAGATACAAAACCAATCTCCTTGGTCTAGTGCAAGTGAAAAGGGGATAGACTCCCTCACTATCTGGCTGATACTGACTTTAGGCCACCCTGACGACTTTACTTATTAGTGCTATGTGAAATGCAAACAGTCTTGTCCAGGATTTGAACTCTGATCACTGTGTCCATTTCCTACTATGATAACCATTACACTATGAGTGCTATAAAATCAGAGATAGAAAATTGTAAACCAACAATAAAAGTAGAGGAAGTAATAAAAACAATAAAGTAACTTTAAACAATATGTGAAATGCAAACAGTCTTGTCCAGGATTTGAACTCTGATCACTGTGTCCATTTCCTACAATGTAGAAGATAAACAGATGAATGGTGTGGTTAACACATTTATGCACCACCATCTGGTGCTAAACGGATACATACAACACAGAACAAATAAGTACAAACAATTAAGACAAAATCACACTAAAAAGAGGAGGGTCAGTCCGGTATAGCCAATGCAGCAGTCTGAATATTATTCAGATAGTTAATCTACTTTAATCATAGACTATTTTATTGCTATGAGCCAGTCCTCCATCTTGTAGAGTGCTGAAGGGGTGTTAGCTAATCTACAACACAATGATAACCATTACACTACAAGTGCCTTTTTGAATTCACTTAAGCCATAAAAAAGAGATAGAAATTGTAAACCAACAATAAAAGTAGAGGAAGTGATAAAAACAACAAAGCAAATTTAAACAATATGTGAAATGCAAACAGCCTTGTCCAGGATTTGAACTCTGATCACTGTGTCCATTTCCTACTATGATAACCAGTACACTATGAGTGCTATAAAATCAGAGATAGAAAATTGTAAACCAACAATAAAAACAATAAAGAAACTTTAAACAATGTTATGTATTTCATGTGAATGCTGTAAGAATTTTATGGTTGATGAATTACTGGATTTTCTGGCTGATAAAATGCAGTTAAGAAAAAAAAAAACCCAATAAAACCTCCAAATAAATTGCATTTTAGCATTGGCTGGGAAGCTAATCAATAAGACTAGTGGGTACAGTAAGATGGTTGAGATGGATACGGCTTTAAGTACAAAGTAAGTAGGAATCTTGCCACTATTTTATGTAGATATTCAGCTCAATATATAATTAAGTGTTATAACCCAAAATATTAGGACCAACAAGATATAATACAAAACTGTTAAATGTATTTTTAAACTTGATAAAATTTGTTTTTGTTTAAAACTCTTAAGGTCCTATACCACCTCATTCCACCCAGCCCGAAGTCACATTCATTTTCCTAATCTACCCCAAACGATAGCTTTTGTTTAAATGTAATATTAAACATTTAGAAGTCTTTGATTTAAGGAAAATAACAGGTAACTTGAAATGAAAAGACCATTTTTAGCCATTTCTTGATAAATCCTTATAGGAATGGGGCTCTGGACTTGGGAAATTCTCAACAGGATGTTAAGAGTTTTTTAATGAACATGCTACAGGAGGATTTATATGGTTAAGACATTTTCTGTCCACATGTGTGTTATACCATCTTGTTTGTTCCTCCTTCCTAGTTACTGCTTGTGCTTTTTCTGATGTTGCTTGATACTACACTTTTACTAAAGAGTCCTAATGTTTGTTAGGGAAGAGTTAACAAAAAGTTTCTCCTAATAGATGTTTAAACCTTTGTACCAGTAAGCTCAATATTTCAGGCTGAGAGCTGAAGGTAGGTGTGGTACTCCACCTTGGCAAAAACTGGTCTAGCGCTAGTGAAAAAGGGGATAGACTCTCTCTGTTCGACTGATACCGACAATAGGTCACTCAACAGACTTTACAACTATCACATAATAATAATATTATTGGGTTTTTGTTCACACTCACCCTTGTCATTATAATTTCCTCTGGAAGATAACTATCAAATGGTAATTATAGAGTATTGTTACATAATCTATGCGGTTGCATAAGATTATTGTCAATCCCCTGTATTTCTAAAGGGATGGCCCTTTTCATATCACGGGCGAGACTTTCCATGGAATAGTACAGAAAGCCCGCGAAATACGTGAAGTCACGTGGGACCTGGTTGGGTCCTCTGTTTTTCAGTTGCGGTTACATAAGATTATTGTCAGTTTCCATGGAATAGTACAGAAAGCCCGCGAAATACGTGAAGTCACGTGGGACCTGGTTGGGTCCTCTGTTTTTCAGTTGCGGTTACATAAGATTATTGTCAATTCCCTGTATTTCTAAAGGGATGGCCCTTTTCATATGACGGCGGGACTTTCCATGGAATAGTACAGAAAGCCTGCGAAATACGTGAAGTCACGTGGGACCTGGTTGGGTCCTCTGTTTTTCAGTTGCGGTTACATAAGATTATTGTCAATTCCCTGTATTTCTAAAGGGATGGCCCTTTTCATATCACGGGCGAGACTTTCCATGGAATAGTACAGAAAGCCCGCGAAATACGTGAAGTCACGTGGGACCTGGTTGGGTCCTCAGTTTTTCAGTTGGACGTCAAGCAGTGAAGATGTCCTGCCTTAAGTGTAACTCACTCTGCGTATGCGCGCTATGTTAGTCAGATATTTAGTTACATGAAATGTATAGTTAAGTAAATAAAAGCTTAAGCAAATAACACTGTCTTGTGATTAATGAATGTCTTGGTAACAAGACTGATCTAGAGAAGAAATAAGTTAAGTGCGACCGACCACCAAGACGCTAGAAGAGACGCTAGAAGAGAACTTAAGATGTCAAAGACGCTAGAAGAACTGAAGAAGAATGGAAGAAAGTAAGAAGTAATGAAAAGGGTATACAACAGTATGTATTTATGCAACCCTTCTGCCATTGGCAGGATGTGACACGAGGACAATTTTTGGTAATTTATGAGGAAGTGCGTCCCGGTCTCTTACCTCAGAAATTGCTACCCGGTGACTATTAAAATAACGTCTCCAGCTATGTCATCTCGGTGGTGTTACTTGAAAGAAAACAACCAACTTAGGGCGTTAAATGTATTGGGGTGGGGGGCTTTTT
Source organism: Doryteuthis pealeii (assembly GCA_023376005.1). NCBI lineage: Eukaryota > Metazoa > Mollusca > Cephalopoda > Myopsida > Loliginidae > Doryteuthis > Doryteuthis pealeii. The sequence goes on along the minus strand of CM042178.1, from coordinate 32,029,592 downwards.
TTTTTTTTTTTGTATCGTAATTCTTATTTATTTATCGTAATTGTCATAATTCTTGTTCATTTATAGAAATTTGTCGTAATTCTTGTTCATTTATCATAATTTGTCGTAATTCTTGTTTAGATATGAAGATGGATATATAGTTTGGAATAGACTGAGATAGATAGATAGATAAACAAACAAAATAATATAGATAGATATGAACAAATGGAGATAAATAGATAGATAGATATTTTCGACAAGTAAATGTATTGGGGGGGGGTCGCTTCTTTTTTGTCATAATTCTTGTTTATTTAAACTAAAAACAAGACATTAAACAAACCTGAATAAAAAAAATCTTAGTATTTAAAGTAATATAGATAAATATGAACAAATTGAGATAGATATGAAGATAGACATAGCTCGGGACGTTATTTTAATAGTCACCGGGTAGCAATTTCTGAGGCAGGAGACCGGGACGCACTTCCTCATAAATTACTCAATTTTTAAGCGGAGTACAGCTGGTTTGAATTCTAAACTGGTTACTTTAACAAGGCTAAAGAACACTCTGACACGCTATTTACCCATAGCTGGGGGTGAGAAAAGATGGATTCATGCCTTTCTCAAGGGCATTAGTGCTGAGTAAAACACCGTCTTGTCCAGGATTTGAACTTGGGTAGCCGAATCCATTTTCTACAATAACTTATACCAAGTGTGCCTGGTAATTATAAAGTACTTACTCGCAGAGTACCGCTACTCTGTAACTTAATACTACCTCTCATGTGCTCCTTGGTGAGGAAATGAGCACATCTATCTTCCAAGTAACATCTTATATTCTAGAGGTAACCTTAAGAACTCATGTGTTATCAGTCCTATTGGTAGGGTTTAGGATTCACTGGCTGTATCCCTTGCCGCCCTGTCGGCTGGGGCGTTAGAATGCACCTCTGCAGAGGGGTAAGACCTCCCAATGGCACCACCTGTTGGCCGTGGGTGGCGACCGTGATGCTTAAGGATAGAACCCAGGTGGATGACCAGTTCATGACTTGCAATACTCCACTTTGGCCCTATCTTGGGCTAGACGGGCGGTCAGAGAGGCCCCCTCCGATCAATCGGCTGGTCACGTCAAGCCCTAGCACCTATATGATTTTCCCAACCCTATTGCCCTTATGGCAAGCCATAATCCCTTTTTATCATATGGGTGCTAGAAGGTGGTGACTGAGGGTCTACATGTCCTGGGAATGACGTTAAAGTCTATCTGATGGTGAGGTTCCGGGTTTGGAGGTTTGGGAATGTGGAGCACCCCTTTATCACCATTGCTCCCTGGTCCACTCTGACCCGGAGTGATAGTACCTGTTAGGGTCCCATCTATGGGTTAAATAGAAAAACATGAGTTGATAAACAAAATTGTATTATGCATTAAGAATTAATTTATTTCAAAACTTTGTCGGCATTAAATGACCCACCGAGGTTGATATGCCATAAAACAAAAACCAAACCTGTATCCCTTGTGGAGGAGTAAGACCCCTCCAAAAAGGTGGTGTCCTGGGTATGACACTAAACCGCTTCAGTTATGGCGAGTGTGGAGTACCTCTTTATTGCCATTACTCCCAGGTCCACTCTGACCTGGAGTGGTAATACCTACTGTGTTTCCCTGAAAATAAGATCTACCTGCAAAATAAGATCTAGTGTGATTTTTCAGGATGATTTTAATATAAACCATCTCCTCAAAATCAACCCTAGTTGAGAGTGGCGGACAGACGAAAAAGTCACATCATGTGATGCAAACACCCGACATCTCCTGAAAATAATCCCTAGTGTTATATTTCAGAGTGAAAGTTAATATAAGCAGCGTCTCATTTTTTTGGGAAACACCGTATCTATGAGTCAAATAGATCTGTTAAAGATTATTCCTATTCAATAGAACTGTGTGCAAAAAAAACAAACAAACAAACTTCTTAAGAAACTACACAAAAATATGAATGTACAATAAAATATGATTCCCTAACCTCTAGGCATTAAATATCCCTAGACGGGTAGACATGCCATTAAAATCAATCAATCAATCAGTATTGTATCTTGACTATTTTTCATATCATTAGACAATTCAAATAACCAAGAACATTGATAGGCTAAAAATTATATATATATATATATATATATATATATATTATTATATATATATATATATTGTATAGGAATGGCAACTGAACAATTTTGTAAATATGAACATGCAATGAATGTGATTCCCTAACCTCTAGGTATAAAATATCCCTAGACAGGTTGACATGCTTTTAAAATCAATCAATCAGCCAGTATTGTATCTCGACTATTTTCCATATTATTAGACAAACCAAGAACATTGATAGGCTAAAAATTATATTCATTAATTTATTTTTTATATAGGAATGGCAACTGAACAATTTAGCTCTGCAGTTGATTGAATATTAATTCCTTCTTTTATTTATTTGTTTGTGGTTTTTGTCTTTCTTAACATATCAACTGCTTTTTACAAGTGTCAGCTGACTTTTGTAGTAAGGAAATCTTTAGGAGGAAATACTTGGTGGTGAGGGGAAAACACTCATCAAATACAAAACCGTTTTTTATGGCCACAGGAATAGGCTTTTATAAAAAGCTTTTCTCAGCCAACTTACTGTGTGTGTGTGTGTGTGTGTGTGTAAACATTTCTGTTGGCATGTGTTTGAGTATGTAATATTACACAAATATTACATTTCTGTAATGTTCGTGTGCTAGTGTATATAATTGTGTGACTGTTTATTTCTATTTGTGTGTGTGTCTGTGAGCATGTAATATTTGTGTGCATATTTCTGTTATATTTGTGTTAGTGTATATAATTGTGTGCATGTGTTTATTTTGTGTGTGTGTGTGTGTATATATTTGCGCGCATGTGTTTATTTCTATGTGTGTGTGTGTGTGCTAGTGTATATAATTGTGTGCATGTGTTTATTTCTATATGTGTGTGTACTAGTGTATATAATCGTGTGCATGTGTTTACTTTTATTGGCGTCTGTGTGCATGTATAATATGTGTGTACATTTCTTAATGTTTGTGTGCTATTGTATGTGTTTATTTCTATTGTGTGTGTGTGTGTGTGTGTGTATGTAATATTGTGTATAAATTTTTTAAATATTTGTATGGTAGTCTATATATATTCACCAAACCCCTCCGCACGAGCAGGATGTGACACAAGGTCAATTTCTAGGGGGAGTTTAACAGGTTTGAATTCAGAGTTTTCCTTCTCCTAGACTGGTTACCTAGCCAAGGTTAAAGAGCCCAGTCTGCCCTACTATTTACCCATAACTGGAGGGAGAGTAGGATTCATACCTTTCCTAAGGGTAGCGCAAAGTGAAATGCAATTACCACATCCAGGATTTGAACGGGGGGAGGGCGATGAGTCCATTTCCCATGACTTTAACCATTACACCACGCGCTTCCTACATGGTAGTCTATATAATTGTGTGCAAGTGTTTATTTCTATTGGGGTGTGTTTCTGTAATAATTGTGTGTGTGTGTGTTTCTGTAATAATTGTGTGTGTGTGTGTGTGTGTGTGTGTTTCTGTAATAATTGTGTGTGTGTGTGTGTGTGTTTCTGTAATAATTGTGTGTATTTCTATTGGCATGTGTGAATATGATATACTATCAAAAACTCTAGTTTCTAATCTATTTTTTCTATCCAAATGACGAAGCATTTTTTTATTTAAATTTTTCTTATCAGTTTTTATTTTTTTATTTTTTTTTGTAAACTCCTTTCTCATTTTCAAGTATTTTTTTTCTTTTTTGTTCACCTTGATTTGTTTTATTTTCTTTAATTCTTGTTTTACATACGAGATTACTGTGAATCTATTACTATTTTCTGAAAAGAAAATTCTTAGAAATACCAAAAGATAGGAAATATCTTAGAATTGTCTTTTCCCTGATTTGATATCCTAATTTGTGATAAATCGTTTGCTTATCTGGTTATCTTCAGGGTATGCACTCCCGAATTTTTCAGCTTTTTTCAAAGTAATTTCTCTTCAAATTATCAGCTGGAGCCAGTCTCGTACGCTCCTTTGATCCTTTTTTTTTTTTTTTTGGTGGGTGGGAAATAAACTTGTTTTTCATCTGGTTAGCTCAGTCGGTAGAGTGTTCGGCTAGAAACCACAAGGTTCCTAGTTCAATACCCGCCCTCGCCAACTCAGCGTATGAGAGCACAGGGATCTGTGTGGTAAAGTAAGGAGCTGATGGTAGGTGTGGCGCTCCACCTCAGATGCTAAAAATAATCTCCTTGGTCTAGCGCTTGTGAAAAGGGGATAGACTCCCTCGCTGCATGGCTGATACCGACATCAGGCCGCCCCAACGACTTTACAATAAATATGAACTTTTTTAATAAAATTTGAAAATTTTTTTTTTTTTTTTTTTTTTACAATGAATTAACTTTATTAACTTATTTCAGAATTAAAATGAAAAACAAGTTTATTTTCCAGAAAAAGCAGATCGAAAAAGCACACGATGGTTAACTCCTGCTAATTTGTTGGAAACATTCCTTAACCCCCCCCCCACCAATAAAAAAAAATCAAGGAGTGCATATCTTGAAGATAATCCTAATGGCTAGTAAGCAGTTGTCTTGAATTTGATAAAGAACTGCTATTGACGGACTATCGATCCTATGGAAATCTGATCTCTCTCACTGATAAAATGGGAATTCTTTCAAACTGTAAGCCATATTAGTACTACTGTATGACTGCACCACTTGGACTTTGACAAAACACTTAGAGAAAAAGCAAGATAGGAACTACACAATGATGCTGCATGTTGTCTTTTTAGGCAGAGTTTGACAGGTTTGAATTCAGAGTTTTCTTTCTCCAAGACTGGTTGCTATACCAAGATTAAAGAGCCCAGTCTGCCCTACTATTTACTCGTAGCTGGAGGGAGAATAGTTGGATGCATGGACTGCTATTGACAGTTTACCTGTGAAGACTAACAATGGAGATAGCAGCCATTTTGCTGCAGTTGATCTGATGTCCCTAGATGTATATATTTAGATGCAATAACACGCTGCAGTGTTTCGATCTATTAATTAGATCATCTTCAGGGCATTTGTTGGTACATTAACCCATTTAAACCTGTGTTTTTTCATTTTTCCTAATATACTACATAGGCATGTATATATTTCACTGATTCCTCCCGACGATGCAGGATGCAATGCAAAGTCAATTTTTAAGCGAAGTTTAACAGGTTTGAATTCAGTTTTCCTTCTCCTAGACTGGTTGCTATACCAAATTTAAAGAGCCCAGTCTGTCCTACTATTTACTCATAGCTGGAGAGAGAATAGTTGGAGTCATACCTTGTGCTATGTGAAATGCAAACAGCCTTGTCCAGGATTTGAACTCTGGTTGCCATGTCCATTTCCTATGATGATAACCATTACATGATGAGTGCCTCCCTTGTATAAGTCCCGATTAACATTAGTGTAAGATTCAAAGTGATATATACTTGAAGACACAAACTCCGACAAAGGTTTGGTAGACAAAACATTTAATATGGTACAGCACATGGATATAACGAGATACATAAAGTATAGGTGTACATAAACATACATACAAAAGTAGAAGGGAAAAACATAAAAGTACAGACATGAGACTAAGAGTAGTCCATGCTGTATAAATCACTTACAGTAATGTAAGGGGGGGCCAAAAGCCCCAACAAGAGGGGGGGTAGACCAGAGTCTAACCCATGTGTCTCGTAGGTCGAGGAACAGGAAAAAGAGAGAGAGAGACGTTCAAACCAGCCGCTTAAATATAACTGTCCCCTAGCGGGAATCAGCAAACTAAACGGGCAGACAACTCTCCACGCAAAATACGAAAGTAACGCTACATTAGTTTGAAATGAATACAAAACAAATCCCCTACCAAAATTTGAACCTGGCTCACTAATTTGATTTTCCGAGCCAATAAAAATGATACCATCTGTTCCTCCAGGGAGTCCCATCATGGTATAATGGTTAATAAGCTAGTCACGTAGATTCATCTATACTTATATATTAAAGGGTAGTTGTATGTATGTATGTATTCAAGCTAACTGGAAATAAATTTCAATAGTTTCTTTGAAACGAATTACACAGGAGAGGTTACAAGGTAGCAGTTAGACGGCTTTATGTTGTATGCCCAAATTGGGTACATACACAAGAGGGTGGCCTCGGGTGACAGGGAGAGAGGAGAGAGAGAGAGAGAGCTACAGCTAGTTGAGACTTACTTGTTACTTCAGGTCTTCTTTACCGCTTCAGCTATGATCGTCATCTTGTCGTCTACTAGTTGCTATGTTTCCTCTTCTTTCTTTCGGCCGTCATGTTGTCTAGTCTCTTCTAAAGGTTTCTTTTAAATGCTAGTTTTTATTCATGCAATTGATCAACTCACAAGACTTTTATTCTTGATCAAGATTTATTTAGCCCATTCATCTATACTTATATAGAGGGTAGTTGTATGTATGTATGTATGTATGTTCAGAGGAAACTACGAAAATAAAACAATTAATGACAAAGTAAATATATATACACATTCACTATCACCAGAGCTTGCCTTTTGTGCAAAAATAATGAAGATTTTATTTATATCTCCTCAAAATGAACCCTAGTTGAGAGTGGCAGACAGCCGAAAAAGTCACATCATGTGATGCAACACCCGACATCTCCTGAAAATAATCCCTAGTGTTATATTTCAGAGTGAAAGTTAATATAAGCTGCATCTCATTTTTTGGGAAACACCGTATCTATGAGTCAAATAGATCTGTTAAAAGATTATTCCTATTCAATAGACTGTGTGCAAAAAACAAAACAAACAAAACTTCTTAAGAAACTACACAAAAATATGAATGTACAATAAAATATGATTCCCTAACCTCTAGGCATTAAATATCCCTAGACGGGTTGACATGCCATTAAAATCAACCAGTATTGTATCTTGACTATTTCTCATATTGAACAATTCAAATAACCAAGAACATTGATTGGCTAAAAATTAAATTTGTTAATTTGACTTTTTTTTTATAGAATGGCAAATAAACAATTTTGTAAATATGAATATACAATGAATGTGATTCCCTAACCTCTAGTATGAAAATACCCTAGATGTGTTGATATGCCATTAAAATCAATCAACCAGTGTGTTAGACTGTAATAAAAGTCACATCTAATTTGTAGAATCAATTCCTAAAAGACCAAAAAAACTGTAAATATGAATATACAATGAATGTGATTCCCTAACTTTAGGTATGAAATCCCTAATGTGTTGATATGCATTAAAATCAATCAACGAAAGTGTTAGACTGTAATAAAAGTCACATCTAATTTGCCAACCAGAATCAATTCCTAAAAAGACCCAAAAAACTCTTAAATAACTACATAAAAAAATGTAAATATGAATATACAATGAATGTGATTCCCTAACCTTTAGGTATAAAATATCCCTAGATGGGTTGACATGCTGTTAAAATCAATCAATCAACGAGTATTGTATCTTGACTATTTTCCATATCATTAGACAATTTAAAACCAACTACCAAAAACAATCAATGGATCTGCGAGACTAACTTTATATTATCCCTCTACCCAGGCAATGCAGGTAGCTCTGCCTTTCTTATATTACAAAGCTGTATCTATGAGTCAAATAGATCTTTAAAGATATCTAAAAATTGATTTAAATAGTAAGGAAAGGGGAAAATCATTGGTTGCGTTTGATTAAAACATAAATCAATTATGTAAGACAAAACAATCAATGGATCTGCGAGACTAACTTTATATTATTCCTCCTCTACCCAGGCAATGCCAGGTAGCTGCTTCTATTTACTATTGAAGAGTGAATTCAATCCTCTCAGGATGCTCCATAATTGTGACACATCCTACTCGTGGTGAACAGATTATATAAATACGTACCTATCCATGATCTCTTAATAAACAAATAAATCAACCAAGTGTATATTTTACCAAGGAAACTGCTCAAATTTTAGCAGTTAAGACCTTCCATAAAATTAGGTCATACGACTGTGGTCATTTAAAGAATGTCAACTATGGAAGTCATTGAGAATATGTCAATGTCAACATTTTCTATAACAGGGATCAATCAAAATGACAAATCTCTATATATATCATCTATCTATCTATATCTATCTCTATATCTCTATTCTATCTCTATCTCTATCTATCTATATCTATCTCTATATCTATATATCTATTATCTATATCTCTCTATATCTATCTCTATCTCTATATTCTATAATCTATAATCTATCTATCTCTATATCTCTATATCTATATCTCTATCTATATCTCTCTATCTATCTCTATATCTCTATCTATCTATATCTATCTATCTATCTATCTCTATCTATCTATCTCTCTCTATCTCTCTATATCTATCTATCTATATCTATAATCTCTATCTATCTCTATCTATCTCTATATCTATCTCTCCTCTCTATCTATCTCTTATATCTCTCTATATCTCTAAATATATCTCTCTATATATCTATACTCTCTACTATCTCTCTCTATATATCTCTCTCTAATAATATATCTCTCTATATCTATCTATCTCTATATCTCTTCTCTATCCTCTCTCTTTATCTCTATCTATCTCTATCTATCTTATATCTCTCTATCTCTCTATATAATTCTCTCTATATATCTATATCTCTCTATACTCTATTCTATCTGCTATCTCTATAATATATCTATCTATACTCTATCTATATCTATCTCTCTATATCTATATCTCTCTATCTCTATCTATATCTATATCTCTCTATCTATCTATATCTATATCTATCTATCTCATCTAATAATTCTATCTATCTATCTATCTATATATATCTATACATCTTCTATCTATATCTATATCTTCTATCTATCTATCATCTATCTATCTCTCTATCTCTATCTCTATCTCTATATCTCATCTAATCTCTATATTCTATCTCTCTATATCTACTATCTATATCTCTATATCTATAATCTATCTATCTATCTCTCTCTATCTATCTATCTATCTATCTCTATCTCTCTTTAATATAATATATATATAATATAATTATATTATAGATATCTCTGTCTACCTATCTCTATCTAAAATAGGCTGTGGATTTTATTGAACTTTATCTTTATTGGTCTCCAACAATTTTTCTTTTTTTTTTATATTGTACACACGGTCATTGTACAAACATATTGATATACAGACATACAGAATCTTCTTTATATATAGATGCATAAAAAAAAGTTTTGTACTTATTCTTTCACTTTTATAAAAAATTAAAGAAGAAAGAAATGGGATAGGAAAGTGGGTAAGAGAAAAGGTTTGACCCTGTCACAGGCTTTAATCATCAGGGATATATATACCTACCTACCTACCTATGTGGCTCAGCTTGAGCAGACCATCCCCCAGGCTGTACTAAAGTTACACAGGGTAGAATCATGGTCAATCCCTGATATCTGAAGCATCTTAAAATGGGAAATGCCTATGGAGCTGAGCAATATTTGTAGGGACACATATATATATAATCTAATTTATTGATAATTGTACATTGAGCTCTTTTGGGATTTATAAAAATCCTTGTATGAATATATGTTTGCTCATACAGTGAGATTTCAAAGATCCCAAATAGAATCATCCCTTTACAACCAGTCATTTTGGATTTTATATATATATATATATATATATAATGTGTGTATTTTGGCAGCATTTTTTCTTTTATACAAGTTTTGTTAAACTGTACAGACAATTCTTGTCGGACGAGTTTTTGGTTGATCCTTTCTAATTTTCGGGCCATTTTTTGGTGTCGGGGT
>CM042178.1:31984787-32014787 GCA_023376005.1 Doryteuthis pealeii | reverse complement strand
CTCGGTTAGGTTTCTATTGTATCCATTTCTTTAATAAATTTGCTCTACTTTGTATTGAGCACTTGGTATTTGTTATATCGCTGACTTAACCCCTGGATTTTGTGCACCTCCAACGATCGTGCCCATATTCACCGGTAAGCCACCTTTTTATCTATATAAATACATATATATATATATATATATATATATATATAAGTAATTGGTAATTTGCTTGAAGCATTGTTAAGTATGTTATAATATAGCTGGCTCTATAAAAGTGTGATCACAGGAAATTCTTCTAAAAATCATATAAAATAAACTAATATCCGATTTTAATAAAACTTTGGTATATGAAGTAATAAAAGACAAACTTTTATTGTAAATAAATGTTTACTAAATTGAAAAGGCTAATAATTTTTTTCGTTAGTTTTTGTTTCGCGCATTGATAAAAAAAGTTATTTCTGTCTAAAAATAACATCTTTTTGTTTTTATTTTTTATATGCATTGTAATTGGCTTAAAATCATTAATATATTATTATATATATCATATATATTGTGGGTGAAATGTTGCTAACAATATAAAAAATAAGAAGCTCAAATTTCTAAATTATATTTGCTATGTTAATAATTCTCTTCAATGATTTTAAGATTTTATTTTAGCAAAACAAATTATTTACACTTCACAGAATTTTTTACTCTAAATAATCATCAAATCTCACAGCATTTTTTTTTCCCAGTTTTATTTCAGGTACCTGTTATTTCCCTATTCTATTTTCTGACACCCATGATATTCTCATTCTCCTCTGCCCCCTCCCCCACCCTCTCTCTCCTTTCTGTCCTCCTTTCTCAGAAATAAATGACCCTGTTCGTCTGCAATGTTAAATTTTCAACTTGAATGACTAGTTTGCTCCGTGTGTCTGTATGTGTACGCACATATTTTGTAAAACTACGTCAACAAAATAATTGCTGTTTATATCAGCGACTTGCCGATACATCAGACAGAACTTATCATCATTTATGACTAGCTAGGCGTCTCGTCGTGGTGTAATGGTTAGCAAGCTCGTCTCGCAGATCCATTATTACTCAATAGTGACTCGCTGGATGCCCCATAAAAAAAAAGAAAAAAAAAGATACCTTGTGATAACACAAATTGATAGTCATAAAAAAAAATATTTTTTCTAAAAAAATAAAAAAGATACGTAAAAAAAAAACAAACCTTGTGATAACACAAGGTATTTTTTTTACGTATCTTTTATTTTTTTTAGGAAAAATTTTTTTTTTTATGACTATCAATTTGCATAAGTGAGATGACTAATTTGCATATTTTGTTTTTAGAACTCAAATTGTGACCAATGACCGTGCGTCATTATTTATTTCCAAACTGGTTTAAAAAAAAAAAAAAAAAGAAAAAAGATCTTTTATAAATAATTTTGTTGATAGATTTTATAATTAGATTTCTTAGTTTATTCAAACAAAATATCTTTGATTTATTTTCAAGTGTAGATGTTTGTCCTTTTGTTGTTTTCCGTATATCCGGATCTACATGATAGAGAAGAAAATATCCCACATTTTTATTTTTCTTCCTTTTAAATTGGTTACGACCTTCATCTCGTTATTTACTTAACTTAGCTAAGATATGGTACAAGGCCAGAAGTATGGAGCATCCAGTGAGAATCGAACCCACTAAGAATGGTATCAGATAGTACCTAAGTATTAAGAATGGGATAATCTTTTTCCCATAAATAATGTCTGACGAAATCTCAAAAGAGAAAAACGAGATCTCACGGGTCTTGTTAATTCAACCTAATTACTAATTACTCTGTTCGCCTTGTATATTTGCTTAGTAAACCATATCCTTAATACTTGTTTCTTTCTATTATTTCTCTCTTAACTCTGATACTCGAGTTTCAGGACATTTCCTGAATCCAGCTTGTTAATCCAGTCTGTTAATCCAGCTTGTTAACCATTACACTACACTACCTAATCTGTTTCTAATCTTAAGTTAAATTTCCACCCTGTTGGTGGGGGCGTTAGAATACACCAACTGCACCTCTGCAGAGGGGTAAGACTCCCCTAATGGGGCCACCTGTTGGCCGTGGGTGGTGACCCGTAATGCTTAAGGATAGAACCCAGGTGTCTGAGCAATCCATGACATGCAACACTCCACTTTGGCCCTTACTTAGGCTGGAGAGGCTCCCACTGATCAATCGGTTGGTCACATCAAGCCCTAGCACCTATATGATTGCCACAACCCTTTTTATCATATGGGTGCTAGAAGGCGGTAGCTGAGGGTCTTCATATCCTGGGAATGACGTAAAACTCTATCTGATGGTGAGGTTCCAGTTTTGATGTTCTATCGACTGTGCTAAACCGGACCCTAATTATTTCTGGCTGATTTCTGATTTAGATCGGAAAATTAAAACGGAAAATTTTTGGTAGTACCCAATGACAGTTTAACTACAGTCTATGAATTAACATTTTGCGAATTGGGTTACGGTTTTAGGGGATTAAGGTTGTTTTTAATTACGTATTGCTTAAAAAAAAAAACAACAAAAAACCCAAATTAACCCAAATTACTATACATTTAATGTTGAAAAATATTTTTTAAAACTAAATTTGATTGAAATTATACATTCTAATACTAACACAAACAACTGTCTCAATGATAGATTCAAAAATTAATTTCAATGGTTAATTAGATGGATAGTAATTTGGGTTTCTGTTGTTTATTTCTTTTAAGCAATACGTAATTAAAATCAACCTTAATCCCCTAAAACCGTAACCCAATTCGCAAAATGTTAATTCATAGACTGTAGTCATTGGGTACCACCAAAAAACTTTCCGTATTAATTTTCCGACCTAAATCAGAAGTCGGCCTTATTACTGTATCAAACCGTTTGATCGCCTGTGGAGGGCAGACAGACAAAAAAAACCCTCGTTCAATTGTTAATATAAAATAAGTAAAGTCGTCGAGGTTGTTTAATGTTGGTATCAACCAGTCAGCGAGGGAGTCTATCCCCTTTTCACTAGCGCTAGACCAAGGAGATTGTTTTAGCATCTGTGGTGGAGCGTCACACCTACCATCAGCTCCTCACTTTACCGCACAGATCCCTGTGCTTCTCATACGCCGAGTTGGCGAGAGCCGGTATCGAACCCGGAACCTTGTGGTTCCTAGTCGGACGCTCTGCGAACTGAGCTAAATTTTCCTTTTTAGAACTCCGACTTGTATGACATCATAAATTTTCCATAGATATTTTATTTAGCACAGATTCAGTTAGCCACAAAGTCAAACGCTGGAAATAATATTGGGAAAATAGTAACGTGGGAGTAAAAAAGAAAAAAAGAAAAAAAGAAAAAAAGAAAAAAAAAGTGTTTTAAATTAGGTATTTTTTTTCTTCCTCTTTTTCTCTCCATTCATACGTACCTAGGTTTAACAAAATTCCAGAAATATTATTTTTAATGAGTCACTATTCTCATTCCTTTGTTGCAATTACATAAGTCGATGTGTATGCCCTGAAAATATAGTGGATCTATTTTTTTATTATTATTATTTTTTTTATTAAAAAAAAAAAAAGAAAAGAAGAGGCCATTGATTTTGTATATATATTCACACCCAGAGAATGGTTCTCGTTTTATTTCCTCGGTATTCATAGTCACACACCTTCAGAGAGTGATAGACCCACACTCCTTACCTGTCAACTTAACAACGTCTGTGTGGGGTAGGTGAACCGGGGCTCAAAAATCTAGACTCGTTCATAACGCCCACATTTTAGTCGTACAAGAAAAGAATAACCAGCTCCTTTGGCTGACCTATTTTTACAGTACACACTCCAAGCAACCATATATACATTTTATTTCTATGGCATATCCATCTTTCTATCTATTTCTTGTCTCTCAAATCTCTACATACAAAAAAAACAAAACGCGTATAAAGTTTTTTTTCTTCTATAGAAATATAAAATAAACTTTTTTTTTTAAACGAAGTTTAATAATTCTATTTTTAAATAGATTTAATTTAATGTATACTTTTGTATTTCTGTCTTATGTATTATACTTTTTGTGTGTTTTTGTTACTGTGGGGAAGGGTATGCTACCCTTTTATCATCTCTTGTGCGCGCTACACGTTTTCCGTGTGACAAAAAAACTGGTTTAGTCTCTTAGTATTGTAGTGAATTCGATCCTCGTTTGGGTATTCCATAGTTGAGGGCTTGGGTTTAAACTACATATCTTAACTTCTCTTATACAGCTGTGTGTGTGTGTGTGTGTGTGTGTGTGTGTGTGTGTGTTGTGTCTCCACCCTCTTTGTATAATATACATAGAGAGTGGAGACAGAACACACATGTCGGTGAGGCGTTAGAATGCAACGACTGCACCTCTTCAGAGGGGTAAGACTCCCCCGTGGCGACCCGTGATGCTTAAGATAGAACCCAGGTGGCTGAGCAGTCCATGACTTGCAATATTCCACTTTTTCTTTGGCTAGATGTGCGGTCGGAGAGGCACCCTCCGATCAATCGGCTGGTCACGTCAAGCCCTAGCACCTATGTGATTGTCCCAACCCTATTGCCCTTATGGCAAGCCCCCATCCTTCATATCATATGGGTGCTAGAAGGCAGTGACTGAGGGTCTACATGTCCTGGGAATGACGTTAAACTCTATCTGATGGTGAGGTTCCAGTTCTGGAGGTTTGGGTAATGTGGAGCAACCCTTCATCACCATTGCTCCCTGGTTCACTCTGACCCGGAGTGGTAGTACCTGTTAGGGTCCCATCTATGGGTTAAATAGAAAAACATGCGTTTATAAACAAAATTGTATTATTTATTAAGAATGAATTTATTTCACAACTTTGTCGGCATTAAATAACCCACCGAGGTTGATATGCCGTAAAACAAACCAAACCAAAGTAGGCAAAGAGTTAATATTGAGTCACTATTTTTTATCTTTCTTATATCATGCAAATTATAAACTTTCGAGTATTTTTTGGCACGTTCTCTTTTTTCCTGTTAATTGATATTAGATATATTCTTATGACCTTAGTTTATGTCTCTCTCTCTCTCTCTCTCTCTCTCTCTCTCTCTCTCTCTCTCTTTTATTTCTTCATGTGTTTTGTTTTTTTCTATGATTTACAACAAAGGCTAAAGTAACCGAAACGTTGTTAACAAACTTTGTCAAAGAAAACGTCAGTATCAATACTGACAACAATATCTTTTTCTACTTTTCCTCTGCACCGATGCACAGGGGTAAAATAAATTTTATTTTAAAAATTATAAGCATTTTTATCATTAAAAAAAAAATTATTTATATACACCTTTACTGCAAACTCTTTTGAGTTTTTTAACGATAAAAATGCTTATAATTTTTAAAATAAAATTTATTTTATTTTTAATATAAATACGCATTTTTTAAAAATTATTTGAAAATTCCGGTACTGATCGAGAGCGTTCTGTGCCTCGTGATTGATGATATATTTATTTCGTTTTTCCGTTTACAATGTTGCTTTGATAAAGACCGCATATGGTTGAAACAGATTTCTGTCAGCAAAACTTTAAACATCTTGTTTTTTTCTACTAAACTTTCTACACACACACACACATCTCTCTCTCTCTCTCTCTATCTATCTATATATATATATATATACACACACACACTTACACACACTAGTTAAAACTTAAAATCACATTGAGTAAGTTAAATTGGCTAGCTCTCTTGTCAAAATCCACAATGCCAATCCAATAAGTTAAAATGGCTCTCTTGTCAAAATCCATAATGGCTGTCTGTAATCTTTGACAAGTACAATAAAAAAAAAGATATTGCACTTGTTCAAATACTTATATGTATTTAAAAAAAAGCAGAAAATCAATTTTTAGGTTTAGGAGGATGAAAAAAATGTTCTTTGATTAAATAAAGAAATTCACTACATGTATAAATTGTGAAGGATTAATGACATGCAAAATGGAAAAAAAAATCTCTTTTGTAAATCAAAATGGAGATGACAAGATGTTTTGAATGTGTAAATTGAATAAATGTTTGACAAGAAAAAAAAAAAAAAAACAATTTGCCAATAATTGGCAAAGCTTTTTCTGTTTTGCTTGTTTAAAACATTTCTTAAAGATAAAAATAAAATTCTGGAATCTCCAAATTGCCTAGGGATGGTTTAATGATTTTATTTTACAATTTCCCTTGAAGTTTTAGACATTCTATAAAATACCTTAATGCTTATGGTCAATTCACATTGAAAGCATCGGTTCCTACTAATATCACCAAAGTAGCAATCCTGTTTATTACTTAGATGAGTGACCATTTAAGCAACAGCAGGTACTGTAAGCAACCTTATATCAAACTGACTTAAAAGTAGGAAGCGCGTGTGTAATGGTTAAAATCATGGGAAATGGACTCGTCGCCCCGAGTTCAAATCCTGGATGTGGTAATTGCATTTCACTTTGCGCTAATACCCTTGGAAAAGGTATGAATCCTACTATTCCTCCAGCTATGGATAAATAGTAGGGCAGACTGGGCTCTTTAACCTTGGTTAGGCAACCGGTCTAGGAGAAGGAAAACTCTGAATTCAAACCTGTTGAACTCCGCTTAAGAAATTGACCTTGTGTCACATCCTGCTCGTGCGGAGGGGTTGGTAAATATATATATCAAACTGACTTGATTCAAAATTAAATGGCCCAAAATTGGTTGAAATGCTGTATAACTAAGCAACCAGTACCTTATCTTATTATAATGGAGATTGTGTACTTTTTTTGTCTGTAACCGAAACTATATCACTACTCAAGTTACAATTCCCTTAGTTATTGACATCACATTCTCAATGATTTGATTTTAATTTTAACCTATTATTAATAAAATTGTTTTACATTATTAATACTGTTAACCATATCTACATACTAATAACATACAATTATGTTTATATATACAACAAAATAGCGGTTTACAGTGTGAATGGGAAGGCTAATTTGCATATTGATATAAAAAAATCGAATTTAATAAATATGTGCTTAGTATTATTGATTTCTAACTGTTTCGTTTTATCTTAATGAATATAAGCAAAAATCTCTTAAATGAAATCCATTAACAAGAAAAAATAACTGTCATTTTATTCTTTACTTCCTCTTTTAACTAAATACTTAAATTAGAAAAAATAACAATGAAAGACGAGAGTGATGGAAGAGTAAGTTTCAGTTGTTCTATATTTCGATTATACCCCCCCCCGTTTCAAATATTTTTATCTGCATTCTTATTTAGTTTCATTAGCCTTTCTAATTTAATATGATATTTTATTACATTAAAACTTAAATACTTGCACCCGGAGAGTGCATATATTTACTAGTACTTTTAATGTATTTATGAGATGAGATTTGATATGAATGATTTTGATATTTCGGACTGTTGTCCTCATCTTTATTGTGTATATGCATAACATTCAGGCCACAGTAACCTCATGTTCTGATTAGATGTTTTTTTAAAAATTACCTTAGAATAAGTCATCTTCAGAAATTTCTTAGGAAATCTTTATTTATGGGTCCCAACTAAAGCTAACTCCTACCTTATAACCTATCTTGTGTAATTCATTTTTAAGAAACTATTGAAATGCATTTACAGTTAGCTTGAAATGATGAAGGAAGAAAAAAGAAAGATACAGGGATATGATTTTACTGCGTCCTTTTAGATTTTTATGCGTCAAGGACATAGGAAACGTACCTATCAGCACTGTTCTTCTACAAGGATGGCTTTGGCATTAAATTACCAACAAAGTTGATATGCCATTAAACTGAAGAAACATATATATATATATTAATAAAATAATTATAAAATAAAATAAATTTATAAAGAATAAAACACAAAAAAAGTAAGTAAAATACAAATACAAACAAGAAGAATAATGAAAATAAATGAAAACAAAGAATAAAAGATAATAAAACAAATATATAGAAAAGTAATTTTTATTAATTCATATATAAATATAAAAAGAAAAAAGAAAAACACTGGGATGCCTGGATACAATTTTACTGCGTCCTTTTAGATTTTTGTGCATCAGGGATGCAGGATTGCGTATCTATCAGCATCTCTGTTAGCCCAATATTATTTTATAGATTTACATAGTCATCTCTCCAAGAAAAGGACCTTGGGTGTGTATTTCGAAAGAGTGAATCTATTTGGTTGAATGTGTAACAATGGGTCAAAAGAAATACATCAGATGTCAATAAACTATAAGAAGTATGCTTAAGATAGTTTTTGGCACATAGCCAAATGCATGAAATATCTTTTTCACATATATATATGTTCACAGAGATGTGCTTAGTGTAATGGTTATCATCATAAGAAATGGAATCAGTGATTTCAGTTCAATTCTTGCTCCCTGCTCCACTCTGAGTTTCAAAATTGGAACTTCATCATTAGATGCATTTTAATGTCATACCCAAGACACTAAGACCATCAGTCAACGCTTTCTAGCACATATATGATAAAAAGGTGGAAGCGCGTGGTGTAATGGTTAAAGTCATGGGAAATGGACTCGTCACCATGAGTTCAAATCCTGGACGCGGTAACTGCATTTTCACTTAGCGCTAATACCCTTGGGAAAGGTATGAATCCAATTCTCTCTCCAGCTATGGGTAAATAGCAGGGCAGACCGGACTCTTTAACCTTGGTAAGGCAACTGGTCTAGGAGAAGGAAAAACTCTGAATTCAAACCTGTTGAACTCCGCTTAATAAATTGACCTTGTGTCACATCCTGCTCGTGCGGAGGGGTTGGTAAATATATATATGATAAAAAGGTTTATGTAGGCAATAGGGTAGGGACAATCATATAGGTGCTAGAGCTAGAAGTGACCAGCCGATTGACTGGAGGGAATCTCTGATCTTTAGTTATTTAATCATTAATGTAATGAGATATGTTAAATTAGAAAGACTAACAAAGTTAAATAAGAACACCATACAAGATATAAATAGATACCTAAATGTACATATAATATAAAAGTTACAGACATGAGACTAAGGATAGTCCATGCTGTATAAATCACTTACAGTGACGAGGGGGGGGGGGCGAAGCCCCACTGAGAAAGGGGTAGACAGTAGTCTAACCCATGTGCTCGTTCCGGAGATGTAGCTAAAAGAGGAAGAGAAGTTTGTATACCAGACTTCCTGATGTAAACCCAGTGGGAAGATAACTCTTCAAGGCCAAAGGGAAAATAATCCCCACAATATCATTTGAGATATACAGGATGTTTCAGAAAAATTGATGCAATTTCGTAATCTTATAACTTGACCTCAGGGGCCGGGTTAGCTCAGTTGGTAGAGCGTTCGGCTAGAAACCACTATTGAAAAGGGGATAGACTCCCTCGCTGACTGGCTGATACCGACTTTAGGCCGCCCGTCGACTTTACTTACTTTACTTTATAACTTGACCAATTCTCATTCAAATGATCTCAAATTTTAACAGTATGTGCAGAAACAACTCAGAATTTTACATTTAATATTTAAATGTCTTTTCTTTGCCAGTCATACACAGACTAATAAAATTAATATAGTTTATAGATGAATGTTTACTGAATATTCTCCAATAAAATGATAAATAACTCTTTTGCCGTTATGTCTACAAATATAAGGAGACATTTTGATTTTTTTTCCTGTCTTTCTTTTTAAAGCCTCGTAAATATCAAATGATGATAAAGATGTTGCCAACGTCTCTATTTTGAGTTTGTTTATCATATGAATTTTTTTTATCGATATCAAATTTATTGAATCTCTATTTTTAATGTCGAGTTCTTCATAAAAAAAAAACCTCATGGATCTATATTGCTCTTAAGTCTGTCTCATAATGGTTGTTACATTTAGTGTATGAAATTTATATTAAAATGTATCAATTATTATGGGACAGAAAAAGAAATCAAATTGGTTTGGTTTGGTTTGGTTAATGGTATAATAACCCTGCGGGTTATTTAATGCCAAAACTGTTAGATTATGAAATAAAAGTTGGTACTCTAGTTTCTTTTACAGGTGTATTTTTGTAGATAGTTTCATGGATGTATTTTATATCGGATTCATAATATATCTATTAATAATGGAGATTCGCTTCCGGTTTTTGTCTGTAACCAAAACTACGTCACTACTTAAGTCACTATACTTGTCATAAATCGTCATAACATAGAATAAACACACTCAAAATTTGAGCATGCAACATTAGACAGTCCTCATTGTTTTTTTTAAACAAGTTTTAATAGATACATCTCCAGTATCATATATTTATATATAGTTTGTTTTATTTTAATAGATATTCAAATTTACCCAACCCCTCCAGGGGGATTCTCTGTGGTATAGTGGCTAACGTACTGGATGCACAAACAATCTTCCTGGTCTAGCGAAAAAAAAAAAGCACTTCAAACAGATATGAGCAAATCTAAAATCTCATATGCAGATCTGAAACCAATCATAAACAAATTTGTATTAGACAAATGGCAGAAATCATGGGACAATCAGATCCAAAACAAATTCCATGAAATACAAGAAGTTATTGGAGAGTGGCCGACAGTATTAGAAGAGAAGAAGTAATACTCGTCAGATTTTGTATTGGGCACACCCACATTACCCATTCGTACCTGTTAAAAGGGGAGGATGCCCCAGTGTGCCCAACATGCAAAGTACAAATTACAACCAAACAAATCCTTCTAAATTGTAACAAACTTAAACATATCCGCACTAATTACTATCAAGCAAGAAACCTGGGAGACATCTTTAAGAATACAAACCTTAAAAACATTTTAAAAAAAAAAAAAAAAAAAAAAAAAAAAAAAAAGCAACCTTTTCAACAAGATAAAACAGAACATAACTGAATATCTCCATAGAACCACTACTTTAAAGACTGAAATCCAAAATAACCTTTTTTGGCATTAAATGACCCATAGAGGTATGACGTTAAACAAAACTCAAACTCAAAAAGGGGATAGACTCCCTCACTGTCTAACTGATACCAACAATAGGCCACTCTATTGACTTTACTTTTTTTATGCTGTAATTAGTATATATATATATATATATATATGTAATTAGTATATATAGGGCCAGGTTAGCTCAGTCGGTAGAGCGTTCAGCTAGAAACCACAAGGTTCTTAGTTCGATACAGGCCCTTGCCAACTCAGCGTATGAGTAGCACAGGGATCTGTGCGGTAAAGTAAGGAGCTGATGGTAGGTGTGGCACTCCACTTCAGATGCCAAAAACAATCTCCTTGGTCTAGCGCCATTGAAAAGTGGATAGACTTCCTCGCTGTCTGGCTGATACCGACTTTAGGTTGCCCCCCCCCCCTTCTGATAAATTAGTCTATGATAGTTATCTCCCCTGAGAAATTATAATGATCTATTATGTTGCAAATTGAATTGGAAATTTTCCAAGTTGTTGCCCATTAATGCTCTTGTGGTAACAAGACGTGCCATTTTTATAGTTTTATGTTAATACACCGAGAAAAATCAGATCATTATGATATTGATCCTCACATACTCTTATTGTTGTCATGAAATTGAAGTCATTAAATATATGAAGAAAAAAAAAACAACTTTATATTCATTTGATGAATGTTTTAACATACGCCCAGTCAGCTGGGGCTGTAGAATACACTGAGGGGTAAAATCTGCCCCCACCCCCAATCGGGCCATGGGGGGTGACCCATGAAGCTTGAGGACAGAATTCTAGTGGTTGAGCAGTCCATGACTAGCAATACTCCACTTTTCCCCTTACTTAGGCTAGACAAGTTATCAAAGAGGCCCCACCTTCGATCAATCTGCTAGTCACGTTAAGTCCTAGCACCTATATGATTTTCCCAACCCTATTGCCCTTATTGCAAGCCCCAACCCCTTTTTATCATATGGGTGCTAGATAGTGGTGGCTGAGGGTCTACATGTCCTAGGAATGCTAAACTCTAACTGATGGTGAGGTTCCAGTTTTGGAGGTTTGGGGAATGTGGAGCACCCCTTCATCACCATTGCTCTCTGGTCCACTCTGACCCGGAGTGGTAGTACCTGTTAGGGTCCCATCTATGGGTTAAATAGAAAAACATGAGTTAATAAACAAAATTGTATTATCCATTAAGAATGAATTTATTTCAAAACTTTATCAGCATTAAATAACCCACTGAGGTTGATATGCCGTAGAACAAAACAAACCAAACCAAACCTAAAGTTGATTTCATTTTAATACTGTGAATTGTCTACATTGATTCTGTCTCTGTCCGATGTTGACTCCATAGCAGCAGGAGCAGCCGCAGCAGCAGCATCCTTCTTAGTATTTATTGATAACCTTTGTTCCAATCCAAACTCTGCTGACTACTTTATGGCATCATCGGTGCCAAGAAATCCTTATTCTATTTTTGTTGAATAATTCATCAGTAAAATGATCTTTTACTTTCTTTTTTAAAAATACTTTTTTTCTCAGACATTTTTGTTTACTTAGGAAAATTCAATTAATGACATTGTTACTAAAATAAAAATCAGATGATTTTAGGTTTTAATAATAACTTTACTGTTTTGATAAATTGTTTGTTTAATTATTTAACCGCCCTGTCGGCTGGGGCGTTAAAATGCACCGACTGCACCCCTGCAGAGGGGTAAGACTCCCCCAATGGGGCCACCTGTTGGCCGTGGGTGGCGACCCGTGATGCTTAAGGATAGAGCCCAGGTGGATGAGCTGTTCATGACATGTAATACTCCACTTTGGCCCTATCTTGGGCTAGACGGGTGGTCGGAGAGGCCCCATCCGATCAATCAGCTGGTCACATCAAGCCCTAGCACCTATATGATTTCCCCAACCCTATTGCCCTTATGGCAAGCCCCAACCCCTTTTTATCATATGAGTACTAGAAGGCGGTGGCTGCAGGTCTGCATGTCCTGGGAATGACGTTAAACTCTATCTGATTGTGAGGTTCCAGTTTTGGAGGTTTGGGGAATGTGGAGCACCCCTTCATCACCATTTCTCCTTGGTCCACTCTGACCCGGAGTGGTAGTACCTGTTAGGGTCCCATCTATGGGTTAAATAGAAAAACCTGAGTTAATAAACAAAATTGTATTATCCATTAAGAATTAATTTATTTCAAAGCTTTATCGGCATTAAATGACCCACTGAGGTTGATATGCCATAAAACAAACAAACAAATAATTATTGAAAGTTAGAGAAGTCCTCTTAGAGGTCAGATACATAAGCTTTCAGGGGCTGTGCCTCCTCCTTATTGTATTTGAAGAATAATTAAAGTTCCAATTACCGTTGAACTGGGAAGACAAGGCAACAAACGGTTGTAACTGAAATACAAACCCGAATGTCACAAAGTCTACTGCAGAATGACAGGATATATATAAGACTCCACAATGTCATTCAAATCAAGCAGCCAATCAGAACTCAAGGAATGGAATGACCCAAATCACCCAAATTAATGAATGGGTCATTCTGGATTTCTGTATATACCAACTGTCTTGGACACCGCTTAAGTTGTACTCAGCTGCTGTTATTCAAACCAACAGTAGACTTACTGACTTCAATAGTATTTATCTTGGTAGGATTAATCTTTGATGTCTAAGCCATTCTAAGACAAATTCTGTCCTTACACCTATTACATTATCAGTGATGCTGATAGCTTTTTGATTCAGTGCGTCCTGGGATGCACATATTTGCTTTGAATGAGTTCCCTGGGTAAATTTATGGGTCCCAACTAAAACCATCTAACTCCTACCTTGTAACCTATCCTATGTAATTCATTTCTAAGAAATTATTGAAAAGTATTTACAGTTAGCTTGAAATGGTGAGAGAAGAAAAAAGGAAAATACTGGGATGCATGAATATGATTTTACTGTGTCCTTTTAGATTTTTGTGCGTCAGGGATGCAGGACGTATGCCTATCAGCATCTCTGCATTATCACAAATTTGTGGTGTAATGGTGAGCAAGCTCGCCTCACAGGTCCATTATTAGTAAATTCAATCCTTACTGGTTGCCCCAAAGGCATCCTGCTGTAGTGTAATGGTTAGCAAGCCTGCCTCGCCAGATCCATTATTAGCAAATTCGATCCTCATTGGTTGCCTATAAAAATCCCCACATAAAAAACAAAAGACCTTGTGTCAATCCTGCCTGGTGGGAGGTTAGGAAAATAATTTGAAAAATTTTTTTTTTTTTAATTTGCCTATTATAACCCTTACCTGTTATCATTTACCTGTTTACACTTGTTCCTTTCCGCCCTGTCGGTGGGGCGTTAGAATGCAACGACTGTACCTCTGCAGAGGGGTAAGACTCCCCCAATGGTACCACCATTGTTGGCCATGGGTGGTGACCCGTGATGCTTAAGGATAGAGCCTAGGTGGATGAGCAGTTAATGACTTGCAATACTCTACTTTGGCCCTTACTTAGGCAAGACAGGCGGTCAGAGAGGCCCCCTCTGATCAGTTGTCTGGTCATGTCAAGCCTTAGCACGTATATGATTGCCCCAACCCTATTGCCCTTATGGCAAGCCCCAACCCCTTTTTATCATATGGGTGCTAGAAGGCGGTGACTGAGGGTCTAGATGTCCTGGGAATTACATTAAGCTCTATCTGATGGTGAGGTTCCAGTTTTGGAGGTTTGGGGAATGTGGAGCACCCCTTCATCACCATTGCTCCCTGGTCCACTCTGACCCGGAGTGGTAGTACCTGTTCAGGTCCCATCTATGGGTTAAATAGAAAAACATGAGTTGATAAACAAAATTGTATTATGCATTAAGAATGAATTTATTTCACAACTTTGTCGGCATTAAATGACCCACCGAGGTTGATATGCTGTAAAACAAAACGAAACAAACCAAACTTGTTCCTTTTTTTTATTTATTTACCCATTCACTATAGATGACTAGACCATTAAGAGAAAAAAGTTTTAAAATTTCCCATGATGAAATAAACCACTTTATATATAGATTTGTTATTTAAATTTAAGACCTCTAGATTCCGATGAGAATTCATTAACAGTTCATGACTAATCTACAGAGGACAAGCTACCTCATTGATGATAAATCTCCAGTTCGCCAAATCTTCTCATCAGTGACGGAAATTGATGGGTGTCCTGCCCCCTCTTTGTGAGTCATGCTTGTCTGGCCACTTTTAAACTTCTCTATATAGAAGATAGTGCATTGTCCCTGTATTGTGCTAGAAGCCTTTGATAAATTTAAGCCCCTGACACTCCTTCTGACCAGAGATATCCGGTCACTTCCTTGCTACATACTGCTAGTGGAGCAGCCATGTTTCCACTGTAAAGACAGCTAGAAAAATGGCATGATCAGGTTCAAACTTTGATCACATGACCACAAATGTGTCAACTATAATCACACATGCGTAGAACGCAGTAACACAATAATAAATATATGTTATGGTGAAAGTGCGGATAATTTTTGACTCTCCTTTGTTCATATTACCTATTATATCTCTTACCTGTTAATCATTTACTTTTTCACCTGAAATCTTTTACCAGGTATCTAATACCTTTTTTACGCTTTTTACTTATTTATTCATCTGTTCAATCATGAATGGGCCCTTAAGGGAAATAAGTTACAAATTTTCCCGTGACGAAATAAGCCACTTTATATATAGACTAAGAACAGCTACCATCATCTAGGTAAAGGGGAAGGATAAAAAAGATTTATTACTGAATCATGAGGATCAAACTTGCAATTCAGTAATAATCCTCACAGGATGCCCCTTAAAAATCCCTCCTTAAAAAAGAGCTTATGTCAACCTGACCTGGTGGGCCTCAGAAAATTTTTTTTTTTTTCACCTGAGTAGAGGGAATGACATCACATATAACAATATAATAAGAAATTTTAATTCTATTATTAGTAATTAAAAAAAAAAAAGATATGGATTAGTTGAATTAATATTATATTTCAAAGCGAAAAAAGAAAAAAGAAAAAAAAGGAAACATGAATAAATAAAGTAATTGAATTAAAATAAAACAACTGTTTTAGATTTAAAATGATTATTTAATTTTTTTGTATTATGGAAAATTTAATGAATAATTATAAAAAAATAGAAATTCAATTCAAACTGTAGCTGGTTGATTGAATATTTTATATTAAATTATTCATTTATTCAAATTATTATTGTATATCATTTTCTAAATTAAAATGTGCACTGATACTTGGAAAAGAAAAATTAATGTCTTCTATTCAAAATATTAAATGAATGCACACACACACACACACACACACACACATATATATATATGAATTAAACATTTTTTGAAAAAACAAATGATGTTGTTAGTTCGCTGACAGAATCTGTTTCAATCTTTTAATAAAGCAGTCTACTTCAAGAGCAAAATATTTGTAATGGAGAGACGGAATAAGTAAACCGTTAAAAACAGGGTACAAACGAACGTTCATGTTCGGAGCCGGAGGTTATTTAAATTTAAAAATGCATATTCTGTGTTAAAAATAAGATAAATTTTATTTTTTAAAATCAGAAGCATTATAATCCACAAGAAAACTCAAGAGTTTGTTGTAAAAATATATAAAAAATGTATAAAAAAGTATCAAAAATGTTCATGATTCCAGCTACAAGAAAGTAAGTTAAAAGTCTACAGCACAATTGAAAAAAGATGGAAAATTTTCAAAGGATTAGTAATGTTTACAATAAACCTTTTGAGTTTTCTTGTGGATTATAATGCTTCTGATTTAAAAAAAAAAAAAAAAAAAAAAAAAAAAAATTTTAAACAGAATATGCATTTTAAATTTAAATAAATCCGACTCCAAACATGAACATTCGTTTGTACCCTCCTGTAAAGGAAAAAAAAATGGACAGACACACACACAAACAGACCCCCCTCCCCACACAATTTGGAAGACATAAGACAGAACAAATGAACAGCCACTAGCAACAACTTCAGTTCTAGTAATCTTCTGTAGAAGGGATTTTTATCCTGAAATATTAAGAATAAATCACAGGTTAACAAACACCATAGTTACCTTTTTTCTTTACACTTGCATTGTGATAGCCTTCAAAATCAATCAACAACATATATATATATATATATATATATATATATATAATATATATAAGTGCTTAATTGGAGTCGTACCTAATTTTGAAAATTAATTAATTAATAATGAATTAGGCGGGAATACCTATTAAATGTATGGCTAAACAAATCGAGAAAAATCAATCTCTGTATGTACATTTCGGCCTATTAGGCCTCATCAGCAGAGCTATAGATAGGAAGGCCGCCCTGTGCGTGATTTGAAACCGGACTGCCAAGCTGACAGGCCGATATCACA
Source organism: Doryteuthis pealeii (assembly GCA_023376005.1). NCBI lineage: Eukaryota > Metazoa > Mollusca > Cephalopoda > Myopsida > Loliginidae > Doryteuthis > Doryteuthis pealeii. Next base: position 31,997,534 of record CM042178.1, on the reverse strand, counting down.
ACCTCTACACCAAACGCACTTCCCAGATTTTACGATTTGTATATATATATATATATATATATATATATATATAATATATATATATATATATATATATATCTTATTATAATGGAGATTGTGGGTTTGTCTGTCTGTAACCGAAACTATATTACTATACAAGTGACAATTCCTTTCGTTATTTACATCATATTCTCCATGATTTTATTTTTTATTTAAACCTCAATTATTAATAAAAAATTGTTTTACATTACTTACACTGTTGACCATATCTACATACTAAAAAACATGCAATTGTATTTATATATATACAACATAATAGCGGTTTACAGTGTGAATGGGGAAGGCTAATTTGCATATTGATCTTAAACAATTGATTTTAATAAATATATGCTTAGTATTATTGATTTCTAATTGTTTGGTTTTATCTTATTGAATATGAGCAAAAATCTCTTCAATAAATCTTAAAAGAAATCCCTTAACAAGAAGAAATAACTGTAATATTATTCTTTACTTCCTATTTTAACTAAACAGTTTAATTAGGAAAATTTACCAATGAAAGACGGGAGTAACGGAAAATGATGGAAGAGTTAGTTTCAAAATTGTTCTATTTTTCAATCATACCCCCTCTGTTCAAAATCTTTTTATCTACATTCTTATTCAGTTTCATTAGCCTTTCTGATTTAATATGATATTTTATTATAAAATTTAACTAAAATACTTGCACCTGGAGGGTGCATATATTTGCTAGTATATATAAAAGACTTGTAGATTCTGATGAGAATTTGGTGACTGTAAAGAACAGATTGAATTTTAGAAATTACTTACATAAAGATGTCATTTTTATTTATTTATGTTTTGCGTACCAAATTTTCCTAATATTTTTTTACCTGTATGATAGCATAATTCAAAGTTCACTCTCTATTCACCTCAGTATGCATTCTATTCAAATAAAGTCCTATTATCATTAATCAGTGTAAACAAGTGACACGTGTGAGGCAATTCTAGACAAGGCTGTTTGCATTTCAAATAGTGCTAATACCCTTGGGAAAGGTATGAATCCAACAATTATCCCCCCAGCTCTGGATAAATAGCAGGGCCGACTGGGCTCTAGAAGGGTTGGGTAAATATGTATATTGGCTTAAATATTTCCTTAAAAACAACAAAAATGAAGATAATACCCTCCCCCCTCATAATATGGAATGCTAAAAATGTTTTGTGGTTTCTTAAAGTGTCTTCTGTCATTTCTAAAATGTTAAAGCAAGTAGATTTTTGGATGTATGTCAAGTTTGATGGTACAGGGTGTGTGTGTAGGGGGTGGAGCTGTTATTACAGAAGGTTTAATAATCAATATATCTCTCTCTCTTTCTTTCTCTTTCCCCTCTCTCTCTCAAGTGTATCTATTTTTTTTTCTCTCTTTGAGGGCAGTCAAGTCAAGTTTCAGTTTGAAGAATAAGATATAAAATAATAGTAAGTAAAAATTGGAACATGTTCTTTTGAGAAGATCTCTAAACACTTTCTCTTCGCCTCTGAAATTTAAGAAGGCCAATCGATATCCATGGGGGTCTTCAGTAAGGAGATGTGATACCAATAGGTGTTATTATTATTATTATTATTATTATTATTATTATTATTATTTTTTTTTTTTTTAGTTGAAACTTTAGAAAAAAAAAAAAAAAAAAAAAAGTAGATATTTACCATATCAGATGTTCCATAAATTTTGCACCACATTATTCATTTTCCCATTATTCTTGCTGTATTCGAACATTGGAAGAGTAGATCCAAGGATATTTATTTCATAGAAATTAGAGATGTGTTTACTGGTTTCGACTGGAGGGTCCAGTGGCTTCGACTCTGGGACCCTGGATCACATAAGTTAACATCGTTGATCCCAGGGGCCCATCTCTCCAGGCAACACCTGCCTCCTCGATTTAAAGGGACAGGGCTGGGTTTATTGCCCGGTGCCTGAGGCGCCCCCTTGAGAGGAATGCCGACGGGATCTACGCATTTTTTTTGCACCCGCCTCCCATGAGCTTCGGTTCGTGGGTGGTCTAACCTGTGCCTAACCTGTACACGTAGGATACGGGGTAAATATCAACTCTGTAGCTTACTTTTCAGACACCCAGGCCAGTGCTGTAACCTCAACAGAATGTGCTCCTTGTGTGGCCGTTGGACCAGTTTACATACCTAGGTAGTAATATCTCATCTAAAAAAAAAAAAGGTATATAAATACACACATTGGAAAGGTATGGATTGCTATAGACAAATTATCCTTCATATGGAAATCTGATCCCACTGATAAGACAAAATAAGAATTCTTCCAAGCTGTAGCCATATCAGTGCTATTATATGGCTGCACCACCTGGACCATAACGAAGCGCTTGGAGAAGAAGTTAGATTGGAGGTACACAAGAATGTTGCGCACTTTCTTGAACAAATCCTCCCACAATCCTTCCTATTATGCAAACCATCCAAGTGAGATGAACAAGACATACCGAACACTGTTGGAGAAGCAAGGACGAACTCATAAGTGATGTTCTCCTGCTGACATCTACACATAGACAAACTAATTTAGTTTGACCATCAAAAATCTATATCAGTTGGCTCTATGTGGATTCTGGAAGATCTACTAGGGGCGATGACCAGTAGGGACAATTGGTTAGAAAGAGTCCTGGAAAGAGTTAGTTGGAGGTGCATGGTGTAATGGTTAGAGTCGTAGGAAATGGACTTGTCGACCAGAGTTCAAAGAGTTAAAATCCTGGATGTGGCTGATTGCTTTTCACGTAGCACTAATACATTTGGGAAAGGTATGAATCTAACTATTTTCCCTCTGGCTGTGCTTAACTCAAACATATTTAGAAGTCTTTGATTTAAGGGAAATAACGGGTAAATTTAAATGAAAAGGGCATTTTTAGCCATTTTTTATAAAACCCTTATAGGAATGGGGCTCTGGACTTAGAAAAATTTTAACAGGATGTTAAGAGCTAAATAGTAGAGCAGACTGGACTCTTTGACTGTGGTATGGCAGCTGGTCTAGGAGAAGGACAATTAGGATTCTTTGGAAATAAACTCCATAACCCCAAAGGCATTAAAAAAAAAAAAAAAATAATTTGTGAAAATTTTTGAAGCGTATAACTCATTATCAGTTTTTTCTATTAATTAAATGTAAATCGACAACCCCAACCCCCCATCGTTTATAGTAAAATTTTGCTAATTGAGATATTTTATCTATGGCAAGACATCACTGGAATTATTAATAACCTAGCTTAAAAGCTGTCCTTTTGGGAGGTTATTAAGCTAGTGTCCATATAAAAAGACATGTATATATTTTAAAAAAGCTATTGAAGGCGATTTAACCAGAAGATTGTTTTCACACGACAAATGGATACGCCACTTCAACAGTACATTTTTGTCCCTTTTTTGGTGGCTTATCAAATACCTTTAAAAAAAATTCTTAAAAACTTTCTAAAACATTTTTCACAAAAAGATTAAAGTCTTAGTTGTTGAAATGATAATAAGTTAACATTTCTTAGCCAATGTTTTTTTTCTGATAATTTGGATTATCTGGATTATTCGGACTATTGTCCTCAACTTCTTTGTAATATAAACCACCTTTCATGTAAAAAGATAAGTAAAATTTTTTTTTTTCCAAATTGAAATAGATCATTAAGTAGGGCTGAGCCTATTCTAGTAGTTACCAGCCTAAGTTTGAATTCAGAGTTTTCCTTCTCCTAGTCTGGTTGCCTAACCAAGGTTAAAAAGCCCAATATGCCCTACTATTTATCCATAGCTGGAAGGAGAATAGTTGGATTTATGCATTTCCGAAAGGTATTAGCGCTATGTGAACTGTGGCTTTATCTAGGATTTGAACTCGGGTCAATGAGTCTATTTACTACGACTCTAACCATTATGCTATGCACCTGCCTATAATCAATAACAAAGACCTATCTAACATTTAAAAAAACAAACAATAAGTACTGTGTGTTGAGAGGACAATTTCTTGGACTGACAGGTGCATTAATTACAGGTATTTGTACCGTCAATAAAATATTTTGTGCTTTGTTAAATGTTTCAGAATTCAATTCATATTTTGTTTTTTTTGCCAATACCAAATTATAACGCACACACCCACACGGATTTGACGGGTAGTGACCTAAACAGGACTTTAGAATGGACTTGGCTACTTACTAATTACTAATCTACTTATTTAAAAAAAAAAAAAAGTCTGATTTTTATATGTACTTATGAGGGTTGTCCTAAAAGTAATGCCTCTTTCTTACGAATATTACCGGCATGTAGTTCTACTTGTTTTATGGGGTCGTATCTCGAGATGAGAAAGACTTAGCGTATCAGCTGCCTTTTTATTTGTTTAAATGTATTTTTCTCACATATGTCCTTATGAGGGTTGTCCTGAAAGTAATGCCTGTCAACTGATAACTCTTTTTGGGATTAGTTTGAAAATATTAAAAAATAAAAAAAATGACAGTATGTAGTTCTACCTGTTTTATGGGGTCGTATCTCGAGAAGAGGAAGACTTAGCATATCAGCTGCCTTTTTATTTGTTTAAATTTTGTTTTTGTCATTGAATTAAAAGTAGAAATTCCAACAAATGGGGAAAAAATGGAGGAATATACAATGTTCCCCCGAGTGGTCTCGATACATGGAGAGATTAGAATTCTTCTTCATCACTTACTGATTACCGAAAAAAACTCCTTTGTCAAGAATATCAAACACATGCACACACACACACTTTCAAAACAGGAAGTTGACGAATGCTATTTGGTACGTTAAGATTTATTAGGTTATTGTCATTTCAACAAACAGTCACACACACACACAAACACACACACATATATATATATATTAAAATATATATATATGGGCCGGGTTAGCTCAGACGGTAGAGCATGCGGCTAGAAACCACAAGGTTCCTAGTGCGATACCGGTCCTCGCCAATTCAGCGTATTAGTAGCTCAGGGATCTGTGCGGTAAAGTAAGGAGCTGATGGTAGGTGTGGCGCTCCACCTCAGATGCTAAAACAATCTCCTTGGTCTCGCGCTATTGAAAAGGGGATAGACTCCCTCGCTGACTGACTGATGCCGACTTTAGGCCGCCCCGACGACTTTGCTTACTTATATATATAACAAAAAAAACAACATAATCCATATGTGGACCTTCTTTTTTTATGAAATATTTGATTTTCTCCCGTTGGAACAATAACACTTTTTATATATGTATTTGTGTGTGTATGTATGTATATGTATGTGTATATATATATATATATATATATGCACACAAATACATATATAAAAATACATATATAAAAAGTGTTTTATTTATTTATATATATATATATATATATATATTATATATATATATATATATATATATAAGCTTTTTAATTTAGTGTGGCCTGGGACACACGGATTTGATTTTAATGAGTCCCTGGGAAATTTGATGGGTTCCAACTAAAGTTTCTTAATAAATTGCAGAGTTTTTATTTTTTATTTTTTTATTTTTTAATCTATGAACAACTAAAGCCGTCTAACCTCTACCTTGTACCCCATACAGTGTAATTCGTTTCCAATAAAATATGAAAATGCATTTACATCTAGCTGGAAATGATGGGGGAAGAAAAAGAAACAGTGGGTTCTTTTAGATTTTTATGCATCAGTGGATGCAGGACACGTACCTATCAGCATCTTTGTGTGTATGTATATGTGTGTATATATATAATGAGGCACTCGTGTAATGATTATCATCATAGCAAATTGACAGGACAACCAGAGTTCAAATATGACAACCAGTCTAGGAGAAGGATAACTGAAATGAAACTTGTTAAATTCTGCTTATGAAACTGACCTTGTGTTATATTCTGCTCATGGAGAAAAGTTGATAGGTACATGTATACCAACACAAACATGCCATGTATATGTATGTGTAAATGTACCTATCAACCTTTCTGCATGACATGGGTATATATATATATATATATATTATATAAGCTCACATGTAGTTACATACACATATGTATGTATATATGTGTGTATGTTTGCATATATATACACACATGTATTTACATATATACAAGCACACACCCTTATATATATATATATATATATATATATATATATATATATATGCGCACATATAAATATCTATTATATGTGTGTAGAGTAACTCTTTACCCGTGTGTCTGTTGTTGATAGTTTTCCATTAACACTTTTTTTCCCCCTGCATCTATCTTCAATTGTTGCCTAACCATAAACACATTTCCAATTCTTTTGTTAATGTCGGCACATCGTCTATTTATTTATCTATTTTTATTTTCTTTTGGTCAGCAACTCTATGATTGTTTCTTCTTCTCCTTCTCTTTCCTTTTCTTCTTTATTTTTTTCCTTTTCTTCTATATTTTTTCTTTTTCTTTATTTTTCCTTTTCTTTTTTCCTTTTCGTTTTTCTTTTTCTTCTTACTTTTTCTTTTTTCTTTTTCTTCTTTTTTCTTTTTCTTCTTTTTCTTTTTTTTCTTTTTTCTTTTTCTTCTTACTTTTTCTTTTTTCTTTTTCTTCTTTTTACTTTTTCTTTTTACTTTTTCTTTTTTTTTTGCTTCGTTTTTCTTTTTTTCTTTTCTTCTTTCATTTTCTTTTTTCTTCTTCTTCTTCTTCTTATGTTTCTTCTTATTTTTCTTCTTATTCTCCTTATTATTTTTCTTCTTAATTTTCTTTCTTCTTCTTCTTTTCTTCTTCTCTAATTTTCTTCTTCTTCTTAATTTTTTCTTCTTCTTCTTAATTTTCTTCTTCTTCTTAATTTTCTTCTTCTTAATTCTTTTTTCTTCTTCTTATTCTTCTTATTCTTCTTAATCTTTTATTCTTCTTATTTTCTTCTTAATTATTCTTCTTCTTTTCTTTCTTCTTCTTTCTTCTTCTTCTTTTCTTCTTCTTCTTCTTCTTCTTCTTCTTTCTTCTTCTTCTCTTCTTCTTTTCTTCTCTTTCTCTTCTTTTCTCTTCTTCTTCTTTATCTTCTTCTTTCTCTTCTTCTTCTTCTTCTTCTTCTTCTTTCTTCTTCTTCTTCTTTTCTTTCTTCTTTTCTCTTCTTTTTCTTCTCTTCTCTTCTTTTCTTCTTCTTTTCTTCTTCTTCTTTCTTTTTCTTCTCTTTCTTTTTTCTTCTTTTCTTCTTCTCTTCTTTTCTTCTTTTCTTTCTTCTCTTTCTTCTTTATCTTTTTCTTCTCTTTCTTCTTTATCTTTTCTTCTCTTTCTACTTCTTCTCTTTCTTCTTCTTCTTCTCTTTCTTCTTCTTCTTCTTTTTCTTCTTATCATCCTTATCATTATTCTTCTTCCTAGTTTACCTTGCCCTGTGAAAATACAATATCATTGATAGAGTAAGACGAATTATTCAGTCTTACCGGTGATGTAAAAGCATTACGTTTTGATTGATAGGTTCAGAGAAAAATGGCAGACAGTTGTTACTTTTAGAACAACCCTCGTATTTATCAGTCATGTGACCTGGTCTTGCTACAGAGTTGTGAAAAATTCCATTGTTGTTATGGTAACATGAGGCAGTAGATACAGACATGCCTCATGTTGCTATAACAACACCATTTCCCATTATTTAATAGTGAAACCAGTTTGCTAATATATTACAAAAAGAGAAGTTTGTTGTCAGCTTAAATTTTAAGAATTTTGACCCAAGATTAATATTAACTAGCAGGAACTATGGATATACTACAGTATGATAATTTAACTATTACGACGTTTGATATGTAATATTAAGAGCTATTGCAAAATAGTTATGTATGTAAAAAGTGTAATAAATCTCTGGTCAAATTCTTTCTTTCTTTTTCTCTTTTCTTTTCTTTTTCCCTTATTTTTTAAAAACTTTTTTTTTTCATTATTTTCTGCTTCATTGAAACAGACAATAAATGCTACTGCTTCCTATCTCCCACCTTTTTTTCTATATTTGTTTTTTTTTTCCCTATTGCAAAATAGTTCAATATGTAAAAAGTATAATCTTGCAAAATTCTTACTTTTTCTCTTCTTTTTTTCCTTATTTTTCTAACTTTCTTTCTTTTTTTTGTTTCATTGAAGCAGACAATAAATGCTACCGCTTCCTATCTCCCACCTTCTTTTCTCTCTCTCTCTCTATCTATCTATCTATCTATCTATCTATCTATCTATATATATATATATATATATATATATATTTTCCCCCTCAATATGTAAAAAGTACAATGATCTTGCAATTTTTTTCTTTTTCTCTTCTCTTCTCTTTTTAAAAAACTTTCTCTTTCTTTCTTTTCTACTTCTTTTCTATTTCATTGAAACAGACAATAAATGCTGTTGCTCCCTATCTCTCACCTTTCTTTCTATGTTTTTCTTTTTCAATATGTAAAAAGTATAATAATCTGGTGAAATTCTTTCTTTTTCTCTTTTCTTTTCTTTTTTCCCTTATTTAAAAAAAAATTATTTTTCTTTCTTTCTTTCTATTCTGCTTCATTGACGCAGACAATAAATACTACCGCTTCCTATCTCTCACCTTTCTTTCTATATTTGTTTTTTTTTCCCCTATTGCAAAATAGTTCATCTCTTTTCTTCTCTTATTTTTAAAAACTTTCTTTCTTTTCTGCTTCTTTGAAATAGGAAGTGATAGACTTTATTATCTATCTCTCACCTTTCTTTCTATATATCCTTTCTTTTTCCATCTGACGTATAGCTCATTCTTTTTTTTTTTTTTTTTTGTCAATATGTAAAAAATATAATGATCTTGCAAATTTTTTCTTTTTCTCTTTTTTCTTTTTTCCCTTATTTAAAAATAAACTTTCTCTTTCTTTCTTTTCTACTTCTTTTCTATTTCATTGAAACAGACGATAAATGCTGTTGCTTCCTATCTCTCACCTTTCTTTCTATGTTTGTTTTCTTTTTCAATATGTAAAAAGTATAATAATCTAGTGAAATTCTTTCTATTTCTCTTTTCTTTTCTCCCTTATTTAAAATTTTTTTTTTTCTTTCTATTCTGCTTCATTGAAGCAGACAATAAATGCTACCGCTTCCTATCTCTCACCTTTCTTTCTATATTTGTTTTTTTTTTTCCCTATTGCAAAATAGTTCATCTCTTTTCTTCTCTTTTTTTCCTCCTTATTTTTAAAAACTTTCTTTCTTTTCTGCTTCTTTGAAATAGGAAGTGATATAGACTTTATTGTCTATCTCTCACCTTTTTTTCTATATTTTCCTTTCTTTTTCCATCTGACGTATAGCTCATTCTTTTTTTTTTTTTTGTCAATATGTAAAAAGTATAATGATCTTGTAATTTTTTTCTCTTTCTCTTCTCTTTCTCTTTTTTCTCTTATTTTTTAAAAACTTTCTCTTTCTTTTCTACTACTTTTCTATTTCATTGAAACAGACGATAAATGCTGTTGCTTCCTATCTCTCACCTTTCTTTCTATGTTTTTCTTTTTCAATATGTAAAAAGTATAATAATCTGAAATTCTTTCTTTTTCTCTTTTTTCTTTTTTTCCTTATTTAAAAAAAAAATTATTTTTCTTTCTATTCTGCTTCATTGAAGCTGACAATAAATGCTACCGCTTCCTATCTCTCACCTTTCTTTCTATATTTGTTTTTTTTTTGCAAAATAGTTCATCTCTTTTCTTTTTTTTCCGCCTTATTTTTAAAAAACTTTCTTTCTTTTCTGCTTCTTTGAAATAGGAAGTGATATAGACTTTATTGTCTATCTCTCACCTTTCTTTCTATATTTCCTTTCTTTTTCCATCTGACGTATAGCTCATTCTTTTTCTTGCCTTTCTTACGTCACAATTACAACAATATGGCCATTATTTATCCGAGGTGATGACAGGGCATAACATTATAGCACATACATTCTTATCATATGAATCAAACCTGAATGGTCCATTATTTATCTGATGTGATGACAGGGCGTGACACACGTAGGTAGATACTAGCGTATTAAGATATGAATTATGGTATAGTTCAAGTTCAGCATCTCGTGTTTATCTCCATATTTTGTCATAAGATGTTAAGTATTCAACTCAACAGGTTCGCATCCAACAATTCTGCTTTATCAAAAATTATTCCAGCAATTCAGGATAATAAATCAGCTATGTAGTTTTTAGCAAACCTTGTTTTATTGTGCAGCCATGTGCTATTTGTTGGAATTTGGCCCAAATTAATACATATGCTCTTATGAAGAATAAGTTCCAATTACTGTCGAACTGGGAAGACAAGGCAACAAACGATTGTAACTCAAATACAAACTCGAATGCTACAAAGTCCACTGCAAAATGACAAAGTATATATAAGACTCCACAATGTCATTCAAATCAAGCAGTCAATCAATCAGAACTCAAGGAGTGGAATCACCCAAATCACCCAGATTCATGAATGGATCATCCTTGATTCTTATTTATACCAGCTGTCTTGGACACTGCTAGAGTGGTACTTAGTTAGCTGCTGTTATTTAAACCAACAGTAGACTAACTGACTTCAATAGTGACTTTTGTTGGCCGTGTAAGGTTCATAATTTCACTCAAACTTAAATGTTTTTAGTGAACTTATTAATATTATACATGAATTTTATGTTCTGTAATATGTTTTTAGATAAGAAAAAAAAGCACTGTATTGTATGAAGTTAAGCAGTGATGAACCTGTTTAATACTTAATTGGGGGACCAACTTATTAACATGAATTTTATGTACTGTAATATGTTTTTAAATAAGAAAAAAATAAATAGCACTGTATGAGTGATGCTGATAGCTTTTTGATTTAGTGCATCCTGGGATGCACATGTTTGCTTTGAATGAGTCCCCGGGAAAATTTATGGGTCTCAACTAAAGCCGTTTAACTCCTACCTTGTAACCTATCCTGTCTAATTAGTTTCTAAGAAACTATTGAAATGTATTTACAATTAGCTTGAAATGGTGAGGGAAGAAAAAGAAAAACACTGGGATGCACATGTGATTTTAACTGGGATGCAGAATGTTTACCTATCAGCACTGTTCTTCTACAAGGGTGGCTTTGGCATGAAATTACCAACTAAGTTGATATGCCATTAAAGAGAAGAAACACACAACACACACACACACACACACACACATATATATATATATATATATATATATATATATATATATATATTAAATAAAATAAATAATTTAAAGAATAAAATGGAAAAATAAATAAAAGACAAAAATACAAACCAGAAGAATAATGAAAATAAATGAAAACATGAATACTTAAAGAATAAGTAAAGTCGTCGGAGTGGCCTAAAGTCGGTATCAGCCAATCAGCGAGAGAGTCTATCCCCTTTTCACTAGCGCTAAACCAAGGAGATTTTATTTGCGTCTTAGGTGGAGCGCCACACCTACCATCAGCTCCTTACTCTACCACACAGATCCCTGTGCTACTCACTCGCTGAGTTGGCGAGGGCCGGTATCGAATTAGGAACCTTGTGGTTTCTAGCTGAATGCTCTACCAACTCAGCCTACTTGGCCCTACTAAAGAATAAAAGAAAGATAATAAAACCAATAATTTTTATTAATTCATGTATAAATATAGATGAGATGTATTCTTAACTTTTTAAATCCCATGCAATGGTGGGTAGCTCTGCTAGTATTGAATAAAAAAAGAAAAGAGTTGGCGAAGGCTGGTATCCAACTAGGAACCTTGTGGTTTCTAGCTTAACGCTCTACCGACTGAGCTAACCTGGCCCTACAAAAAAAAAATAAAAGAAAGATATAAAACCAACAATTTTTATTAATTCATGTATAAATATAGATGAGATTTATTTTTAACTTTTTAAATCCCATGCAATGGCGGGTAGATCAGCTAGTATTGAATAAAAAAAAAAAAGAAAGAAAAAGTTTATATAATGAGTTTAATCCTCACTAGATGTCTCAAAATCTGTGCTTTTGTCAGATTAGGTCAAGTTTATTAAGCATCTATAGGATACCTACCTTAAATCTATGATAAGCAGGTTAATCTCACAGACCTTGACTTATGTAGTAAGTTCATTATTATGCTAGATAATCTTACCTTTTTTTACAAAAGAGTGAGTCCATTTAGGAATAACAGGAAGTGACAAAGCCGATTCAGCTGTAAACTGTGTCATGAATAAAGAAATTGACCAAGACTTCAAGGTCCCATAATACAAACCTAAAGAACCAAATAAAAATGGCAACAACAGTCATGCACTAAACGAATTATCATCAGTTAGGAGAATGGAAGAAAGGATATGGAAAATCCCAAGGAGAGGAGGTAGTATTGGTGTGGCTGCGCGTTGGCCTCATAAGACCTACACGCTCTTTTATACTTGAACAAAAGGACCAACCATGATGGGTGTTACATACTCATACACATATACCCATGTTGGGTATATACACAAGTGTTCTTTTACTAGAGAGGGGAGAGGGATAGACATAGGTGGACAGAGATATGCATATGCATTTTGCATTACTTACTTCTTTGGCCATTTGGTGATCTCTAGTCGTTTCTATTCTTTCTCTCCATGTTGAATTCTATTTCTAGATTCTTGTTGGCTGTTCGTCTTTGATTCATTCCTTCTTCTTGGTCAGTCTTTTTTGCCAAGACATTCATCAAGCAAGAACACCATATTATTTCTTTAAACTTTTATTTACTTAACTAAACTTCTTCTTCTAACTAACACAACGTGCATGTGAGCCCAGCTAAGGCAGACATGCTTTCTGCCTGACATCCAAGCTGGAACTGATGGGTTAACTCGGTCC
>CM042178.1:31959787-31979787 GCA_023376005.1 Doryteuthis pealeii | reverse complement strand
AATACGGTTGAAATAAATTATTGTAATGAAAGAAGTTTAAAGTTTACTTTTATTGAATGTATATATGTATGTGTATATATATATATATACACGTTTAAAGTTTACTTTTATTGAATGTATGTATGTATATATATATATATATATATATATATATATAATATGGAGGCGCGTGGGCTAGTGGTTAGTCGTGGAAAATGGACTCGTCGATTCCAGTTCAATTCCTAGATGAAGCTGTTGGCATTTCACATAGCGCTAATACCCTTGGGAAAGGTATGAATCCATATATTCTCCCTCCAGCTATGGATTAAATAGTAGAGCAGATTGGGCTCTTCAGCCTTGAGTAGGTAACCAGTCTAGGAGAGGGATAACTCTGAATTCAAAATTCCTGAGGTCGGTCGTTGATTGGGTTTGTGGCAACCCTTGATGCACCAATTCTTTCCTATCGACTGTGCCAAAAAGTATGGATGGTCAACACAAGACTTCACCACTATAAACAAATCACTGTGTGGGTGTCATTGTGTGTATGAACCCTCATACGTCGATAATCGACGGGAGAGTCCATTTTATTTATATAATATATATATATATATATATATATATATATATGAGAGTAAATAATGGAAAATAAATCTGACAATATTAAAGAAATTTGCAAAAACAAGTGTTCCAAAAATAAGATGAATTCATTTATCGACACTTAACGTTTCGGTTTCTTTAAACCTTCATCAGGATGGGTGAAGAAATTGATGGATGTTTTATAGATGAACGAAGATAAAAAATCTTTATAAAATTTTTTTTTTGTTGTGTGACTGTATTTGGTTTGNCTGCTGATGTAAAAAGCATTTACGTTGTTGATGTGAGTAGTGCTCTAGGAGAAAAAAAATGGCAACCCAGACAGTTGTTAACTCCTTAGCTTTAGAACAACCCTACTGTATTTACAGTCAGTAAGTGACCTGCTCTTCGTCTACAGAGGGTTAAGTTGTGGAAAAATTCCAATTGTAGTTTATAAGGTAACATGAGGCAGTTAGAACAGACATGCACTCAATTTTAGTATAATCAAACACCATTCCCATTATTAATAGTTGTTGAAATGATAGAAGGACCAGTTTGGCGTAAAAATAGTTTACGTCAATAAAAGAGAAGGTTTAATGTCAGCTTACAATTTTAAGATTTTTGACCCAATTAATACTAAACTAGCATGGAACTATTGGATTATACATGACAGAATGATTAACTTTATACAGTATATATCGATCTCCAAGGGCGTTGATATGTAATATTTAAGAGCTATTGCAAAATAGTTAATGTAAGTAACAAAAAGTTTGTAAATATATCATCTGGTGCGAAATTCCTTCTTATCTTTTTCTACTTTGTCTTTTCTTTAATTCCACTTATTTTTTAAAAAAACTTATTTTGTTTTCATTATTTTCTGCCTTCATTGAAAACAGACAATAAATGCTACTGCTTCTATCTCCCACCAATTTTTTTCCAATATATATTGTTTTTTTTTACCCTATGCAAGACATAGTTCCCTTAATAGTAAAAAAGTATAATACTCGCAAAATCATATACTTTTTAACCTTCTTTTTTATCCTATTTTACTAACGTCTTTCTTTGTTTTGTAATTCATTGAAGCAGACAATAAATGTCTAAATTTCCGCTTCCAGTCTCCCACCTCTTTTCTTCTCACTCTCTCGCTCTTCTCTTCGTCCATCTATCTATCATCATACTAGTCTATATATTAATATATATAGAACATAATATATATAATAAGTATTCCCCCCTCAGATATGTAAAAAGCTACAATGATCTTGCAATTTTTTTCTTTCAAATCTTCTCATTCTCTTTTTTAAAAAACTTTCTCTTTCTTTGTGCTACTCAAACTTTTCTCATTCATTTGAAACCAGACAATAAATGTCTGTTGCGGTCTCTATCTCTCACCTTTTCGTGTCTATGTTTTTCTTTTCAATACTGTAAAAAGCGTTATATAATAATCTTCGAAAAGTGAAAGTTCTTCTTTTTCTCTTCCTTTTCTTTTTATCCCTTAATTAAAAAAATTCTTTTTCTTTCGTTTTCTTTCTATTCTGCTTCATTGTTGACGCAAAGACAATAAAGTACTACCGCTTCGCGATCTTCTCACCGCTTTTATTCTATATTTGTTTTTTTTCCCCGTATTGCAAAATAGTTCCATCTGACTTTTCTTCCTTATTTTTTTAAAAAAACTTTCCTTTCTTTTCTGCTTTCTTAATGAAATAGGTAGGAATGTGATAGACTTTATTGAAATCTATCTCTCACCTTTCTTGCCCTCATTATATCCTTCTCTTATTTCCATTTAAACTCCTGACGGATTCATATTATAGCTCATTCTTTTTTTTTTTTTTTATCAATATGTAAAAAAAATTAATGAGCTTGCAAATTTTTTTCTTGTTTTCGTTTTTCTCTTTCTTCCCTTACCTTTATAATAGAAATTAACCTCTCTTTCTTTCTTCTTCTACTTCAACTTTTCTATTGTCATTGGGTGGAAAACAGGACTGCTATAAATTGCGTGTTTGTCTTTCTATCTCTCACCTTTCTTCTATGGTGTGTTCCAAATTCTTTTTTCCAATATTGTTAAAAAGTATTAATTATATTCTTAGTGAAATCCTTTCGTATTTACTCTTTTCATTTTTCGCCGCCTATTTAAAATTTTTTTATTACCGTTACTATTCTTGCTTCATTGAAGGCAGACAATAAATAAGCTACCGCTCCTTCCTATGCTCTCACCCTTTTCTTACATATATTTGTTTTTTTCCCAATCCCTATTGCAAACATTATAGTTCTCACTTCTCTTTGCTTCTTCGTTTTGTTTCGGCTCCTTAATTTGTAAAAAAACTTTCTTTTCTGCTTCTATTGAAATTAGAAATGATATAGACTTTATTGTCATCTCTCACCTTAGAATTTTCTATATTTCCTATTCTTTTTCTCATCTACGCTAAAGCGCATTCTTTTTTTTTCTTTTTCCCGCTCAATATATACAATGTAAAAAAAGAATATACATGATCTTATGAAGTAATTTTTTCTCTTTTCTTCTTCTCTTCTCCTTTTCCCCTTTATTTTTTTCTAAAACACACTTTCTCTTTCTTTTTCTGACTACTTTTCTATTTCCCATCCCGAAGGCACTAGACGATAGAAAATGCTTGTTGCGTTCCTTATCTCTCACCGTTTCTCTATGTTTTCTTGTCAATATGTAAGAAAAGCTTATAATAATCTGAAAATTCTTTCTTTTCTCATTTTTCTTTTTTCCCCCTTTAAAAAAAAAATATTCTTTTCTTCTATTCTGCTTCATTGAAGCTGATAATAATGTTACCCTTACCTATCTCTCACCGTTTGCGTTGGACCTATATTTTGTTTCTTTTTCACCCCCACTTGCAAAATAGATTCGTCTCTTTTCTTCTGCGTTTTTCCTCGCTTATTTTAAAAAACGTAAATCTCTTTCTTTTGGTGTCCTGCTTCGCTTGCCCATAATAGAAGTGATAGGATGACTTTAAATGTCTATCTCTCACCTTTCTTTCATATATTTCCTTTTCTATTTCCATACTGACTTAATACCTCATTCGTTTTTTTATTTTTGTCTAATATGTTAAAAAAGTAGTAGATGATACTTGGTAAAATTTTTTCTGCTCTTCTCTTTTCTCTTTTTCTCTTATTTTTTAAAAAAACTTTCTCTTTCTTTCTACGACTTTTCATTTCATGAAAAAACAGACAATAATTGCTGTTGCTTGCCTTCTCTTCACCTTTCTTTCTATTGTTTTTCTTTTTTCAATATTGTAAAAGTATAATAATCTGAAATTCTTTGCTTTTTCTCGTTTTTTCTCTTTTTCTTTTTTCCCTTATTTAAAAAAAAAAAATTATTTTCTTTCTATTTCTGCCTTCTCATTTTGAAGCTGACAAATAAATTGTTCCGTTTACCGCATGTATCTCGAACCTTTGCTTTCTGAGTATTTGAAATATTTATTTTTTTTCCCCTATTAGCAAAAATAGTTCATCTCTTTTTCTTCTAACTTTTTTCCTCCTGTATTTTTAAAAAAAACTTTCTTTCTAATTTCTGCTTCTTTGAAATAGGAAGTGATATAGACTTTATTGTCTTATCTCTCACCTTTTTTTCTTAATATTTTCTTCTCTTTTTCATTCTTGACGAAGTATAGACTCATTCTTTTCTTTTTTTGTCAATATGTCCCATAAAAAGTATAATGATCTTGGAATTTTTTTTTCTCTTTCCTCTTTCTCTTCTGCGATTTTCCCTTTATTTTTATAAAAACTCCTTCTCTTTCTTTAAACGAAACTACTTTTACCCTATTTCATTGAAAACATGACGATCAAATGCTGGTGCTTCTCGTTAATCTCACCTTTCGTTGCTATGATTTTCTTTTTGCAATATGTAAATAAGTATAATAATCAGAAATTCAATCTTTTTTCTCATTTATTCTTTTTCTATTTTTCTTTTTTCCCTTATTTAAAAAAAAAATTAATTTTCTGTCATATTCTGCTTCATGAAGCTGATAATAAATGTTACCGCTTTCCTATCTTTCACCCTTTTCTTTACCTTATATCTCTTGATTTTTTCCCTCCCATAATGCAAAATAGGTTTCATCTCTTTTCTTCGTCTTTTTTTACCTCCTAAATTTTTAAAAAAAACTCTTTCTTATTCGCTTCTTTGAAAAATAGGAAACTATTATATACGGTTTATGTCTATCTCTTCACGCAAATTTTCCTTTCTATATTTCCTTTCTTTTTCCATCTGACGTAATAAGCTCATTCTTTTTCTTGCGCGTGTTCTTTACGTCCCACGATATTTACAACAATATGGCCCCATGATTTAGTCAAGAGGTGATACGAGGCATCACACCATTTAGAGCAAACATACCATTCTTTTATCATATGAATCAAACGTGAATGGTCCAATAGTTTATCTATGAATGATACAGGGCGTGACACACGTAGGTGAATAAGCGTATGGAAGATTATGAGTTATGTATAGTGCTAAGTTCAGCAATCGCGTGTTTTATTCTCCATATTGGTTCATAAAAGAATGTTAAGTATTCAACTCACAGGTTCGTATCCAAACCAATTCTGCTTTATCAAAAATATATTCCAGCAATTCAGGATAATTAAAAAATTTCAAGCTAAATGTAGTTTGTTAGCAAAACCTTTGTTTTTAGTGCAGCCATTGCTATTGTTGAAGGAATATTGGCCCAAATTAATACATATTTGCTCTTCATGGAAGAATCCAAGCTTACAACAAAATTAACCTCGAACATGGAAAACAAGACAACAAACGATTGAAACTCTAAATACAAACTTCGAATGCCTAGCAAAAGCCCTCCTATGCCAAAATGACAACACATATATATAAGATCTTCCCACAATGTCATTCAAATCATAAGCCACCTCAAGACAGCAAATCAGAACTCAAGGATGAAGATATACCCAGATCATGAATTGGAGTCATCCTTGGAGCTTCTTTTTTATACAGCTGTCTTGGACACTCTATATGGACTAGTTTAGCTGCGTTATTCAATACCCAACCAGTAGACTAACTTGAACTTTCAACTAGTGATCTTGTTTGGCCGAAATGTAAGTTTTCATCAATTTCACCCCAAAAAAACTTATAATGTTTTTATACGTGAACTTAATTTAACATTATACTAATGAATGTATGTTCTGTAATATGTTTTTAGATAAGAAAGAAAAAAAAAGCAACTGTATTTATGAATTAAAGCAGTGATGAACCTGTTTTTATATACTTAAATTGGGGGACCAACTATAACATGAATTTTATGTACTGTATATGTTTTAAATAAGAAAAAAGATAAATAGGCAGCTGCCTTATGAGTGATCTATAGCTTTGATTTAGGCATCCTGCCGGCCATCAGCAGTGTTTTATTTTGAATGATCCCCAAGGAAAAGTTATGTGGTCTCATTACTTAAAGCCGTAGCTAAACTCCTTACTTGTAACCCAATATCTGTCTAATTAGTTCTAGGAAACTATTGAAATGTACCTTTACAATTAGCTTGAAATGGTGCAGGGAAGAAAAAGAAAACAACTGATGCACATATGTGATTTTAACTGAATGCCAGAAGTTACCATCAGCACTGGTCTTCTACAAGGGTGGCTATTGGCAATAAAATTACCAACTAAGTTGATATCCAATTAAAAGAGAAGAAACACCACATACACACCACACACCACACACACACACAACACATATATTATATATATATTATATTATATTAAACAATACCGTTTATTTATATATATATATATATAATATTAAAGATATAAAATTGGAAAAACCACACATAAAAAGACAAAAAATACATAACGCTAGTGACGATAAGATAATTGTAAATATAAATGAAAAACATGAATACTTAAAAAGGATATAAGTAAAGTCGTCGGAGTGGCCTAAAGTCCACTGGTACTCAGTTCCAATCAGCGTATGAAGTTATTCCCCTTCTCTCCACTAGCCGCAATTAAACCAAGAGATTTATATTTGCGTCTTAGGTGAGGGAAGCGCCACATCCTACATTCTAGCTCCTTTACCTCCGATCTATCTATGATCCCCTGTTGCTACTCACTCGCTGGACGTCCAATAGCGAGACCGCCAAGATATCTGAACGTTTCCGGATTTGCTAATATCGAAATTTAGAACCTCTTTTGTTTCTAAGCTGAACGCGGTTCTACCAACTTCAGCCTACTTCCACTACTACAAGATATAAAAAAGAACAATTTTAATAAGAACCAACTAATTCTTATTAATTCAGTGTATAAATTAGAAGAGATCCTGTAGTTCTCTTAACGTTTGTTAAATCCATGACAATATGGTGGGTTTAATGCCAAGCTAGTATGAAAATAAAAAAAAAATGATGTTGCGTGGGATCGTGCGATATTGGTCAGGATAACCCTTGTAGTTAAATCTTAGCCTTTATAACACTGGGATCTACCGACTGAGCTAACCCGGGCCCTACAAAACCAACAGCCATAAAAGAAAAGAATGATAAAACAGATAAAATTTTTATTATTTACTTCACTTTATAAATATAATGATAATTTATTTTTTTATACTTTTTTAATATTTTCCACATACAATTGGTGGGTAGCTCACTTATGTACCTCACCTAAAAAAAAAGACTAAGGAGGTGAGCGAAAGCGGCCGGGTTATCAAAAACTAGTGAAACCTTTGGGTTTCTAGCTGAACACTCTACGACTCACTAACCCGGGCTCCTACAAAATAACTGATAAAAGATAAGAAAAAATAAAACCAATAATCCCATTACTTAATTCACGTTTTATAAAAGTAGTATATTACCATGTTCCCCATTTTTTAAAACTTTTATAAAAAATCCCATGCAATGGTGAGGTAGCATCAGCTAGTATTGAATAAAAAAAAAAAAAAGACCAATTCGGCGAGGGCAGATATACAACTTGTCTTATTAGTCTCTAGTATGAACACCATATATATCCAATCACCACAATCTGAGCTAACCCATGCTCCTCCTAAAGAAAAATTAAAAGATAATAAAACCAATAATTTTTATTATATTCATTTAATAAATATAGATTAGATTATTATTTTTAACTTTTTAAATCCCAATGCAATTTTATGCCGGGTATTTAAGAATCAAAGCTAGTAAAATTAATTGAATTAAAATAAAAATAGTAAAAGAAAAAGTTATTATATATAATGAGTTTTAATCCTCATAGATGTTACCAAAAATCTTGTGCTTTTGTTCAGATGATTAAGTCCAAGTTTATTAAAGTGTCATCTATAGGATACCTAAACCTTAAAATCTATAAGATAGCAGGTTATATACTTCACAGACCTTGGACTTTTTAGATAGAGAATTCTATTATTTAAATGCTAATAATCTTACCTTTTATTTTACAAATAAGAAAGTGAGTCCATTTAGATAAATAACAGGAAGTGACAAAGACCGATCAGCTGTAAACGTAGGTCATTGTCGATGACGAAAGAGAACTTGACCAAGACTTCAAAGTCCATAAGTACAAACTTAAAAACCAAATAAAAATTGCTAGGTCAACAACAGTCGTCACCTTAATAGACAGAATTGTCATAACATGTCTGAGGTTAAGCAAACACTAGAAGAGAATGGAAGAAAAGGGAATAGAATAACCCAGGAGAAGGAGAGTCCTCGGTTCAGTATTCGGGTTTGGTGCTGCCGTGGGCCTCATAGAACCATACACGCTGCTTTTCTATAACATTGAACCAAAAGGCACCAAACCAATGAAGGTCGGTGTTACATACTCATACCCAATTATACTCCATGTTGTGAGGTATATACACAAGGTGTTCTTTTTTACTAGAGAGGAAGAGAGGGAAGACATAGTAGAGCAGAGAGAGCATGTAGCATTTTGCATTACTAACTTACTTTGCCCGCATTTCGGTATTCTCTAGTCGTTTCTATTCTTTCTCTCCATGTTTGAATTCTATTTCTAGATTTCTTGGGTGCGCTGTTCGTCTTGATATGCATTCTCTTCTTTCTTGGCTAGTCTTTTTTTGCCAATGACATTCACAAGCAAGAACAAACCATATCCATTTCCTTTAAACTTAAATTACTAACTAATACTTCTTCTTCAACTAAACACAACCCATGTGGCATTTGAGCCCAAGCTAAAGGCAGACATCTTTTTCATGAGCGGCCCCTGTTACGTCCAGAGCTGGGAAACATGATGGTTTAACTCGTGGAGATGAGATCCCACGTGATCTTTCTCAACGATTTTGCTGGGCTTCTCTGTAAATTCCGTGTGAATAATCCCCGCATCCGTGATATGAAAATGCCGCCCTTTTCCCTTCAGCAACCACCTACCACACCCCGGGAGCCTATGAGGGTTGACATAATCTACGCGATTAGATTTATATGTAACAATGGTAACATATCAATACAACCCTGCACTGTTAAACAATGCTATGATTTGATTGTTGTCTTCCTAGAAACCACAAGATTCCTGTTCAATACCTTGCTCGCCCAACTCAGTGCATCAATATCAAGGATCTTGTGGTAAAGTTGAGGAGGCTGATGGTAAAAGATGTGCCGCTCCCACATCAGATGCAGAACGAAGTCTCCTGGGTCTAAGCTACTAGTAAAAAAGAGGATAGAGCTCTATTTACTTCTGGATGGTACCTAGTGACATTAGGCCAACCCGACAACTTACTTATTTTTAAGACAAACAATTGAATTCTAGCCTAATAAATAGTCACGCTGATAAACCCTTTTTAGATTTTAGGCGTCTCTCTGGATGCACATACTTTGCTTTGAATAAGTCCTCCCGGAAAATTTTATGTGTCCCCAAACTTAAGTAATTATGAGATTGTAGGTTTTTATTTTATGATCTGGAGGAAACTACTAAAGCTGTCTAACTGCCTACCTGTGAACCTATTGAACTAGAATTCATTTCTAAGAAAATATTGGAAATTTTTACATATCTGGAAATATTGGGGAAAGGAAAAAGAAAAAACACGACAACATGATGCGATTTGTCTGCATCCGTGACACTGGATGATACCTATTCCAAGCGTTTCTGTGTATAATAAAAAAACAAAAAAAAAAAAAGTAAAAAAAAAAAATTTAGGTGTTAAATAAGCCCACAAGGGCTGAATGTGGCACTCCACCTCAGAGGCAAAAACAATCTCCTCGATCTACACTATAAAAAGGGATAGAACTCCTTCGCTGTCTGGCTGGTACTTTACCATGAAACCATAAAACTGACAAAAACTTACCTCATATCTTAAGAACAAACATTGAATTCGTAACCCGCTGCTAACGCGCTCGCCAACTCAGCGTGATGAGGTAGCACAGGATCTGTGCTGTAAATAATGGAGCTGATGGTAGGTTGGCATTTCCACCTCAGATGTAAAATAATCTCCTTGGATCTGATCTCGTAGTGAAAAGATAGACTCCCCAGCTATTAGGACAGAAATACCACAATCTAGGGGCCGCCCCAACGACTTCACTTTACTTTTTTTAAAGTTTGAGAATACAGAATGTAGTCGAAAAGAAACTTCTGTAGACTCTTCTGAAAACAGTTTAACTGATCGCTGATGAGTCATACTGTTACTAATAGAGAGAGTGTTAATAAGAGAAGGGGTTGGGGAGAATGGAACTCCACAAGTAATTTATGCCTAAATGATTACCCTACCTACGTGAAACAGTCACCAAGCAAACGTAGTTATAGATTTCTTCACATTGCCTTATAGATAACGTGCCACCTTATTGTCAGGCTCTGTATCAAACTTTTAGGATAGTGGAGAATCCCATTCTTGACTACATACACCTACCTTTTTCATGTTGCTCTATAAAAGGTGAGTTCCAGATTTGAGCCTACTCCTCTGGTTCAGTGATTAATCCGTACTGTGAGATTTTAAAGAACTCATTAAGAGTCACCCCTACCCCCATTGTTCCAAAGTGTAAACTTTTTCATTCATAGCGTAATAATGTCTGAATTATATTAAACATTTACTAATTAAAGTTTTTTGTATTCAGGTTTCTAGAACAAAAAACCTTATTAATATCCGAGAAATTTAATTTTTTTGCCTACTTTAAGGTCGCTCACAAACCTGCAAATCCTTATCATAAGCTGCTGGCAGTAGCTTTTCTCTATAATGAGCAAGAAGATACCGATTCAGCATTACAACCTATAGCAGAAGGATTCAGATACAATAATAATAATAGGACTTTTATTTTGAATAGAAATTGAGATCTGAGTGTGAATAGATTCGTGAACTTTGAAATATATATCCAATCACACAGCGTTTTTTAAAAAAAACAATACCCAAGAAAAATTGTGGTTACAACCATGGGGGAAATTGGAGGCAAAGAGTTAAGTATCTTTTTATTGAAAACACTACATCATGGGACACAACCCTAATGAAAGCCTACAGGCAAAGACTATGTATCAAGTCTATGCAGATACGGGATTGTTTAACATGTTGTTGTGTGAGGAGAGAGATTGCCAGCAGGGAGCTATTGAAGTCAGTTTTAGGGTTCTGTTGGTTTTAATAATAACAAGCAGCCTTTTACTTAAAGTCCAACTCAAGCAGTGTCCAAGACCGTTTTTGAATAAATAGGAATCAAGAATGATCCATCCATGAATCTGGGTGATTGGGATTCCTTCCTGAGTCTGTTCTGCTGACCCTGCTGATGAATGACATTTTGTGGAGAGTCTTATATATACTTTGTCATTTTGCAGTTGACTTTGTAGCATTCGGGTTGTATTTCAGTTACAACTGGTTTGTTGCCTTGTCTTCCCAGTTCGACGGTAATTGGAACTTTAATTATTCTTCAGGAGCTAAGACCAATAGGGACAGATGCGAGATAGTCATGGGGATGTATTCTGTCAGTGTGAATGATGATGATGATGATGATATATGAAACATGATTTTCTAAACCTGTAAACTTTTCATTCATAGCTTGTCTTTAATTATATTAAGTATTTAATTAAACTAATTCAAGTTTTATTAATTTCTCGAACAAAAACATAATATCTGTTAATATATTAAGAATTTGAGAATTAAAGTTAAAATTGTTTTTAAAAAAACTGTAGGAAAAAATGCTTTGGCATATTCATTTGTAATTCATTTCTAAAAAAACTTGAAATGGTGAGGGAAGAAAAAGAAAAAACACTGGGATCATGGATATGATTTTTACTGCATCTTTTTAGATTTTTAATCATCAGGAACACAGGATGCGTGCCTATCAGCATCTGTATGTGTGTGTATGTGTGTATATAATATATATATATATATATACACACGCATGCATATGGGTAGAAATAGATCTATAACTGCTAATATGACCGATTTTTTAAAACCTTTTTTCTTTACTAAAAAACATGAACTCTTAACTTGGATCAAACCAACTTTAACATTCTTGTTAAAAAAAAAGGCCCATCTTTAGAATCATCCTACACCAAACTATCCTGGTGATTTACCTACATATATATATAATTAAGCACATATCCTCCAAAAAATTGTCCGTTAAAAGCCATATCAAATAAACACAATGTTTATTTACGTACTCACATACTGTCGTGTAGCAAGTCAATAAAAAGTGGAATATAAATAAGTTCAAAAAAGACGAAGAATCTGGGAAAGGCCAGCTGGTGTAGTGGTTAGAATCTCCGCCTGTCAGCTTGGCAGTCGAGATTTCGAGTCACACACGAGCAGTCTCCCATGTCTATAACTTGCTGATGATGAGACCTAATAGCTCGAAATGTACATTCAGGATTGACATTTTCTCGATTTGTTAGCCTTACATTTGAACATATATGCCCCCCTAAATTCATTAATTATTAACTAATTAATTTTCAAAAATTATCGGCTAAAAGTTTATTTACGTACTCCTATATATATATATATATATATATATATATATAATATTGTGTGTGTGTGTGTTTTCTTTTTTTCTTTTTTCTTTTATCTCATGAGCAGGATAGAACCTAAAATAAATGTTATTCATTTACAGGGTGGGGGGTAAATGAGATACATTTATTTATATTATTATTATTATGCCCCATTACTGCCAGGTTCATGCAATCATTTTGAGAGATAAGGAGGAAAAAAAATTTCAATGTTTACATTTGAGCAACCAAAGAGGGGGGGGTAAGTTAACTACATTTATATTTATCTTCCTTCTCACATGAGCAGATTTGATACAAGGTCAAGTTCACTGCCCAAACCTTCACATGTAGATGTTGATAAGGACAAAAAAGATTGTTCAGCTCTCTTGGTATCCTCCTTTAGGGACAATTAGGGATTGTCCCTGAACCTATTTCTTTAAGTGTAAAGGGGAGGTGCCACCCCTGAAGCTAAAATATCTACTTATGTGTCCTCACTATATATATATATATATATATATATATATATATATATAAGTAAATACACAAACGATGTGTTTTGATATGCCTTTTTTTAGCCGACAATTTTTGGGAGAATATGTGCTTAATTGAAGTCATACCTAATTTTGAAAATTAATTGATTAATAATTAGTTAATTAGGCGGGCATACCTATTCAAATGTAAGGCTAAACAAATTGAGAAAAATCAATCTCTGTATGTACATTTTGGCCTATTAGGACTTATCAGCAGAGCTATAGATAGGAAGACCGCCTTGTGCATGATTTGAACTCTGATTGTCAAGCTGACAGGCGAGGACCGTAACCCCTACACCAACCGGACTTTACTAGATTTTTCATTTTGTTTAGAAGTAGGTTATATTCCTCTTATAGTGACTTCTTCTACACGACAGTATGAGAAGTAAATACACAAACGATGTGTTTTGATATGGCTTATATATATATATATATATATATATATATATATATATATATATATATATATTGGTAGTTAGGATCTTTCCATGTGTGGTTTAACCAAGCTGATGCAGGTAGACGTAAGGAGAGCTCAATTATCTTTTAATTCTTACAGAGTTTTTTTTATATTCCATGTTTTATAATTTAAAAAAATTATTTTTGTACTATTTTTTACTTATTATTATTTGGGTTACTTTATTTTTTTATTCCTAGTCTTTTACTTTTACTTTTATCTTTTATATTTTATTTACCTTTATCTTTTAATTCTTACTGGGTTTTTATTATTCCATGTTTTATAATTTAAAAAATTATTTTTTTACTATTTTTTTTAATTATTTTTTACTTATTATTATTTGGGTTACTTTATTCTTTATTCCTTATTTCTAGTCTTTTACTTTTTGCTCATTTTGTATGTAAACTATTACAACTATTTTCCAAGAAATCATTTCCCCATCTAAGCCACACCCCATCGAAAGTATAAGCCTCACCTCCTCATTCAAATAAACTATCCCTGACCATCTCAAATTAAGACACCAACCCTCCGCCCCCCCCCCAAATTGATAGATTTAAAAGCGATGTTACTTTGGAAATTCTCAGGAAGAGTCATGTTCTTGTGATTACCTGAAGATGCCTAGTATAATACGGTTGAAATAAATTATGTAATGAAAGAAGTTTAAAGTTTATTTTATTGAATGTTATATGTATGTTATATATTATATTACACGTTTAAAGTATTTTTATTAATGTATTATTATATATAATATATATATATATATTATATTAATATGGGCGCTACTGTTTAGTCTCTTTATAAATAACTCGTATTTCCAGTTCAATTCCTAGATGAACCTGTTGGCATTTCACATAGCGCTAATACCTTAAAGGTATGAATTTATATTCTCCCCCACTATGGATTAAATATTAAGCAATTGGGCTCTTCCCTGAGTATTAACCAGTCTAGGAAGGGATAACTCTGATTCAAAATTTGAGGTCTCGTTGATTGGGTTGTGGCAACCCTTGATAACACCAAAGATTAATCGTACTCGATTAATTTAAAAGTATGAAGATCGATCCAACACGAAGACTTCACCACTTAATAAATTTATGCTCACTGTATTGAGGTGTATTTGTGTATAACCCTCATACGTCGATAATCACCGGGAGAGTCCATTTTATTATAATATATATATATATATATATATATATATATATATATATGAGAGTAATAATGGAAATAAATCTGACAATATTAAGAAATTTGCAAAAACAAGTGTTCCAAAAATAAGATGAATTCATTTATCGACACTTAAACGTTTCGGTTTCTTTAAACCTTCATCAGAATGGGGTGAAGAAATTGATGGATGTTTTATAGATGATAGAAGATAAAAAATCTTTATAAAATTTTTTTTTGTTGTGTGACTGTATTTGTTCATCATTATATTTTTGAAAGACGAGTCGCGATCAGCACACGTGAAGATGTCATGATGCGTGACATAACTTGAAGAAATGCATTCAACAAAAGACAAGAAAAATTATTTTTGGAACACTTGTTTTTTCAAATTTCTTAATATATATATGAAGTGAACAAACAATGTGTTTGAAATGGCGAAGGCCAACAATTTTTTGGAAGATTATGTGCTTAATTAAAGTCATACCTAACTTGTTAATTAATTAATTATAATTAAATGAATTAGGCGTGCATATCGGTTTAAATGTAAAGCGTAAACAAATCGAGAAAAAGTCGATCTCTGTATGTATATTTCAGCCTATTAGGCAGCAGAGCTATAGACAGGGCAGTGCTTTGTGCGTGATTCGGACCCTACCTGTCAGGTGTGTATATATATAATATATATATATATATATATATATATATATATCTTATTATAATGGAGATTGTGGGTTTGTCTGTCTGTAACCGAAACTATATTACTAATCAAGTCACAATTCCTTTTGTTATTTATACCACATTCTCCATGATTTTATTTTTAATTTAAACTTCAATGATTAATAAAATTATTTTACATCATTAAGACTGTTGACCATATCTACAAACTATTAACATGCAATTGTATTTATATATACAACAAAATAGTGGTTTACAGTGTGAATGGGAAGGCTAATTTGCATATTGATCTTAAAAATTTGATTTTAATAAATATATGCTTAGTATTATGGATTTCTAATTGTTTGGTTTTATCTTATTGAATATGGGCCAAAAATCTTGGGATAAATCTTAAAAGAAATACATTAACAAGAAGAAATAACTGTAAATTTATTCCTTACTTCCTATTTTAACTAAATAGTTAAAGTAGGAAAATTTACCAATAATAGACGGGAGTAATGGTAAATGATGGAAGATTTAGTTTCAAAGTTGTTCTATTTTTCGATTATACCCCCTCTGTTCCAAATCTTTTTATCTGCATTCTTATTCAGTTTCATTAGCCTTTCTAATTTAATATGATATTTTATTATATTAAAGCTTAAATAATTGCACCCGGAGGGTGCATATATTTGCTAGTATTATATATATATATATATATATATATAGTAATGTTACTCAAACTATTTGACCTCTTGGACAGGTAAGGTTTACTTTTCTTTGTCCCCATTGTGTCAGGGTCTACTATCATATCTATGCCAAACTCTTTGTATATAATCTATAAAATAAGAAGTAAGTAAAGTAGAGAGCCTATTGTTGTTTTAACTAGACAGTGAGGGAGCCTATCCCCTTTTCACTTTTTAGTATTTTAAATAGGAGACATTAATTTTTCTTTTCACAGTGTCTGGATCGACGCAAGATTTTTTTTTACGTAGGGGCTTTAATGGGGCATCCTGTGAGCATCCAACTTGTGATTCAACAATAATGGATCTGCGAGACTACCTTTTTCTTTTTTTAACCCCCACCCACCCAGGCGACGCAGGGTAGTTGCTTCTAGTCTAATATAAAAATGAAAATGCGTAAAAATCATACTGTATTGTTGTTTTCACATGCTGTGATAAAATTGATCAGATAGAAAAACTTGGAACTTGATCATAAATCATAATAATAATATCGCACCGGTCTGTGGCACATTGGTGGGGAAAAAAAAATCTCCTGCTGGTTCGCCATATCATATAGTTTGAAAAGCACTGCTTTAGAACACTTTAAATGTGAAAATGAGCTGTGTACTGGCAGGCATGTGTTTTTGCGTACAGGCACTGAACCTTACCTTCGGGTGTTTTTGGCACAAATCGAATAAAAGTAATTTTGGAGATCTATTTGACTTGGCCATGGAATTAAAAAAAAAAAAAAAAAAAAAAAAGGCCTATTTCTTCATAAAGATTTCCTCTTTTTTTTGGTAGACATAGAAATTTTATGATGTGGTCAATGTGTTGTAAAAACACTCAGGACCATCAAAAGTCAGCAAAATTAGAATTTTTTAATGAGACCTGCTAATTTTCTTTTGGAACTCTTGAACTTTATCGATCGTAGTAATGGCGTTCAGTAAATTCTTATACCTAAAAAAAAAAAAAATAAGACTGTTAAGCAATAGATAGGTTTGAAAAATGGTCACTCTGGAACTTTCTAGACCGTAGCAGCCATGTTCAGTAAATTGTTATACCTAAAGAAAAAAATAAGACCATTAAGAGATAGATAGGTCTAAACTAGATTCAGTGAGGCAACTACAGTGATGCTGATAGCTTTTTGATTTAGTGCGTCCTGGGATGCACATATTTGCTTTGAATGAGTCCCCGGGAAAATTTATGGGTCCCAACTAAAGTTTCTTGATAAATTGTTAGGGTTTTTATTTATGATCTGGAGAATAACTAAAGCCGGCTAACTCCTACCTTGTAACCTATCCTATGTAATTCATTTCTAAGAAACTATTGAAATGTATTTAGTTAGTGTGAAATGATGAGTGACCCCAAAAAAAAAAAAAAAAAACCCCACTGGGACTCATTTTACTGAGTCCTTTTAGATTTTTGTGTGTAGGGGATACAGACACCTACCTATCAGCATCTCTTCAGCTATATCATTAACAATTTTTTATTTTGCCAACGTAAGTTGAAAAATTTTAGAACACTCCGCTGGGGTTAGGGTTAGAGTTAATTCATACAAGCAGATATGCTATATTCATATGTTTATAGATTATTGTGTCGAGAGAACAAAGAAAGTAACACTTTCAACCAAATTCTTAATGATACAAAAAAGTAAGTAAAGTCGTCGGGGTGGCCTAAAATTGGTATCAGCCAATCAGTGAGGGGAGTCTATCCCCTTTTCACTAGTACTAGACCAAGGAGATTGTTTTAGCGTCTGAGATGGAGCGCCACACCTACCATTAGCTCCTTACTTTACCGCACAGATTCCTGTGCTACTCTTAATGATCTACCGCACAGATTCCTGTGCTACTCTTAATGATCTAGATCATAATAAAGCTTTATTAAACCCACACCTACCATCAGCTCCTTGCTTTACCGCACAGATTCCTGTGCTACTCCTTCCTTGCTTTACCGCACAGTGCTACTCTTAATGATCTAGTTGATTCATAATAAAGCTTTTTTTAAAAACGCGTCTATCGCTTAATGGTCTTATTTATTTTAATATATAAGAATTTAATGACCACCACTCCTACAGTTGAGAAAGTCCAAGAGTGCCTTTCTTTCATCTCAAGGGGGGAGGGGGGTTCATGCTTGATTGACCATGTCCACCCTTATCTGGTTTTCTTTGATTGGAATTTCAATATAAGATGATGATTTTGATTGATTCAAATCAGTCACGAACTGCATGGGTTAGCGCCAGTTTTCCTGCTTCCATTCAGGACTGAGACCATTAAAGTCAATAGTCGGTTAACACTGAGTTCTTACCCATACAGAGGGGGGGTAAGACACCCTCTCAGCCCTTTTTATATACTTTTTTTAAAATGAGGTGGCGTACTTAGCATAATGTTTATCCTGTAGGAAATGGAATTGGTGATCAGAGTTCAAATCCTGGACGAGGCGATTTGTGTTTCAGTTCACACTTGGGGAAAAGCATAAATCCGTTTGTTTTCCTTCAAATTATGGGTAAATAATGCAGACTTCTGAAGTCAGTCGGAAAATTAAAACAAAGATTTTTGGTGGTCCCCAATGACAGTTTAACTACAGTCTCTGAATTAACATCTTGCGAATTGGGTTACGGTTTTAGGGGATTAAGGTTTGTTTTTAATTACATATTGCTTAAAAAAAAAAAAATTACATAACTTATTATATTTTTAAAACAAAATAATGATAGTCAAAACAATGTAGAGATGACAAGACTTTCGGACCACTCTGTAGTATAGATTTTTATAGGCTGAACTTGCACAAAGGTGTCAAAATTAGAATGACCCAGAAAAAACAGAACCCACACATTTTGTAATAAAACTGTTAATTTTAACTATGAGGGTTAGGTTTTAGGGTTAGTTTAATGGGAAAATAAATAAATAATTTGGTTTCTGTTTTTTCTGGGTCACCCTATATATCGGTGACCCAGAAAAAACAGAACCCACAAATTTTGTAATAAAACTGTTAATTTTAACTAGGGGGGTTTAGGGTTAGTGGTTAGTGTTGGGGGTTTAAGGTTAGTTTAATGGGAAAATAAATAATTTGGGTTCTGTTTTTCTGGGTCACCCTAATTTTGACACCTTTGTGCAAATTCAGCCCTTTTATAATAAGAATTAAACTGTTCGATGAATAAGACCCCCTGCTGATAGTACCTCTTATTTAAAAAAAAATTAGATTCTATAGAATGATTTATTATTTTCAATTTGTGCATTTGAGAAATCTGTGTTAATTATTAAGATAAATAATAATAATATTCATTGAAGAGAAGGAATTTATTTATTTGTTGGTAGAGAAATGGAATTTTCTCTTTTTCTCTTTTTTTTCAGCTGTAGGGAGTGGTTACTGTTTGTGGTTGGACGGGATTTGTATAAGTAGGACATAAAACACATTCCATCTACCCCAGAATTGAATTGAATGTATGCTTTCTTTTCAAATGTTTTTTTTTTTTTTTATATAGGTTGTTTACTGTCACAAACATGTCAGGTGTACCTTCAATTTAGGAAGACATTTTCTTCAATGAGACAACTTGATTTCAATGAGTTTTCTGAAATAAAGATGTGGTAGACTGTGAATTCAGGGCGTAAATTTTTACCATAGTCTACTGGACAGGTATTAGTGGAATATAAAATGAAGTCCAGTGTATATATTTTTTTTAAATTTCTGAACTGGGATTATTACTTTTAATATAAATAAAACTCTAAACAAAACATAACTTAATATTATAATAATAATAATAATAATTTATTTATAAGTTTAAAAAAAAAATTAAAGGACAGCATTAATTGATGTTGTATAGATTTAAAGTTGTTGCGTAGTGATTCAGTTATACACTTTTTTAAATTTTTTTTTATCTCAGAACTGTAAAAGTGGACTGTTTTAATTAAAAATTTTTTATTGTTACTATGAAATATAAAGTAAAAAGTAAAGTCGTCGGGCAGCCTAAAGTCGGTATCAGCCAGTCAGCGAGGGAGTCTATCCCCTTTTCAATAGCGCTAGACCAAGGAGATTGTTTTTGGCGTCTGAGGTGGAGCGCCACACCTACCATCAGCTCCTTACTTTACCGCACAGAT
>CM042178.1:31952287-31954787 GCA_023376005.1 Doryteuthis pealeii | reverse complement strand
TATATATATATATATATATATATATATAATGTGTGTGTGTGGCCATTTACCTCAATAGTGTTTACTATTTTCTAAATGACTGAATCTAGTAGACATGGTCAAGTCTCTTTAAAATGCTTCAACTGAGAAATGGTCTTTATGAAATTATCTTATTATTTCTTTATAAAAGGAAGAAGTGAATTATTGAGATTGCTTGTTCAATAAAAATCATCTGTAATCTGATATAAACGATAGACGTATTTCTTTATTGAACACTCAATGGAAATCTTGTCTTATTTATTTGATTGTTTAGCTGAATAATTTTCCTATAGTCTATATATATATATATATATATATATATATATATATATATATATAGGTGTGTGTGTGCATATGTATGTGTATATATATGGGTGTGTGTGTCTGTATATAATATATGTGTGTGTCTGTATATGGTGTATATATATATATGTGTGTGTGGTGTGTGTATATATGTATATGTATATGTGTATATATATATATATATGTGTGTATATATATATATATATATATAATATATATAATATAATATTTCTGAGATATTGATCAATAGCTGTGTGATTTTAAAAAGAATCTTTTTAAGCTTCTTTTTCCTGCTTTGATTTCCTGAAAAGCCTACAATCATTTACCGGTGAAAATAAAGGGGGTAGGGGGAAACGTTGAAGTCTCTGGTTTTGTCAGACAGACTGCTTGCTTCCTCGTCCTTAAAGTAGATTGTATTTAAGCTCATAAACTTTGGTACACACTGGTACCTTGACTTACGAGTTTAATTCGTTCCGCTCATAACTCCATTTCCTCGTATATCAAATCAATTTTCCCCATTGAAATGACATTAATCTATTAAAGCACCCTCCCCCAAAGACTAATTTTTTTGTTACTTTAAAAAATTTTTTTTAAAAAAAAATAGCACTGTATTATATGAAGTTAAGCAGCTTTACTTAACATTAAACACAAATTTTATGTGCTGTAATATGTTTTTAAATAAAAAAGATAGCACTTCATTGTATGAAGTTAAGCAGTGATGAGCCTGTTCAATACTTAATTGGGGAGACCACTTAACTCTTAACATCCTGTTGAGAATTTTCCAAGTCCATAGCTCTATTCCTATCAGGATTTATCAATAAATGACTAAAAATGGCCTTTTTATTTAAAGTTGCCTGTTATTTCCCTTAAATCAAAGACTTCTAAATATGTTTAATATTACATTCAAACAAAGGCTATCATTTAGGGTAGATTAGGAAAATGAATGTGACTTCCGGACGGGTGGAATGAGGTGGTATAGGATGTTGAGAGTTAAACAACAGCAGGTACTGTAAGCAACCTGTTCATCAAAATGACTCAATTGCATTAAATGACCCAAAAGAGTGTTGATATGCCATGAACCAAGCCAACCAATCAACCAAATGTATGAAAGAAAAAAAAAAGAAAAAGGTTAAGTCTTTTTTTGTTTTGTACACAGTGCTACCTTGACTGGACCATATGACCTTAAGGCACCCCTTTTGCGATTTTGATTCGTGGGACATTTTTTTCCATTAACACCGTCAAAATTCGGTTAATTGTTAACAGACAATTTTTAGAGTTTTTTTTTTTTTTTTTTTTTTTTAATTATAAAACCTAACCCTACCCTAACCAACCGGATTTTTACAGTGTAAATGAGAAAAGTGTCCCCACAAGTCGAAATCGCAAAAGGGGTGCCTTAAAGTCATATGGTGCCCTTGACTTAGAAGTTTAATTCATTAGCTCCTAACTCAATTGCCTTATATATCAAATCAATTTTCCCCATTGAAATAAATTGAAATGTCAATAATCTCCCCCCCCCCAAACACTCAAATTTTTTTTTTTGTTAGGTTTTTTGAAATAAGAAAAATAGAATAATAGAGATTTGGTGTCTGTCTGTAACTGAAACTGTCACAATACCCTCAGGAATTGAGTAAGTTTATCAATGAGTATTTAATTTATAGTCAAAATTATTAATTTATAGAGTAAGTAAAGTCGACGGGGCAGCCTAAAGTCGGTATCAGCCTATCAGCGAGGGAGTCTATCCCCTTTTCACTTGCGCTAGACCAAGGAGATTATTTTAGTGTCTGAGGTGGAGCGCCACACCTACCATCAGCTCCTTACTTTACCGCACAGATCCCTGTGCTACTCATACGCTGAGTTGGCGAGGACCGGTATCGAACTAAGAACCTTGTGGTTTCTAGCCGAACGCTCTACCGACTGAGCTAACCTGGTCCATTATATCCCTATGAAAATCTGAGTTAGATATGCCTCAAAACAGCCCATGTTATGTTTAGAATCCTGCAAATGTGTCTTATATATCACTAAGAAATAAAGGATTACATAATAAATGGTGTGGTTAATTGGCATACTGGTTTTAACAAAACCAGGTTTAATAAATAATTACTTGGTGTTAAGATAAGAAAAATAGCAGTGTATTGTATAAAAACATAATAAAATAGAATGTAATGAATTATTTGCTCTG
>CM042178.1:31897287-31947287 GCA_023376005.1 Doryteuthis pealeii | reverse complement strand
CATACCTGAGCAATCAGCCTCGGACACAAACAGTGAGTTAGATTACGTGCATGATTATTATTATACTTCATGTGTTAACCCTTGTCATCCTGTGCTCATGTTGTCCTTCTTACAAACAATTACGAGAATGTTGTTTTGTTTTTCTGTGTATATGTAGGCATTATATATATATATATATATATATATATATATATATGAGAAGTAGATACACAAGCGATGTGTTTATGATATGGCTTTTTTTAGCAGACAATTTTTGGGAGAATATGTGCTTAATTGAAGTCGTACCTAATTTTTGAAAGTTAATTAATTAATAATTAATTTTTAATTAATTAGGCGGGCATACCTATTAAATGTAAGGCTAAACAAATCGAGAAAAATGTACATACAGAGATTGATTTTTCTCGATTTGTTTAGCCTTATATTTAATAGGTATGCCCGCCTAATTGATTGATTAATTAATTAATTATTAACTTTCAAAAATTAGGTATGACTTCAATTAAGCACATATTCTCCTAAATATATATATTATATATATATATATATATGAGAAATGACACTTTTCTTATATATATATATATATATATATATTATATATATTTATTTATTTACAATGTTTTCATAGATCGATGTTCATTATCAACGACCGCGGTTTCATGCCGAAGCAATCATCAGGTTGAAAAGTAAGATCCAATGGTGTTTGTTGTGGTTCTTTACTCAAAGACACATTTAGGATTGTAAATAACGTCAAATAACAACAAACACCATTGGATCTTACTTTTCAACCTGATGATTGCTTCGCATGAAACGCGGTCGTTGATAATGAACATCGATCTATGAAAACATTGTAAAATAAATAATATTAGCTCTTACAAACTGTGATTGAGCACTGTATTTTCTTTGTTTCATCGCAAAAGAAATTTTGTTTTTATATATATATATATATATATATATATATATGAAGAAATGACACTTTTTCTTTATATATATATATATATATATATATATATATATATATATATATATATAAAAAGAAAAAGTGGAAGTAAATCTGACAATATGTATTATTATGAAAATTGAGAAAAAGCACAAGTTTCATAAACGAATGTTTAACAAGCCGACATTAGTCAGCGTTTTAAAGTATGTCTTTTCTTTCCTCAAATTTGATTTAAAGATGTCTGCAGGAGAGTTATCAGATATATGCCATATTAACACAAACATGTGGTAGGTAGATGCAAAAAATAGAGTGGCCTGGCGCCTCAACGTTAAGCAAGGCGCGGAGAAGGGTGAGGCAAAGAGGAGAGTAGCCTCGACAGAAGAGAGATCCAGAAAGAGAGAAAAGCCAGTAGCCCCAGAAAGCATCACAGTTTGTGCATTCAGTGCACCAAAGACTGTCACTCAAAAATTGGCCTGCAGTGTCCCTTGTGAAGATGCAGATAAATTTTTATCTTTTCATTCTTTTTTTTTTTATTCATTCATTTTTTTTTCTGGACACTATTTCTGTCATCATCCTTAGTGGACAGAAAGGATTTAATAATAATAATATATTTGAATATCAACAAAAGCAGCCACATACCAAAAGCTGAGGCTTGCAGACTTTTGTTTTCATTAATAATTCATTTTTCTTTAAACCAATGAAAGCCCTGAGGAAGGTTTGTTAAACAAACCGAAACACCACTGCGTTTGGCTTATCAAACATTATTCGTTAATGAAACTTCTGTTTTTTCAATTTTTATAATATTACACACACACACACACACACACAACACACATTATATATATTTTTTTTTTTATATTTTTTATTTTTTTTTTTTTTTTTTTTTTAGGATATGTGCTTAATTGAAGTTATACCTAATTTTGAAAATTAATTAGTTAATAATTTATGAATTTTAGGTGGGCATATATGTTCAAATGTAAGGCTAAACAAATCGAGAAAATGTCTAGCCTTACATTTGAACATATATGCCCGCCTAGAATTCATTAATTATTAACTAATTAATTTTCAAAATTAGGTATGACTTCAATTAAGCACATATCCTCCAAAAATTGTCTGCTAAAACCCATATCAAATAAACACATTTGTTTGTTTACTCTCATATATATATATATATATATATATATATATATATATATATATAGGAGTAGGATATGGAAATAAATCTGACAGTCTGTTGAAAATAGAAAAAACAAAGTACTCCAAAAGATGAATTTATTCTTGATGGTGAAGTCAGCGTTAAAATGTTTTGGTTTTTATTAAATATCCATCAGGATATTAGGATTGAAAAGTGTTATCTGAATAGTGATGGATCTTTTTTAAGATGGCAGGAGATGAGCTTCAGTTGCTTATGTCTAACTGAATAAACCTTGCACGACAAAAAAATAAACAAACAACCACCCTGAAGACAACCATGGACATGGTTGAAAGTGCTTGGAACAAATTATGTGGTACCTTCGCTACCATTTGGACTCCGATATAAGAAAAATTACAAGAGAGGACTGTATGCATTTGAAGATCAAGAAGAAATATTCTGTGGTATTCAACCAAACCTGTTTAGATAATATATATATATATAAAAATGAAAAATAAAGGAAAGAAAATACTGAATGGATAAAAAAGACTTTCTCTAGCTGTTTCCTTTCTTTTTCAATATTTTGAAATTTAAAAAAAATAAGAAGGAAACTGCTAGAGAAAGTCTATTTTTATTTTATCCGTTCAGCATTTTTTTTTTATTTTTCATTTCAACATACCGTCAGATTCGCTTCCATTTTCAACTTATAGATATGTGAGTGTGTGTGCATGTATAGAAAATATTTATTTCCATATTTTACTCCCATATATATATATATATAATATATATTATAGGAGAGGAGCTTGGTTTTGATATGCTATCTATTTTATCATTTGTGGGATACCAGAATGTTTTCCTTTTGGTGATTTTTAAAAAGATTATTTTATTTTATTTATTTATTATTTTTTTTTTCCATATTTACTTTAGAGATTTATCTGGACATTCTTTATTCCTCAAACTTGATATCTTTTATTTCTTGCTTGCTATGGTTTCTCTTACATATACCAATTTTAAAAACCAAACCTTATGAAAAACAATTAAAAAAGAATCTTCAGGAATTCTGCATGATTATTTTATGATTGATTTTAAAAGCATGTCAATCTGTCCAGGGTTATTTTATGTCAAGTGGTAAATTGTGAGGGATGCTCAGATGTTTTTTTCCAAAGGATTTTTCTTGATTTTGACAGTAAGTTGTTTGTAGTTGTTGCTAAATGAATTTGGAATCATTTTGAGGGATAAGTTTATAGAGTAAAGTTAAGGGGCTGACTTCTGATTTAGGTTGGGAAATTAAAACGGAAAGTTTTTGGGTGGTACCCAATGACAGTTTAACTATGAAATTAACATCTTGGGAATTGGGTTACGGTTTATGAGTTTGGGTTGATATGCCATAAAACAAACCAAACCAATAAAACCCACTATAAGAGAATGGAAATTAGGCTTTAGAAAGGGACAAGTCATTATATCTCAATTACGTATAGGTAACACAAGCAGTGACGCCAATAGCTTTTTGATTTAGCGTGTCCTGGGACACGCATATTTGCTTTGAATAAGCCCCAGGGAAAATTTATGGGTCCCAACTAAAGCCGTCTCACCCCTACCTTGTAACCTATCCTGTGTAATTCATTCATAAGAAACTATTGAAATGTATTTACAGTTAGCTTAAAATGGTGAGGGAAGAAAAAAGAAAAACATTGTCTTTTATTGTGTCCTTTTAGATTTTTGTGCATCAGGGATGCAGGACATGTACCTATCAGCATCTCTGCACAAGACTAACTCATGCTTTTTTTTTACTTAAATGAGAAAACCAGCCAGAATGCATAGAATATAAAAAAGGACGTTTGCTCAGCTGTTCTACAAACAAATATACAGACATACAGAATCTTTCTTTGATATAGATAAATTTGGAAAAAGGAAAAGTCTAAATTTGGAACATGCAAAATATTTTTTTTGTTTTGTTCAATTTCAGTATAATAGAGTTTGGTAATTTTCACCTTTTAGTTGTTAAAATTCCTAGCATAAAATTGTGCGTGCACATTATCTGAAATGAACTTAATTGTTATTAACAACACATATTATCATATTTTTGTGTTAAAGCAGGTAGTTGTATTGTTTTCAAAACGATTCTAATTTTTGTATATTTCGCACGGAGACTTTAAAAATGGCTACCGTCTTGTTTCAAAGTGAAAGTCAGTTGGCTAAATTCTGAGCATAAAATTATCTGAAATGAACTTAATTGTTATTAAGAACACATTTTATGATATTTTTGTGTTAAAGCATGCAGTTGTATTGTTTTCGAAAAAGTTTCTAAGATTTGTTTATTTCGCACGGAGACTTTCAAAATAGCTACCGGCTTATTTCAAAGTGAAAGTCAAGGGAGGTTACTCTAATTGCCTTATTTGCTCGGAATTTAGCCAACTAAAGGTGAAAATTACCTAGAGTTTTACTGTAGAAGTTATTTATCTATATGACTAAAATTGGTGGAAAAGTTCAATTAAATCCACACTCTAATTTTGTTGGTGAAGGGGGGAGGGGTAAAAACTTTTATCCTTCATTTTCTATTAGAAAAATTAGATAAAAATATAAGGGAATAAATAATATATTAAAACATTTGGACCATATTACCTTTAGGCACCCCATTTTGATTTCGATTAAGAAATGAGATGTTTTTCATTTACACCGTCAATATCCAGTTGTTTGTTAGGGTTAGGAGTTGGTTTTATAATTTTTTAAAAATATCTAAAAATCGTCTGTTTAAACAACCGGATATTGACGGTGTAAATGAAAAACATGTCCTTTCTTAATCGAGATCAAAAAGGGGTGCCTAAAGGTCATATGGTCCAAAAATTCATTAAAAAATGAAATAAATTAATGAAAAAAAAATAAATTAATAAAAGCAAAAAAAAAAAAGATACAGTAAAGAATAATAATAAAAATAAACAACTTAAAAACAAAAAATATATAAAGAACAAAAGATAATAAAACAAATAGACAGAAAAAGAATTTTTATTAAATTATATAAAATTTATAATATAAATATAAATCTTATTATAATGGAGATTGTGTGTCTGTGTCTGTAACCGAAACTATATTACTATACAAGTCACAATTCCTTTAGTTATTTACATCATATTCTCCATGATTTTATTTTTATTTAAACCTCAATTATTAATAAAATTGGTTTACATTACTTACATTGTTGACCATATCTACATATTAATAACATGCAATTGTATTTATATATACAACAAAATAGAGGTTTACAGTATCAATGGAAAGGCTAATTTGCATATTGATCTTAGAAAATTGATTTTAATAAATATATGCTTAGTATTATTGATTTCTAATTGTTTGGTTTTATCTTATTGAATATGAGCTAAAATCTCTTCAATAAATCTTAAAAGAAATCCCTTAACAAGAAGAAATAACTGTAATATTATTCTTTACTTCCTATTTTAACTAAAGAGTTAAATTAGGAAAATTTACCAATGAAAGACGGGAGTAACGGAAAATGATGGAAGAGTTAGTTTCAAAGTTGTTCTATTTTTCAATCATACCCCCTCTGTTCAAAATCTTTTTATCTACATTCTCATTCAGTTTCATTAGCCTTTCTAATTTAATATCATATTTTATTATAAAATTTAACTAAAATACTTGCACCCGGAGGGTGCATATATTTGCTAGTATAATATAATATAGATAAGAGATATATTCTTTACTTTTTAAATTCTAAGTAATGCTGGGTAGCTCTACTAGTTTTGTATAAATATTGAATTTTATTGGAGATCACAAATAGTTATTTACTAAGCTCAGCTTAGATGTGGCACAAGGCCAGAAGTATGGGGTGCTCAATGAGGATCGAACTCACTAACAATGGTCTGCGAGTGTAGCTTGTTAACCATTACACCATGTGAGGTGCCCTCTGGAGATCACATATAATGCCTCTATTGGTGGTAATCCTCATTATCCTGTTCATCATTCTCGTCATAATCAGATGCTTTGTGCCTTGTACACTCGGCTGACCATGATTCTCTTCACATGACCTCTTGTTGAAGAGGTCATGATTACAATCAAACATTTAGAAATTAATCAAATTTTTGTATTAGTAATCCATAAGGAGTTGATATGCTTAACCAAACCAAAGAAGAAAAACTTTCTCTCTCTTCTCCTCTTTAATCTTC
This sequence comes from Doryteuthis pealeii, assembly GCA_023376005.1. NCBI lineage: Eukaryota > Metazoa > Mollusca > Cephalopoda > Myopsida > Loliginidae > Doryteuthis > Doryteuthis pealeii. The sequence goes on along the minus strand of CM042178.1, from coordinate 31,941,043 downwards.
CTCTCCCTCTTTCTCTCTGTTTTTTTATGTCCCTTCCCCTCCCTCTCTCTCTTCTTTCTTCTATTTCTCCCTCTTCTTCTCTTCTATTTCTCCCTCTCTGTTTCTCTCTCTCTCTTCTTTCTATTTCTCTCTCTGTTTCTCTCTCTCTGTTTGTCTTTCTATTTCTCTCTCTCTCTCTCTGTTCCTCTCTTCTATTCTCTCTCTCTCTCTCTCTGTTCCTCTCTTCTATTTCTCTCTCTCTCTCTCTTCTCTCTCTCTCTCTCTCTGTTCCTCTCTTCTATTTCTCTCTCTCTCTTTCTCTCTCTCTCTCTCTCTCTCTCTCTCTCTCTTCCTCTCTTCTATTTCTCTCTCTCTCTCTGTTCCTCTCTTCTATTTCTCTCTCTCTCTCTGTTCCTCTCTTCTATTTCTCTCTCTCTCTCTGTTCCTCTCTCTCTCTCTCTCTCTCTGTTCCTCTCTTCTATTTCTCTCTCTCTTCCTCTCTTCTATTTCTCTCTCTCTCTCTGTTCCTCTCTCTATCTTTTTTTTCTCTCTCTCTCTCTTCTATTTCTCTCTCTCTCTCTCTCTCTCTGTTCCACTCTTCTATTTCTCAGCTATTTCTCTCTCTTTCTTTTCTTCTATTTCTCTCTCTCTTCTCCTCCTCTATTATAATTAAGCATTTACAAATGAATCAAATTTCAGCATTAAATAACCCATAAAAAGTTGATATACCATTAAACAAATTAACCAAACCAATTTAATTAAATCTGAATAGTACAACAAAAAAAAGAAAAAAAAAATTGAATATTTTTTGTCCTTTTTGAAGTTTGTAAATCTAAATTCTGTACAATTAATTCCAACTTTTTGTTGTTAATTGTTTATTGATAAGAGATATAAAATAGAGTTGGCAAAGTGGCCTATTGTTGGTTTCAGCTGAACAGCGAGGGAGTCTATCCCCTCGTTGCTAGTGCAAGACCAGGGAAATTGTTTATGCTGAGGTGGAGCGCCACACTTACAGTCAGTTCCCCACTTTTCTGCACCAATCAGATGACCCAATCTGTGCTACTCATGGACTGAGTTGGCGGGACCGGTATTGAACCAGAAGTCTTGCGATTACCAAGCTGAGTGCTCTACCGACTGAGCTAACACCCCTCCCCCAGTAAAGGACGCCCTCTATTCATAATGAACAAAAACATTTTTTTTAAGGTCCACTAAGTATGCATACCAAGTTTGGCAGCTCTGCGTCAAGCTATTTGACTGTTTATGGAGGACAGACAGATAGACCTTTTTCAATTATCAATCTATATATCAAAACTCTTGTACCTCCGTGTGTCACGCCTTGGTATCGTCATATTTTCACTTTGTGACATGGAGCTTAATTTGCGTGACTATTTTTAGTCACTTTAAACTTTGTCACATGGTTTTTTTTTTTTTGTTTTCTTTAATGTAATTATTTAAATCGCACCTAAGCTGTTATATATTTAGTAACGGATGGGTGTGGGTGGTTAAATCACCCTGCCTAGCATTTAGATCAATTCTCAATGAATTGGTGTATGCACTCTATTCTATAAATAGAATAGAGTTTGAAAAATGTCATTATTAGTATTTCACAAACATGTTAACATATAAGTTAAATAAGAATAGTGACATTTTTTCAAAATCTGTTTGTAAACAAATCCAAGCAAGTTAAAACATGACCTTCTGACCTTTTTTTATGAATGAATGAAATCTCCATTTGAATTGGCATTTTTCTTGTTATTACAAAAGTACTTGATGCTATTATTATTATCTCCTTTTGAATTTTTCACACCAGCTTTAGCTGAAGGTCTTTCACTGGAGTCTGAGTGACAGCAAGTCTCCTCAGGTCTCCAGGAGTCTTCTGAGTATTCTGGCAGATTGCAGCAGTGCAGTGTTCTGAATGGTTTCAATTCTTCCTCTGATTTCCAAACTCTCCAATCCTTTTGGGACTGTTCCAAGTGCACCAACTACAATTGGTATAACTTTCATATTCCATAACTTCTTCAGTTCTCTGGCAAGGTCCAGATATTTGTCCATTTTCCTTGGTGGCAGTTATTATTATTTTGAGTTTTTCACATCAGTGTTAGCTGGAGGCTAAGTGACAACTGGTCTCCCCCACATCTCCAGGACTCTTCTGAGTATTCTGGCAGATTGCAGCAGTGCAGTGTTCTGGATGGTTTCAATCCTTCCTCTAATTTCCAAACTTTCCAAACCCTTTTCTAATCCTTTTGGGACTGTTCCAAGTGCACTAACTACAATTTGTATAACTTTGACTTTCATATTCCATAACTTTTTCAGTTCTCTGGCAAGGTCCAGGTATTTGTTCATTTTTTCATTTTCCTTTAGCTTCACCCTGTGATCTGCTGGAACTGCAAAATCCACCAGTTGACAAGTTCTTTCTTTTTTGTTTATCAACACTAGGTCTGGTCTTCTTGCTGGGATAAGGTGATCCGTTTTTATTTCAAAGTCCCAGAGAATTTATGTGTTTCGTTCTCAAGAACAGATTCTGGTTTATGCATATACAATTTTGTTGTATGGTCAAAATTAAATTTTTTGCATAATTCCCAGTGGATCACCTTCCCAACCCAGTCGTGTCTAGTTTTGTACTCCCGTTGTGCTAGTTTGCTACATTCGAAGAGTATATGGTTTACAGTCTCATCTCTATTACTGCAAAGTCTACATTTACTATTTTGTTGGGTCTTATCAATTTTCGCTTTTTTCAATTTTTGCTTCGATATAGTTGTCTTATCAATTTTCGCTTTTATTATTATTATTATTATTATGGCAGAGCTGTTGTTATTATTATTGTGGCAGCTATTATTATTATGACAGAGCTGTTATTATTATCTGCATTATTTGGACTATTGTCCTCATCTTCATTACTCTCTGTACAACGTTTTGGCCGATGTACCCTCCAGCCTTTTTTGGGAACCTTCTTTTCGAAGTCAGGAACCTTCTTGTTGTAAGTTCCATGATGGCTCCGGATTACGACAGGAAGGTTACCAAGTTCGAAAAGAAAGTTCCCGAGTCCAAGAAGAAATACCTAATAAAAGGCCGGAGGGTACATCGGCCGAAACATTGTACAGATAACAATGAAGATTTATATAAATTTTATATTATATTTTATATTATATTTATAAAATTATATATTTTATATTATATTTATAAAATTAAATATTTTATATTTATAAAATTTTATATTATATTTATATAAAAATTGATCAAAATAAGTGTAGTCTTTTTATGTACATTCTTATTTACTTTTATTAGTCTTAATAATTTAATATAATATTCTATTAGATTAAAACTTGAATACTTGCGCCCAACAGAGCATGTATACTTTTGCTAGTATGCATTTACCCAACCTTTCCATCATGTGCATGACTTATTTTCTTGTAAATTAGTGTTTGCTGCTGTTATGCATGATTTGTTTTGTGTGTGTGTTTTTAAAAAAAAAAATTATTATTTTTGTTTATATAGCATCATTTTGCAAAAAAGATTTTTTTAAACATTGGGACACTTTGTAGTCTTAACCACATAGAGACTATTACTAAAGGCGTTGGGACCAAACAGTTTTAAGTGACAGTTATCTCTAGGCTGCAGGTTCAATCCTGGTCAAGGACGACAGTAACATAGAATAATAATTAACACAGCTTAACGCCTCTACCCCAGCTATGGTTAGCAGAATGAGAACAGGATACCCCCGTGGACTGAATAAAGGGTTAGGTTCAAAGTTCCGTGATGGCTCCCGATTGCGACACAAAGGTTCCCGAGTTTGAGAAGGCTCCCAATTTCGAAAAGAAATATCTAAAGAAGGCTGGAGGGCATATCGGCCAAAACGTTGTACAAATAACAATAAAGATGAGGACAATAGTCCAAATAATCCAAATAATAGTAATAGAGACTATTGTTGTATACTACCTCTTGAGTTCTTTAAATGTCTTATCGGGTGCCTGTGTTCTTAGCCTCAGGGGTTGTCTTTCGCTTCTGGCTGGTTGGTTAGATTTTACGGCATGTCAACCCTTGGGTTGTTTTATGCTGAACACATTTTTGTTTATTCATTCTTGTTGAATATTCAAATTGTTTTTTAAAACCCATTTTTTAAACTTAAGAATTGAAAAACTGTCAGTAATCAAGTACCGTTGACTTCATGTCCACTCTACCCTAACTTAGATATTCATGCTCCACTCAAGATATTGAGCACTATTTACTTATAATCATAGCACACCATTCAATGATGCTGATAGCTTTTTGATTTAGTGAGTCCTGGGATGTACATATTTGCTTTGAATGAGTCCCCGGGGAAACTTATGGGTCCCACCTAAAGCTGTCTAACTCCTACCTTGTAACCTATGCTGTGTAATTCATTTCTAAGAAACCATTCAAACTCATTTAGGCTTTGCTTGAAATGGTGAAGAAAAAAGAAAAACACTTGGATGTATGGATATGATTTTACTGCACCCTTTTAGATTTTTGTGCATCAGGGTAACAGGATGTGTACCTATCAGCATCTGTGTGTGTATATATATTATATATATATATATATATATATATATATATATATATATATAAAAAAACGAGGGTCATCCAATGAGTCTCAACCAAAGTTTCTTAATAAATTGTAGGGTCTTTATTTATGATCTAGGGAAACAACTAAAGCCGTCTAACTCCTACCTTGTAACCTATCCTGTGTAATTCATTTCAAAGAAAATATTGAAATGTATTTACAGTTAGCATGAAATGGTGAGGGAAGAAAAAAAGAAAAACACTGGGCCGCATGGATATGATTTTACTGCGTCCTTTTAGATTTTTGTGCGCCAGGGACGTATCCTGCATCCCTATCAGCATCTCTGTAAAAGGCTAAAATTTTCAAAGAATCCTATTAATCATTTGTACTAAAGAGAGTGTTTAATTTACATGATACACAAAAAAGATGAAAATGTTAAAGTTGGTTTGTTAGTTGTATTTTATGGCATGTCAACCCTTGTTGGATTATTTTAAGCTGAAGACGTCTTGTCATTCATTCTTAATGGGTATTCAAATATCTTTTTATTTAAACTAATTTTTTAAACAATTCTTTTAAACTCGTGTTTTTTAAAATTTTAACCCATAGATGGAACCCTAATAAGTACTACCACTCCGGTTCAGAGTAGACCTGGGAGTAATGGCGAAATATGCGGTACTACACATTACTCCGAGTTCCAATATTGGATCTTCACCATTAGATGATGTAGTTTAATGTCATACCCAGAACACTAACCTTCAGTCACAACCTTCTAGCACTTAAAAAAAAGAAAAAAAAGAAAATGATGAGGGTTTGCCATAAGGGCAACAGGGTTGGGATAATCATATAGGGGCTAGGACTTAATGTGACTAGCAGATTGATCAAAGGGGGCCTCTCTGACCACTCGTCTAGCCTAAATAAGAAGGGATGTGTGCCCATCAGCATCTCTGACCCTATTATCAATATTAATATATGTAAATAAAATAAAAGTAAAGTCGGTATCAGCCAGACAGCAAGGGGGGGGGTCTATCCCCTTTTCACTAGCGCTAGACCAAGGAGATTATTTTAGCATCTGAGGTGGAGCGCCACACCTACCATCAGCTCCTCACTTTACTGCACAGATCCTTGTGCTACTCATACGCTGAGTTGGCGAGGGCCGGTATCGAACTAGGAACCTTGTGGTTTCTAGCCGAATGCTCTACCGACTGAGCTAAACCGGCCCTTCTCCGTCAATATAGTAATCCTCACAGGAGAGTGTGTTCTGATTTGGTTTGTTTTGTTTTACGGCATATCAACCTGAGTGGGTAATTTAATGCCAATTAAGTTTTGAAATAAATTAATTCTTAATGGATAATACAATTTTTTTTTATAAATACATTTTTCTATTTAACCCATAGATGGGATCCTAACAGGCACTACCACTCCGGGTCAGAGTGGACCAGGGAGCAATGGTGATGAAAGGGTGCCCCACATTCCCCAAACCACCAAAACTGGAACCTCACCATCAGATAGAGTTTAACGTCATTCCCAGGACATGTAGACCCTCAGCCACCGCCTTCTAGCACCTATATGATAAAAAGGGTTGGGACTTGCCATAAGTGTAATAGGGTTGGGACAATCATATAGGTGCTAGGGCTTGATGTGACCAGCCGATTGATCGGAGGAGGCCTCTCCGACTGCCCATCTGGTTTAAGTAACTGTCTAAGTGGAGTATTGCTATTCATGGACTGCTCAACCACCTGGGTTCAATCCTTAAGCATCACGAGTCGCCACACATGGCCAACAGGTGGATCCAGTGGGGGAGTCTTACCCCTCTACAGAGGTGCAGTTGGCGCATTCTAACTCCCCAGCCGACAGGACAGGGCGGGTGTGTTCTGAATAATTGTCATGTTAGATCAAGGTCAGATATTTAAAATGTCTTGTTACGTTTGGTTTCGTCATGATATTTGTAGTGTCTCTTTCCAGTTGTTTTATTTGCTATTTCTTATCTTTTATCCTTGTAACCTGAGACAATACTGGATAGTGTAATTGAAGTTGTGCACATATAAATACTGACCTGATTGCATATGTAAACTGTGCTGATTTGTTTTTAAAACTGATTTTCTTTATATTTGCAGGGTAAATTAAATTCCTTGTCATTATTGACTATATATATATAATATAAATATATATAATATATATATATATATATATATATATATACATGCATGTTGAATCAAAGAAAAGACACATCTCCTGTTTAACAATTTTATTTGTGACTTTTTCAAGTTTTTTTGCCAACTTTTTAATATTTGGGTGGAATTCGTGGATTAGTCAGGGGTGATGTGTCACCGGTATACAGGGTGACCCAGAAAAAACAGAACCCACAAATTTTGTAATTAAACTGTTAATTTTAACTATGGGGTCTAGGGTTGGGGTTTAGGGTTAGTTTAATGGGAAAATGAATAAATAATTTGGGTTTTGTTTTTTCTGGGTCACCCTGTATACTGGTGACCCAGAAAAAAAAGAACCCACACATTTTGTAATAAAAACTATTAATTTTAACTAGGGGGGGGGTTAGGCTTAGGGGTTGAGGTTTGGGTTTAGGGTTAGTTTAATGGGAAAATAAATGAATAATTTGGGTTGTTTTTTTTTCTGGGTCACTCTAATTTTGACACCTTTGTGCAAGTTCAGCCGATAGAAGATAGATGACATTAAAGACTCTACCTGTGTTAACATCTCTTGTCAACACATTTTTTTTTAATTACTCATGGGAGATTCAAAGAATGTGTTGACAGGAATAGTGAACATGTGGAGTGTTTTGAAATTATATCATGAAGGTGCTCCCATATGAGTGTTAACATTTAAAAAAAAAAAACAAATTAAAAATAAGCAATTAATCACTCTATACTATATGTATATATCAAATTTTAATTTTTAAATTATCTTCATGAATATAAATCAAATCTTCATAATTTTTGCACGAAAAGCAAGAACGGGTGATATTTAATTTATATATATATATTTACTTTGTCATTAATTGTTTTAATTTTGTAGTCTCACCCAGACAAACATACACACAATTGCCCTTATATATATATATATAATTATATATATATATATATATATATATATGTACAGATTGATAGATGATTTTAAAGACTCTACCTGTGTTAACATCTCTGTCAACACATTATGGTGATCTTTGTAATATTAGTTCAGATTTTTCTAATAAAGATATTCTCATAGAAATATTAACATGTTTTTTATTTTTTATTTTTTAATTACTCACGGGAGATTCCAAGAATGTGTTGACAGGGATAGTGAACATGTGGAGTCTGTTTTGAAATTATATCACAAAGGTGCTCCCATAATAGTGTTAAAATTAAAAAAAGAAAAAAAGATTTTTAATCCCTGTATATTAATATGCGATCTTTGACTTCCAAGTTCATCTACAACTGAGGGATCGATTGCAATTGACTCATCATTGGTTCTCTGCCAGACATAATTACATCCGGGTTGTTTCACCCTTTTCATTTTGATTGGTTAAAATTTCTGTGACTTGACCATCCTGACTGTCTCAAAATAATGTACAATTTCCCCCACCCACCCCAATTCTAATATGGAAATGTCATCTCAGATATTCATGTTTACCATTGATAGTTCTGTTTCATTTTTATTTATTTAACTAACATAGTCTTCTTATGGTGTAATGGTTAGCAAGCTAGTATCGCAGATCTATTACTTACTAATGAAAAGCAAGATCGATCCTTACTGGATGCCCCATATTTGTGACCTTGTGTCAAATCCTACCCATGGTGAATGGGTTGGGTAAATATATTTTTTTTTAACTCGCATAGTGTAAAAACTAATAGGATTATTTATGAATAGATTGCTAATTCTGGATTATTTAAAAAAAAAAAAAAAAGGTATGAAATACCCTGATGGGGATTATGCATCTGTCTGTAACTGAAACCGTCACCGCTGACGTCCCAATTCCCTTAGTTATTTATGCTATATTGTTATTTTCAAAAGTATAAAATTTAATACTTCCTCAAATACAAAATAAAGAAAAGGAGATGTATAAATATATAGATTATTATTATTACTAGCAAATATATGCACCCTCCGGGTGCAAGTATTTAAGTTTTAATATAATAAAATATCATGTTAAATTAGAAAGGCTAATGAAACTGAATAAGAATTCAGATAAAAATATTTGGAACAGAGGGGGTATAATCGGAAAATAGAACAACTTTGAAACTAACTGTTCCACCATTTTCCCTTACTCCCGTCTTTCAGTGGTAAATTTCCCTAATTCAACTATTTAGTTAAAATAGGAAGAAAAGAATAAAATTACAGTTATTTCTTTATGTTAATAGATTTCTGTTAAGATTTATCCCCGAGATTTTTTCTCATATTTATTAAGATAAAACCAAACAATTAGAAATCAATAATACTAAGCATATATTTATTAAAATCAAATTTTTTAAGATCGATATGCAAATTAGCCTTCCCATTCACACTGTGAACCGCTATTTTGTTGTATATATAAATACAATTGCATGTTATTAGTATGTAGATATTGTTAACAGTCTTAATGATGTAAAACAATTTTACTAATAATTGAGGTTTAAATAAAAAATAAAATCATGGAGAATGTGTGTAAATAACAAAGGGAATTGTGACTTGTGTAGTTTCGGTTACAGACAGACAAACCCACAATCTCCATTATAATAAGATTATTATTATTTAAAAAAAATTAGACTTGTAAGTCTAATTTACCTAACCCGTTCATCATGGTAGGATGGGACAGGGTCATTCCATGTTAAAACACCGGAAAAATTTGAAATCTGCACCCACCGACACTGAATTACTTGAAATTTGGCACAAATGTTCCCCTTCATGAGTTAGGAAAGTGTGCCAAATTATTTTGTCTTAAACCTTACAGTTCCGATTTTAGAGGGGGGGGATATAATTTTGCTATTTTGCCTCAAAATTAAGGCTGTGCGGTGTCGCAAAATCTCAGTGTTTTTTTTTTTTAAATTTAAAAAAAATACTTTCATGCATTCAATATTTCTGAAATTTGGTATGTAAGGCAAATAAGGACTGTAGAATCCAAATATCCAACTATTTTAACCCTATACCTCACAGAAAATTTTATTTTGCCCACCCAAATGCATGACTCCAAAATCAACAACTTTTCACCTATGTAGCTTACGGTCAGTCCATCGAAAATATATCCTCTTCAATTTTCATATTTTTTTCTTAACATCTACTATGTCTGCCTAAATTCATCAAAGAATTTTGTGTGGGAGTAAAGTCTACTTTAGAAGATATGAACCTGCCAAGTTCAGAGTTTTTTCCTATGTACATGCAGGATTTCAGTGAAAGATTATAATTAAAGACAATCATCCTAATGCTCCATGAACTCTCAAATGTTGATATTGTGCTCAGTGACTTCTTAAACTATTCAATAATATTGTTTTTATCAATTAAAAAACAAAACCAATTAAATACGAGGTGAGTCAAAAAGTAATGCCATTTTGTTTAGTACAGGTATAATTACCGACACAGGAACATGTATCATGAATTAAAATGAAGTTGGTCCTCTGTGGATCACCTCCCTACTTTCCCACAGTCACTGTTTTTTTTTATAAAAGATGAGGAGTATTGATTATAGGAATAAACTAGGTATACCCAAAAAAATCATTTGCTACGTTTTTAAAAATGAATTAAAAATAATTAAATCTATTATTTAAGGTCAAACTTTGTCTAAATCGATAAGTAGTAGCATAATGACCCTCATTAAAAAAAGAAAAAATATCATTACATATGCAGTTTATTTTTAATACATTTAAAAGGATTTGTTTTAGTCAATTTCAACGCGATCCGCCATTCTGTCTCTTTTTCAATGGTTTTAGGCGCTTGTTTACAATTTTAATGTAACATTTGTGATTGCAAAAAATTTACCAAAAATCAGGTAATTATCTGATTTTAATGAAATGTTCAGTATTGATTTATCAATTAATGAATTTTATAATGCATCAGTTATTTTAATTCAAAACTTTAATTTAGTATTTTTGCTATGAAAAATTAATATATAAAATTCATTTAAAATAGGAAAAGCCTGATGTTAAATTTAAAATGTTATATTCTTAGATTCCTTATTTTATTACATCAAAGTATACTTTTTGAAGAAAAACTCTATTGAAAATGTAACCCCCCCCCCTTTTTTTTTTAAGCAGAAAAAATATCGATGTATAATTTTTTCTTTTATAAGATAATAGGCAATTAAATAATTATCGAAATGAGTAAAAAAGAAATCTCCAAAAAATTAATTATTTATTATTTTTTTACATTTTATTTTTGATTTTCGGTACTTATCTTCTCATAGCAAAGCCACCGTAAATTTAAAAAAAAAAATTTTTTTTTATATTATTATATTCATAACTTCAGTCCTTTTATGTCTTTATTTATACTATAATTAGAAAACTAAAAGACCAACTCGAAAAAATGTTAAGCCCCCAACATAAGTGTGTGTGAGGGGGGGGGTCAAAATCAAGCGACCTGAAGAAAATGAGAACGTTTTGAAATAAAATAAATAATGCATTATAAAGATCATTCATTGATACATAAACACTGAAAATTTCATTAAAATCTGATAATTCCCTGATTTTTGGTAAATTATTTTCTGTAGGGGAGGGTAAGTCATTTTGTCAAAAACGCATTTTAGGCTCATTTTGGGTATAGCTAGAATAAACTCAACCTTATTTGAACTTCAAGGGATATAATAGGGAACACAATTAGGAGTGAATCTCTGCACTTTTAGATGAGCCATATTGCCCCTGGTGTAATACTTATTGTCTTGGAAAATGGACAAAGTGACACGAGTTCAAATCCTGGACAAGTCTTGTTTGCTTTTCACATAGGACTTATATTCTTGGGAAAGGTATGTATCTAACTATTTTTTCTCCAGCTATGGGTAAATAGGACAGACTGGGCTCTTCAACCATGGTATGGCAACCGGTCTAGGAGAAGGAAAACTCCGAATTCAAATTGGTTTAAAAATTGACCATATGACACTGCTTATGTGGAGGGGTTGATATATATAAATATATATAAATTTTAATATCTTGTTGTTTTTTCTACAAACTTTCTACACATATTGTCGGATTCATATCCATTTTACCTTTCATACTGTCCACAGAAAAAACAAAATTGGAATTATTTAAATTATATCACCGGAGGCTCAGATTTCGAATATAATAAAGATCCTAACACTACGAATTTGTCATCATTACAGATTCCTGAAATTTTCCATCTTCTTCTATTGTACTGTTGGACTTATTATATATTTTTAAAACTTTCTTTTGTAGCCGGAACATTTTCCTGAACTTTTTGATATTTATATACACTTTTACTGCAAACTCTTTTGAGCTTTTCTAATGATAAAAATGCTTATAATTTTAAAAAATAAAATTTATTTTATTTTTAACACAAAATACGCATTTTAAAAATTAAAAAAAAAATTCCAGTACGGATTGAGGGAGAGCGTTGTGTTCCTCGTGATTAATGATATATTTATTTCGTCTTTCCGTTTACAATGTTGCTTTGATAAAGACCTCTTCATATTGGTCGAAACAGATTTCTGTCGTCAAAAATGTTTAACATCTTGTTGTTTTTTCTACAAACTTTACATATATATATAATATATATATATATATATATATATATAATATATATTATATATATTATATAAATAGTTAAACAATATTTTCGAGCCACTTACTTGAAACAAACATTCTTCTTAATGAATATGCATTCATGCTCACACACACACACACACACAATATTGATGTTTGTTTCGATGTCGTTTATAGTAAAAATATATATACACACACACACACACACACAACACCTAGAAAAATGCTCAATGTTNTAGAATCAAATATCCAACTATTTTAACCCTATACCTAAGAAAATTTTATTTTGCCCACCCAAATGCATGACTCCAAAATCAACAACTTTTCACCTATGTAGCTTACGGTCAGTCCATCGAAAAATTATCCTCTTCAATTTTCATATTTTTTTCTTAACATCTACTATTCTGCCTAAATTCATCAAAGAATTTTGTGTGGAGTAAAGTCTACTTTAGAAGATATGAACCTTGCCAAGTTCAGAGTTTTTTTCCTATGTACCTGCAGGATTTCAGTGAAAGATTATAATTAAAGACAATCATACTAATGCTCCATGAACTCTCAAATGTTGATATTGTGCTCAGTGACTTCTTAAACTATTCAATAATATTGTTTTTATCAATTAAAAAACAAAACAATTAAATACGAGGTGAGTCAAAAAGTAATGCCATTGTGTTTAGTACAGGTATAATTACCGACACAGGAACATGTATCATGAATTAAAATGAAGTTGGTCCTCTGTGGATCACCTCCCTACTTTCCCACACTCACTGTTTTTTTTTTATAAAAGATGAGGAGTATTGATTATAGGAATAAACTAGGTATACCCAAAAAAATCATTTGCTACGTTTTTAAAAATGAATTAAAAATAATTAAATCTATTATTTAAGGTCAAACTTTGTCTAAATCGATAAGTAGTAACATAATGACCATCATTAAAAAAAGAAAAAAATTAATTACATATGCAGTTTATTTTTAATAGATTTAAAAGGATTTGTTTTAGTCAATTTCAACGCGATCCGCCATTCTGTCTCTTTTTCAATGGTTTTAGGCGCTTGTTTCCAATTTTAATGTAACATTTGTGATTGCAAAAAAATTTACCAAAAATCAGGTAATTATCCGATTTTAATGAAATTTTCAGTATTGATTTATCAATTAATGAATTTTATAATGCATCAGTTATTTTAATTCAAAACTTTAATTTAGTATTTTTGCTATGAAAAATTAATATATAAAATTCATTTAAAATATGAAAAGCCTGATGTTAAATTTAAAATGTTATATTTTTAGATTCCTTATTTTATTACATCAAAGTATACTTTTTGAAGAAAAACTCTATTGAAAATGTACCCCCCCCTTTTTTTTTTTAAGCAGAAAAAATATCGATGTATAATTTTTTCTTTTATAAGATAATAGCCAATTAAATAATTATCGAAATGAGTAAAAAAGAAATCTCCAAAAAATTAATTATTTATTATTTTTTTACATTTTATTTTTGATTTTCGGTACTTATCTTCTCATAGCAAAGCCACCGTAAATTTAAAAAAAAAAAATTTTTTTTATATTATTATATTCATAACTTCAGTCCTTTTATGTCTTTATTTATACTATAATTAGAAAACTAAAAGACCAACTCGAAAAAATGTTAAGCCCCCAACATAAGTGTGTGTGTGTGTGGGGGGGGGGGTCAAAATCAAGCGACCTGAAGAAAATGAGAAAGTTTTGAAATAAAATAAATAATGCATTATAAAGATCATTCATTGATACATAAACACTGAAAATGTCATTAAAATCCGATAATTCCCTGATTTTTGGTAAATTATTTTCTGTAGGGGGGGGTAAGTCATTTTGTCAAAAACGCATTTTAGGACCATTTTGGTATAGCTAGAATAAACTCAACCTTATTTGAACTTCAAGGGATATAATAGGGAACACAATTAGGAGTGAATCTCTGCGCTTTTAGATGAGCCATATTGCCCCTGGTGTAATACTTATTGTCTTGGAAAATGGACAAAGTGACACGAGTTCAAATCCTGGACAAGTCTTGTTTGCTTTTCACATAGGACTTATATTCTTGGGAAAAGTATGTATCTAACTATTTTTTTCTCCAGCTATGGGTAAATAGGACAGACTGGGCTCTTCAACCTTGGTATGGCAACTGGTCTAGGAGAAGGAAAACTCTGAATTCAAATTGGTTTAAAAATTGACCATGTGACACTGCTTATGTGGAGGGGTTGATATATATAAATATATATAAATTTTAATATCTTGTTTTTTCTTCAAACTTTCTACACATATTGTTGGATTCATATCCATTTTACCTTTCATACTGTCCACAGAAAAAACAAAATTGGAATTATTTAAATTATATCACCGGAGGCTCAAATTTCGAATATAATAAAGATCCTAACACTACGAATTTGTCATCATTACAGATTCCTGAAATTTTCCATCTTCTTCTATTGTACTGTTGGACTTATTATATATTTTTTTAAACTTTCTTTTGTAGCCGGAACATCTTCCTGAATTTTTTGATATTTATATACACTTTTACTGCAAACTCTTTTGAGCTTTTCTAATGATAAAAATGCTTATAATTTAAAAAAATAAAATTTATTTTATTTTTAACATAAAATACGCATTTTAAAAATTAAAAAAAAAATTCCGGTACGGATTGAGGGAGAGCGTTGTGTTCCTCGTGATTAATGATATATTTATTTCGTCTTTCTGTTTACAATGTTGCTTTGATAAAGACCTCTTCATATTGGTCGAAACAGATTTCTGTCAGCAAAATTTTTTAACATCTTGTTGTTTTTTCTACAAACTTTCTACATATATATATATATATATATATATATAGTTAAAAGAATATTTTCGAGCCACTTACTTGAAACAAACATTCTTCTTAATGAATATGCATTCATGCTCACACACACACACACACACACACACACACATATTGATGTTTGTTTTGATGTCGTTTATAGTAAAATATATACACACACACACACACACACAACACCTAGAAAAATGCTCAATGTCATTTTTTGATACACACACACACACTTACACATACACCATAAAAAAAGAATATTTGATGTCATATTTCAAACCGTCTACCTTTCCAGCGTTTCTTCTTCAAATTTCAAATTTTGAACAGATTGATAAACAAGGACTATCACAGTCTTCCTCATTATTCTGTGATAACATTTTTTTTTCTTAATCTTCCTTATATCAACAAAAGCCCTGAAGAAGATCTACTTAACTGATCGAAACACTGCAGTGTCGGCTAATAAACTTACCACTCGTTTTATTTAAACCTGTGTTTTTTCAAATTTCTCACTATACTACACATATATATATATATTGTTAAATAATTACTTGTTAGTTACAGTAGGAATATATCCAAACTTCTACTGAAACCAAATGTATTTCATTAAGAGTTTGTGTGGAAAAGAGGAATATGGTGGGAGGACGAAAAAAAAAATATTCGGAGAAGGAAATAAGGGGTTTAGCGAATCAAAGTCAAGTTAATTATATACAACCACAACAGAGGGGCAAAAAAGAACACGAGCACCCCCCAAAAAAAACAAAAAAACAAACAAAAACTAAAAACTAAACAGACTGTACTTTTTGCTCCCTCTCAGTCTTCTCTCTTTACACTCACTTCATTTTCTCTTTTTATTCCTCCCCCCCTCTCTATAACTTTCTGCACTTCAGTTTTCTCCTTTCTGTGTCATGTAGTGTTCTTTCTCTCTTTTTCAATTTCCCTTTCCTTCTCACTCATTCTCTTTCACTTTCTCCTTCTCACTTATTCTCTTTCACTTTCTCCTTCTCACTTATTCTTTTCACTTCTCCTTCTCACTTATTCTCTTTCACTTTCTCCTTCTCACTTATTCTCTTTCACTTTCTCCTTCTCACTCATTCTCTTTCACTTTCTCCTTCTCTCTCTTCACTTTCTCCTTCTCACTCATTCCTTTCACTTTCTCCTTCTCACTCATTCTCTTTCACTTTCTCCTTCTCACTTATTCTCTTTCACTTTCTCCTTCTCACTTATTCTCTTTCACTTTCTCCTTCTCACTCATTCTCTTTCACTTCTCATCACTCATTCTCTTCACTTCTCCTTCTCACTTATTCTCTTTCACTTCTCCTTCTCACTCATTCTCTTTCACTTTCTCCTTCTCACTCATTCTCTTTCACTTCTCCTTCTCACTTATTCTCTTTCACTTTCTCCTTCTCACTATTCTCTTTCACTTTCTCCTTCTCACTTATTCTCTTTCACTTTCTCCTTCTCACTCATTCTCTTTCACTTTCTCCTTCTCTCATTCTCTTCACTTTCTCCTTCTCATTCTCTTTCACTTTCTCCTTCTCACATTCTCTTTCACTTTCTCCTTCTCACTCATTTCTTTCACTTTCTCCTTCTCACTCATTCTCTTTCACTATCTCCCTCCCCCTCATTCTCTTTTACTATTAATTACTATACTTCTCTCTTCTGTATCACTTTCTAGTCTTCCTCTCTTTTTTTCAGCATGACCTTCTTTACTGACCACTACATGACCTTTAGGCACCCCTTTTTGATCACGATTAAGAAAGGACAGGTTTTTCATTTACACCATCAATATCCGGTTGTTTTAACAGACGATTTTAAATTTTTAAAAAAATTATAAAACTAACCCCTAACTCTAGCCCCTAACAAACAACCAGATATTGACGGTGTAAATGAAAAACATGTCCTTTCTTAATCGAGATCAAAAAGGGGTGCCTAAAGGTAATACGGTCCAGCCCATTTGTAAACCTTTTATTATTATAATTATTTGAATAGAATGAATTCTGAGGTGAATAGATAGTGGATTTTGAAATATCCCATTATGCAGGTAAAAAATACCAAGAAAATTTTATACAGCCATGGGGGACATTTGGTAGGCAAAGAGTTAAAGACAGTTTCTCCTCTGCTGAGAGATATTTCTAATTTTTTAAACATTTTTATCACCCTAAATTCCTGTGAACAAATAAAAAAAACTACACCATGGGGACTCTTCCCTTTAGTTATGGTGGAATACTTCAATATGTTGTACATCATGTAATGGTAGCTTTTCTTCTAACTTTGTGGATTTGAATATCAAAAGATTGTAAAATAGAATTATAATAAAATATAATGTTAAATTTAATCCTTGGGAAAGGTACGAATCCCTCATCCCTGGGTTAAATCTTCTACAAGGATTGCTTTGGCATTAAATAACCCATGAAGGTTGATATGCCATTAAACAAAGAAATCAAACCAAACCTTTTATGTATATATATATGTATATATATAAAGTGTTATTATGGGTCCAACGGGAGAAAATTAAATATTTTATAAAAAAAAGGAGGTCTGCAAAATGGATTATATTTTTAGAAAATTTTTTCTTATTTTTATCTTACATTTGCGACACGTGTTTCAGATCTTCTGATATCTTCTTCAGGCATTGATTAATCATGAATATGAATGTGTACATGCATGTATGTGTGTATATATATATATATATATATATATATATATATATATATATATATATATATATATGGGCCGGTTTAGCTCAGTCGGTAGAGTGTTCGGCTAGAAACCACAATACCGGCCCCCGCCAACTCAGTATGAGTAGCACAGGATCTGTGCGGTAAAGTAAGGAATTGATGGTAGGTGTGGTGCTCCACCTCAGATGCTAAAATAATCTCCTTCGTCTAGCGATATTGAAAAGGGGATAGACTCCCTCGCTGTCTGGTTGATACCGACATTAGGCCACCACAACGACTTTACTTTTACTTTTTATATATATGTACCGTAGTCCTTTTCTTTCTTGGTACTAAAACTATAACCGTAATTGCGGCTGCGGTGTATACTATGTAGCGGGCCTCGTCCACGTGCCTCCAAATTCACCGTGCTAAAATGGTGCCGATAGAAATTATAACATGAGAAACATGTCGTCACAACTGCCAGCCTTTATTATCGTGCTCGTATAGTGGGCTCGTACCAGAGAGGAGGAAAGGCAAAGAGAGAGAGAGAGAGAGAGAACACTACTAGATCACTGTGCTCTCATGAGGGACCCAAGGTCAGGTCCGTACCCTACGACCGCGGCCGGCAAAAAGAGGCTGATCGCTTTCTTTTTTGTTCCATGTCACCACGTGGCTTCCGGTCAACACCCGACTTCCGCTTGCGGTCAACACCCGACTTCCGCTTGCGGCTCAATTCTCCGTTCGGGGTCACGCTACGGTCAAACCATCGTTCATCCTGTTTTAAGCCTTTATTATTTCTTCCTCCTCCTTCCATTAGTAGTCCTAGCTCACAAAAGTCAGGAATATACCCATCTTGCAACATATATATATATATACAAGGGTCATTTAATAAATAAGGTGAATTTTGCCTTATGAGTTGGCTTACAAGTAAGCAGTTTACAGTTGCAATTTTTTTTCAAGGAAATCATATAGTGGTGGGTCCTATCGTGTTCCAGAAGATTGTCAGTATGACCTTCTCTACTGACTGCTGTGCCTGGAAATTTTTCTTTACCAGAGAGTCAGTGTGTTTTCCACTCCATGAACTGTCTTTTAGACTCTGGCTTATTGTAGTAGCACATGCATACTTAGCCTATTTGTAAACACTTATCTGACAAAAAAAAATGCTTTTCCATACACTTCACACATTCTTCTGTAAATTTTTGGTTTTGAGAATTGACCTGTTCTTCTTATTTTTTTCCTTTTTTTCCTTTTTATCTTTCTATAATTATTTCATATATGGTTACTGTTGAATATTCTTTTAAAATGCCATCAGTCAGTTATTTAAATGTTTTAAAAGTCAAATGGAAAGAATTATTAAAATGCATGGTTGTCAGTTAGTGGTTAAATGTTATCTCTTTTTGCAAAAATGCCCTTTTTGTCCGTAATTATTAAAATACTAACATCATTTCTATTATAAATGATAGAATTACTTGACACTTCTACTTGGGTTAAATCGAACTTAACGGACCTAAATTCCACCATCGTATGTAACCCCGCCGAAAAGGAAAAAAAATACCAAAAATCAGGGAATTTAATGAAATTTTCAGTGTTGATACATTAATGAATAAAAGATATAATGCACCAGTTATTTTATTTAAAAACTTTTACATTTTTTTCAGGTCAGTTAACTTTGAACCATAACACTCTTTTACTTTCCTTCTCTCTTTGAATCTCTCTTTCACTTTCCTTCTCTCTTTTTGGCTCTCTCTTTCACTTTCCTTCTCTCTTTTTTCTCTCTTTCACTTTCCTTCTCTCTTTTGGCTCTCTCTTTCACTTTCCTTCTCTCTTTTTGGCTCTCTCTTTCACTTTCCTTCTCTCTTTTGGCTCTCTCTTTCACTTTCCTTCTCTCTTTTGGCTCTCTCTTTCACTTCCTTCTCTCTTTTTCTCTCTTTCACTTTCCTTCTCTCTTTTTGGCTCTCTCTTTCACTTTCCTTCTCTCTTTTTGCTCTCTCTTTCACTTTCACTTCTCTCTTTTTTGCTCTCTCTTTCACTTTCCTTCTCTCTTTTTGCTCTCTCTTTCACTTTCCTCTCTTTTTTCTCTCTTTCACTTTCCTTCTCTCTTTTTGGCTCTCTCTTTCAAAATGTTTTTAGATTTTTTTCAGGACAGTTAATTTTGAACCATGTATCTTTGAAAATCTGTGTTACGCCTCAAATATATGTGGTTCAAATTAACTGACCTGAAAAAATGTAAAATTTTAAAAATGAAATAAGTAGTGCATTATGTGTTTTTATTCATTAATATATTAACACTGAAAATTTCATAAAAATTGTATCCATGCGTCCAAGTGTTTTTTTTCCTCCCCTCACCATTACCAATATTTTCTTGGAAATGAATTAAACTGTATGGGGGTACAAGGTAGGGGTTAGATGGCTTTAGTTGTTCATAGATAAAAACTCTACAATTTATTAAGAAACTTTAGTTGGAACCCATCAAATTTCCCTGGGGACTCAGTCAAATCAAATCCTTGCATCCCAGGATTCTCTAAATTAAAAAGCTAAGTCGATACCTATATAAAGCTGCTCAGGGCACCTCACATGGTTTAATGGTTAGCAATCTAGATCTGCAAACCATTGTTAGTGAGTTTGATTCTCATTGGGTGCTCCATACTTCTAGCCTTGTGCCACATCTAAGCTAAGCTCAGTAGCTAACTATATAAAGCTGCTCAGTAACAGATTGCAAAATTTTATATTTTCAGCCGTGTGTGTGTGTGGGGGAGGTAATAGTGGTAAGTAGATATAAGGGTTCTAAAAGTTAATACATTTCTTATATATTATAAATCATTATATGACTATTTTTTTTCTTTCCAGGTAAGATTCCACTTTTTCACAAATGAAGTGAAACTGCCTGATGTCCTGAAAACAGGTTTGTTCACTCAAATCACATTTTATAAACTTTGTTATATATATATATATATATATATGATGGACTCTCCCGTCGATCGACGTATGAGTGTTCATACAAATGAACGTCCACACAGTGATTTGTTTATAGTGGTGAAGGCTTGTGTTGGACCATCCACACTTTTTGGCACAGTCGATAGGAAAGAATTGGTGCATCAAGGGTTGCCACAAACCCAATCAACGACCAACCTCAGGAATTTTAAATTCAGAGTTATCCCTCTCCTATACTGGTTACCTACCCTAGGCTGAAGAGCCCAGTCTGCCCTACTATTTAACCCATAGCTGGAGGGAGAATATATATTCATACCTTTCCCAAGGGTATTAGCGCTATGTGAAATGCCAACAGCTTCGTCTAGGAATTGAACTCGAATCGACGAGTCCATTTTCTACGACTCTAACCACTAACCCATGCGCCTCCATATATATATATATATATAATAAATAAATAAAAAAAATAAGATAAATATATAAAGGTTTTACATATCTATTTATTAGGTGACAAAGAAAGGAACATTCATGACCATATTGGTTTCATGCGATGCAATCATCAGGTGAAGATGTTTCAAATGTCAAAATCAGACATTTGAAACATCTTCACCTGATGATTGCATCGCATGAAACCAATATGGTTGTAAATGTTCCTTTGTCACCTAATAAATAGATATGTAAAACCTTTATATATTTATCTTATTATATTATATAACAGCTCTATTTTATATTGAGCACTCTACCAATAATACTGCCTTTGGTACACCATTCCAGCAAAAGCTGAAACAGTGACCATCTCACACTATAGTGTGTGTGTGTATGTATATATATATATATATATATATATATATATATATATATATATATATATCCAAATGACTGGTAGTAAGGGATGATTCCACCTGGGATCTCACTACATAGCCATACTGTATGCTCCTTTAGGTGCAAACAAATATTCATACAAGGATTTTTATAAATCTTTAAAGAGAGCTCAATGTATAATAATCAATAAATTATATTAAATACAGAGCAATATTTAATTTTCAAAGAAAGAAAAAACTGAACAAACCGTCATTCCATAATAAATTTATTTCGACCAAAACCTCAAAAGGCTTTTAAAAATTTTGACAAAATTTTTTAAAATCCTTAAGAGAGTAGCTTCTTCAGACGGAGATTACAAAATGAAGGAATTCACCTAAAGACAGTTTCACCAGAAAAATCAGGTCAAACAGCAAGTATAAGGATTAAATTCTAATTTTAAGAAAGAGGTACAAAGTATAAACAATTTCCTGTTCGGCTGACATTCTCAAAAAAAAAAAAGAAAAAAAAAAAAAAAAAAGAGATATGTATATATAATTAAACCTTCAGTTTAAATGATTTTCAAAGATTTTGAAGAAACAGATTTTGAAAAAAAAATATATTGTAAGATTGTTTTACATTACGATTAGGTGAAAGATCGGATGCCCTTGTGGCATAATGGTTACTCAATCATTGCCGTGGTGCCCTAAATTTTAAGGGGTCCACCAAATCAATTAGCGTCATGGCTTAGAACAGTATCTGGTTGGTTTGCAGATGCAGCTTCTTAGATCATTACTTATGGCTGGATACAGAATAAAATAAATGGCCGATAATCACACGTGAAGAAAAGGTCTTGGATGACAAATTATGATAAATACATTGGTTTCCCATTAAACTAACCCTAACCCCTAACCCTAACCTCGTCTTCTTTTTTTTCTCTAGTAGATCAATAAATAAATGAATAATTTATCAGTCAAGAGTGGTTCCCCTTTGTTCATGTTAGACTTATAGGAAATAACCAATACATTTTTATTGTCAGCTACAGCTCAGTGTTAGCACAGACTTGGGGTAGAGTGGGTTGTTGTTGGTGGTGAAGGGACACTGGCTAGTCTGTATGCTTTGGCTGGTTTTCTGACTTTGTCTGTTGAATGAAAATGTGTGTTGCTTTTATATGGATTCAGCCTCTTTGTCTTTTGTCTTGCCAAGTTCACTCTACTTCTTTTGTGTTAACGCCTCTCTGTTATGGTATCTGAATAATCGGATCAGGTTTTGAAATGAAACATTTGGACTTGTATTGTATTCAGCTGTATAAACATAAAAACACGCACTGTGAAATGGACTTTTGTGGGTGGTGCGGGGGCGTGTGCGCAGGCGGATATGCTGCAATTTGTTTTCTATTGAGATGTATATATTGATTTCTCTCAAGTAATTTTGAACAATTTATTCTTTTATTTTATTTTTTAAAAAATTTTAATTTTTTTTTAGTTTGGAGTAAAGATGAATGCATTTGTAATATAATGATGATATAACTCGGCAAGAAAGAATAAAAAATTTTTTTGTGAATATGCAAACATGTTGATTTGTTTGTTTTGTTTTGTTTTACGGCATATCAACCTCAGTGGGTCATTTAATGCCGATAAAGTTTTGAAATAAATCAATTCTTAATGGATAATACAATTTTTTTATAATACATTTTTCTATTTAACCCATAGATGGGACCCTAACAGGTACTACCACTCCGGGTCAGAGTGGACCAGGGAGCAATGATGATGAAGGGGTGCTCCACATTCCCCAAACCTCCAAAACTGGAACCTCACCATCAGATAGAGTTTAACGTCATTCCCAGGACATGTAGACCCGCAACCACCGCCTTCTATGATAAAAAGGGGTTGGGGCTTGCCATAAGGGCAATAGGGTTGGGAAAATCATATAGGTGCTAGGGCTTGACATGACCAGCCGATTGATCGGAGGGGGCCTCTCCGACCGCCCGTCTAGCCAAGATAGGGCCAAAGTGGAGTATTGCATGTCATGAACTGCTCATCCACCTGGGCTCTATCCTTAAGCACCACGAGTCGCCACCCACGGCCAACAGGTGCCCCATTGGGAGTCTTACCCCTCTGCAGAGATGCAGTCAGTGCATTCTAACGCCCCAGCTGACAGGGCGGCAAACATGTTGAAATAAAATGATCTATGAATCAATGCACTCTATAATTTCTATTTAGATTTTTCAATCTATTCTCATCTTTGTTATAAACACAATGTTTCGGCTGATGTGCCCTCCGGCCTTCTTCAGGTGTTTCTTGTCAAACTCTGGAACCTTCGTGGAATTTCAAACCAAAACCTTTATTGAGTATCTGGCCGCCAATCTTGGCCAGATGTAAAAGGACTTAAAGTAAATAAGTAAGTAAGTCAATAGTATCCGGTGGTCTAGTATCCTTTGGTAAGTCAATAAGTCCTGTGGTATAGTACTACGTTCCATCGTCCACAAAGATCCAAGTAGTAATGAGCTAAGATTAGAATTAGCCAATATAAATACAACAACAGCAGCAGCAGCACTGCCAGTGATTGGATAAAAGGTTGCCTTCCCTGGTCACGTGGTAGTCAACGAGTCTCTATTTAGAAGTAGATATTTACCACACGCCTTATATACCAAAAAATTCCAACACAATTCACTGGTGTAGACTGTTCTCATTCAACTAACGATTATCGGGTACAAGTGTTTAGCTATGTTAAGTATTCTATGTTATTATCACCCGTGGTCTAGATTGAACATGCAACCTAAGGATGATTGTCTCTTAGAACTGTATTAACTCAATCCTTATGCCTGTGGTGCTGTGTGTCCAATAACAATAAAGATGAGGACAACAGTCTGAAAAATCCAAATAATACAAATTATCAAGCCCTAACTCAAAAATTCAGACAAATAGCAGTCTATCGTGTTGTTAAGTAGGAGGAAGAGAAATCCTTGAATTTGCTACGGAATCCTTAACATGGGACATTGTTTTCCATTGATCTTTTGAGTTTATTTTCAAATATGGATAGACTGATACAGATAGACAAATAGGAATAGATTAAAACATAGACAAAGCAAAAATAGTGATAGATAGATAGGAAGATACATATGTACGAACTAAGGTAGATATATATGTACGAGTGTACTAAGATAGATGTAGGTAGATAATATATATATATTTAAAATGGACTCTTGTCGATTTAAAAAAAAAAAAATATATATATATATATATATATATATATATAGTAGACTTATGATATGTACGTGCGGCGTGCGGGCAAAGGTAGACTTATGATATGTACGAGCGTGCAAAGGTTGACTTATGATATGTACGAGCGTGCAAAGGTAGACTTATGATATGTACGAGCGTGCAAAGGTAGATAGATGTACGTGCAAAGGTAGACTTATATATGTTGCTACTACGTGCGGCAAAGGTAGACTTATGATATGTACGTGCGGGCAAAGGTAGACTTATGATATGTACGTAGGTAGACTTATGATATGTACGTGCAAAGGTAGACTTATGATATGTACGTGCGGGCAAAGGTAGACTGTATGTGTATATACGAATACACTGAAACAGATAGAGGTAACATAGATCTTTCTAATATGGGTTCTAGTGCCTGCATGCATGGACAAAGCAAAATAGTTACATAGTAATATATATATATATATATATATATATATATATATATATAAACGATATTTAGATAGATCAACTGAGAAAAAGTGAGAGATATGAACAGACTGATATATAAATATATAGATAGGTATTTACAGATTCAAATAGAGAGAAAGAGATTGAAATAATTTGATCTTCCGACTATCATTGTCTTCTCTTGTTGTCTGTTACGTCTCTCGGAAATGCACTGAACGTATTTTTATTATTTATCCATTTTTTTTTTTTTTTTTTTTTTTTTTTTTTTTTTGTTAAAATATGGAAATGATATTAAATGTATTCTCCCACTCAAGATATTATTATTTTCTTTTTTTCTGTTTTTTTTTTTTTTTTTGCATTGACTGAAATATTTCTTCGTAATGATCCATTATAAGTTTACCCAACATAATTTCTCGTATGCAAAAGAATAGAAAAATTTCTTTTTACATGGGTTTTTGTGCTCAACAGACAGAAAACTCACTTGTAATTCTGTCTGTAAATAGTACTACCTCCATTCTGTAATAGTTGTGACGTTTTAATGTATGGAATTTGTATGCAATGGTAAAAATCTATTATGGGATAGATTGGTTAGCAGAGTCTGGCATAAGGTTATCAGAATTGAGAACTCATTGAGGTTTTAGTGTATGGAATTTGTATGCAATGGTAAAAATCTATTATGGGATAGATTGGTTAGCAGAGTCTGGCATAAGGTTATCAGAATTGAGAACTCAATGAGGATTGAACTTGTTACTCAGTTTATTTTTTTTATTACCGTTTAGCTCAGTCGGTAGGCATCCAACTAGGAACCACAAAGTTCCAGGTTTGACACTGGTCCTTGCCAACTCGGCGTATGAGTATTACAGGGATCTGTGCAGTAAAGTGAGGAGCTGATGGTAGGTGTGGTGCTCCACCTTGGATGCCAAAAAAACAAATCTCCTTGGTCTAGCGCTAGTGAAAAGGGGATAGCCTCCTTCACTGTCTGGCTGATAACGACTTTAGGCCACCCGATGACTTTTTTCACTTACCTTGCTGACCATTGCATTTTTGACATTGTCATTGGAGTCCTAAAATGAGATAGATTAGCACTATATATATATATATATATATATATATATATATATATATATATACAAGTGCTTAATTGGAGTCGTACCTAATTTTGAAAATTAATTAATTAATTAATAATGAATTAGGCGGGAATGCCTATTTAAATGTATGGCTAAACAAATCGAGAAAAATCAATCTCTGTATGTACATTTCGGCCTATTAGGCCTCATCAGCAGAGCTATAGATCGGAAGATCGCCCTGTGCGTGATTTGAAACCGGACTGCCAAGCTGACAGGCCGATACCATAACCCCTACACCAAACAGACTTCTTAGATTTTATGATTTGTTTAGAGTAGGTTAACATTCCACTTCTAGTGACTTTTATTACACAACGATATGATAAGTTGTAAACACGGTTTGTTTTGAATGGCTTTTTTGCCGACAATTTTTGGGAGAATAAGTGCTTAATTGGAGTCGTACCTAATTTTGAAAATTAATTAATTAATAATGAATTATTTGGGAGAATATGTGCTTAATTGAAGTCGTACCTAATTTTGAAAATTAATTAATTGATAATTAATGAATTAGGCATACCTGTTCAAATGTAAGGCTAAACAAATCGAGAAAAAGTCAATCCCTGTATATACATTACATACTATGGAGTACAAGTTAGAGGTTAGACGGCTTTAGTTGTTCATAGAATTTATATACAATTTATATACAATTTAGTTGGGACCCATCAAATTTCCCAGAGACTCGTTTAAATCAAATCCTTGCATCCCAGGATACACTAAATTAAAAAAGCATCATGGGTATGTGTGCTCTCAGCACAACCTGATGATGATATTAAAAATCACAAGAGCTAATTGTTTTGTTTAACCCATTCATTGCTATGGTCTCAATAGTAGATAGTCAGTTTAGCGTCACAGACAAGATAAATTGATTGATTGATTTTAATGGCATGTAATCTGTCTAGTGTTAACTATTGTATGTACATGTCTGAGTTTTCTAAAATACTATTTCTCTGAATGTTTGAGATGAGGCTTGATAATTAGTATTATCTGCATCATTCGGACTATTGTCCTCATCTTCATTGTTATCTGTACAACGTTTCAGCCGATATGCCCTCCGGCCTTCTTCAGGAATTTCTTCTTGGACTCTGGAACATTCTTTTCAAACTCTGGAAACTTCTTGTCGTAATCAGGAGCTATCACGGAACTTTGAACCTAACCCTTTTCATTTATTTATTCTCATTCCGCTAACCATAGCTGGGGTAGGAGCTGTGTTAATTATTTTTCTATGTTACTGCTGCCTGTCAGGATTGAACCTGGAATCCAATGGCAGTAACATAGAAAAATAATTAACACAGCTCCTACCCCAGCTATGGTTAACAGAATGAGAACAAGATAACCCCGTGGACTGAATAAAGGGTTTGGTTCAAAGTTCTGTGATGATTCCTGACTACGACAAGAAAGTTCTTGAGTTTGAAAAGAAGGTTCCCGAGTCTGACCAGAAACATACCTGAAGAAGTCCGGAGGGCATATTGGCTGAAACGTACAGATAACAATGAAGATGAGGACAATAGTCCGAATAACGCAGATAATACTTTTCTAAAATATGTTTAATTTGTTAGTTATTAAACATGTTTAATATATTAGTGCCAGTGTTAAATTCTATTTTATTCATGTTAGTTTAAAAGAAAAATATATACTAATTGCTTCTAGGATTTTTTTTTATTGTTATTCTTATAGAAGATATTAGTATTATTAATGAGGATTTCTGTATATTGGCTGATGTGAATTTGCCAGTGCTATTATTAGTTAGA
This sequence comes from Doryteuthis pealeii, assembly GCA_023376005.1. Lineage (NCBI taxonomy): Eukaryota > Metazoa > Mollusca > Cephalopoda > Myopsida > Loliginidae > Doryteuthis > Doryteuthis pealeii. The sequence goes on along the minus strand of CM042178.1, from coordinate 31,913,107 downwards.
TGTTTTATGATGCAAATATCTGATAGGTGGTATGTATAGTGATGGAAGAGGGTGGTTGTAGTGTGGCCAATGTAGGTATTAATTTTTAAATATATATTATATATATATATATATATATATATATATATATAGTTAAGAGTAAGGAAATGAATCCGATGGTATATGTATAGATAAAAGGGTATGAAAACACACAATATTGTTAAAATGAAAATATTTTATATCATTCATAGCTAATATTGAACAATATTTCGATTTACAAAAAAATCATCATCAGATATATATATATATATATATATATATATATATATATATATATATATATATGGTGATTGTCGCTTCTTGACAGAATAAGGCCATTTCTACAAGTAGTCCAGATGTGAGCAGTTGTGAGCACGCAGATGGCCCACGGAACCAGCTTGTTTTTATGTACCCAGTCACACATGAGATCCTCGGCATGCAGGCGCTGCCACACAGGTCAAACTTCCTTATAGGGAATGTTTCCATGGCGTCCGTCATGTGTCGCTTCAGAATAGAGGGCTCGAGTCACCTTATCTCAAACTTCTTACAGCTATCATCGGTGTCTGCCCCTTATCGAGATACTTCCCTGTCATGATGCCAGTACGTGGTTTGGGGTTTCCCAATCTCTCCAAATCGGGATGTGTCCAGACATTCCAGGTGGCTATTCTTAGCCTTGTTTTGTGTTTTATTTTCTTGTTTACGCCTAGCTAATGTGGACATCCGTCGAAGTGCTGGTCTCTGGCCAGCTTGACAGGCATTTTTGTTTAGATCACCTTTTGTAGATAATTCCGAAATGACTGTGTGAACAGTGTTAACCAAGGGGCTGCTCCTTCACCCAAAGCCTCGCAGAGGCACGTTGCTGACGTTAAGTAGGTCAGGAATCACGCTGTGTATATATATATATATATATATATATATATATATATACAGTGATGCTGATAACTTTTTAATTTAGTGCGTCCTGGGACACACATATTTGCTTTGAATGAGTCCCCGGGAAAATTTATGGGTCCCTACTGATGCCATCTAACTCCTACCCTGTAAACTATCCTATGTAATTCGTTTCTAAGAAACTATTGAAATGTATTTGCAGTTAGCTTGATATGGTGAGGGAAGAAAAAAGAAAACACTGGGATGCATGGATATGATTTTACTGTGTCCTTTTAGATTTTTGTGTGTCAGGGATGCAAGATGCGCATCTATCAGTATCTCTGTATGCAAGTTTAGGCCCTTTTCTTAAGGGAAAAAATTAAGATAAGCTAAAATTTAAATTAAAAATTATTTTTTTAATAAAAGTTTAAAGAATGGAGGAAGTGGTTCATATCGAAAAATTTTGGGCCATACATAGGTAAAGGAAAAAAAAGCATTCCTTTATTTTATACAAGGAGCAGCTACCCAGTGTCACCTGGGTAGAGGTGGGGAGTTAAAAAAAGAAAAGAAAAAGAAAAGGTAGTCTCAAAAATCCATTATTTTTTAATTGCAAGTTGGACCCTCGCAGGAGGCCCCATTAAAATCCCCACGTAAAAAAAGACCTTGCATTGATACAAACACCCTGAAAAGAAAAATTCATGTCTCCAATTTAAAATATTAATGCAAAAAAAAAAAAGATTCCATGCTGTTATCATTTCAATTTTATCTTTTAATCATATTCATGAATATAAATCAAATCTTCATTATTTTTCCTCAAAAAGCAAGATCTGGTAATAGTGAACGTATGTGTGTGTGTGTGTGTATATATATATATATATATATATATATTTACTATCTTTTAATTATCTTCATGAATATAAAACAAATCTTCATTATTTTTCCATAAAAATCAAGATCTGGTAATAGTGAATGTGTATATATATTTATATATAGACCTGCCAACCCACACTCAGTGACAGACATCTAAAAATATAAATATAATAGATTTTGTCTGTTACATATTTACGTCATTCTGTTGTTGACTTAACTTTTATTGACCCAGAAAAATTGATATATATATATATATATATATATATAATGTGAGTGTGTGTCATTATAAATTAGTAACAAAATGATCAATTAAATGTTGTATGCAGAAACACAGTTGTGATTCCCTCGGGGTGGATCTGCAATTGTCACATCTTTTTATATGAAGTGACAGTTCTAACAAAAGTGAACACAAAGTATTTAATGCTTTTCAAATCGTAAAAGATTTTTACATCAAGAATTAAGAATCTGTGCCTGAAGCCTAACAAAATCGTTGGCCCTTAATAATGATCTACTGTGTTCTGCCACTGTAGTAGTTTAGATCATCCTACACCACCCTATTGGCTATGGTTATAGAATACGCCCACTGCAAAGGGGTAAGACCCTAAACCCAATGACGCTACCTGTTGGCCATGGGTGGTGATCTTTGAGGCTTAAGGACAGAATCTTGGTGGCTGAGCAGTCCTTCACATGCAACACTCCAATTTGACTTTTACTTAGGCAGTAAGAGAGGCTCTTTTTGATCAATCGGCTGGTCACATCGATGGCCTAGCACTTATATAATTGTCCTGACCGTATTGCTCTTATGGTAAACTCCCAATCTTATTTTATCATATATGATAAGAGGGCTGAGGGTCTTAGTGTAATGGGTATGATATTAATTCTTAACATCCTGTTGAGATTTTTCTAAGTCCAGAGCATTCCTATAAGGATATATAAAAAAAAAATGGCTAAAAATGACCTTCGCATCTAAAGTTACCTTTTAATTTTCCTTAAATCAAAGATTTCTACATATGTTTAATATTAAATTTAAACAAAGGCTATTGTTTGGGACTGATTAGTTAAAACGAATGTGACTTCCAACCGGGTGGAATGAGGTGGTATAAGACTTTAACTCTTAAAGTCCTATACCACTGCATCTAGTGGTGAATTTCCTGTTCCGGAGCTCTGGGGAGTTTGGAGTTGGAGTACCCCTTCATCGCCATTACCCCCAGGTCTACTCTGATCTGGAGTGGTAGTACATGTTAGGGTCCGATCTACAGGTTAAATAGATTTTAAAAATTAGTTTTAAAAATGTGTTAAAAAAAAAAAAAGAGTTAAAAAAAATAGCAATTGAATTCCTTATTACTTTTTAAGACTAGGTTGCATGTTAAATTATATATAACGTGGCTGGTCACGTTGTCTGAATGAATGAGAACAGGCTTTCAAAAAAGATATTATATGGACAACTACCAAATTCTAAGCATTCTATTGGATTTCACTCTTATGCTACAAAGACAAATTGAAGGACAATTTGAAATGCCTCAACATTGGCCTGAGTACCTCTAAAACAAAAAAAATCAGACTCCAGCTTGAGAAAATTTCATCTGTCAGTGTGGCTTCATAACTCGCAACAAGACTGGGCTAGTATCACACTCGAGAAAACACAAATAAAATATCTTGATAGCATGCACAATGTGGAAGGAAATGAGCCATTCACTGCTGGCCCTCATTTATTGATTATGATAGGAGAGTCCACTATATATATATATCTTATTATAATGGAGATTGTGGGTTTTTCTGTCTGTAACCGAAACTAAATCACTACTCAAGTCACAATTCCCTTAGTTATTGACGTCACATTCACCATGAATTTATTTTTTTATTTAAACCTCAATTATTGATGACATTGTTATATCTTATTAATACTGTTGGGTTAATCTACATACTAATAACATGCAAATATATTTATATATACAACAATATAGCGGTTTACAGTGTGAACGAGAAGGCTAATTTGCATATTGATATTAAGAATTTGATTTTAATAAATATATGCTTAGTATTATTGATTTCTAATTGTTTGGTTTTCTCTTAACGAATCTGAGCAAAAATCTCGGGGATAAATCTTAAAAGAAATCCATAAACAAGACGAAAGAACTGTAATTTTATTAAATACTTCATAATCTAACTAAATAGATAAATTAGGAAAAATGAAACACTGTAGTGATGGAAAATGATGGAAGAGTTAGATTTAAAGCTGTTCTATTTTTCGATTATACCCCCTTAGTTTATAATTTTTTAAATAGTTTCTAATTCGATACAATATTTTATTACAGAAAAACCTAAATACTTGCACCCGAAGGGTGCATATATTTGCAAGTGTTTAATATTAAATTTAAACAAAGGCTATTGTTTGGGGCTGATTAGTTAAAATGAATGTAACTTCCAACCGGGTGGAATGAGGTGGTATGAGGTGGTATAGGACTTTTAAGAGTTTTAAACTGAATCTAGTGGTGAATTTCCTGTTCCGGAGCTCTGGGGAGTTTGGAGTACCCCTTCATCGCCATTACCCCCAGGTCTACTCTGATCTGGAGTGGTAGTACATGTTAGGGTCCGATCTACAGGTTAAATAGATTTTAAAATTAGTTTTAAAAATGTGTTAAAAAAAAAAGAGTTAAAAAAAATAGCAATTGAATTTCTTATTACTTTTTGAGACTAGGTTGCATGACTGTTAAATTATATATAACGTGGGCTGGTCACGTCTGAATGGATGAGAACAGGCTTTCAAAAAAGATATACGGACAACTACCAAATTCTAAGCATTCTATTGGATGTCATTCTTATGCTAGAAAGACAAATTGAAGGACAATTTGAAATGCCTCAACATTGACCTGAGTACCTCAAAAAAAAAAAAAAAAAAAAAAAAAAAAAAATCAGACTCCCGCTTGAGAAAATTTCATCTATCAGTGTGGCTTCATAACTCGCAACAAGACTGGGCTAGTATCACACTCGAGAAAACACAAATAAAATATCTTCTTGATAGCATGCACAATGTGGAAGGAAATGAGTCATTCACTGCTGGCCCTCATTTATCGATTATGATAGGAGAGTACACACACACACACACACACACACACACACACACATATATATATATATATATATATATATATATATATATATATAACACGGAAATTTTTTACTTTGGTTTTCATGCTTTTGCGCATTCTGTCTGATGAAGGGTTACAGAAATTCACGTTATATATATATATATATATATATATATATATAGCATTATCACTGATATTGAGCACTCCACTGATAATACTGCAAAAGACTTAACTTTGTCGCATCCTGTTCATGTGGATGGGTTGGTAGATATATATTTGTGTGTATGAATGAAACTGCTGAGATGTGTTGAGTTTGGCAGCCTCACCAACCACCCAGCCATGAATGTGCAGAGGGGGGGGGGTCACATAAGCAATCATAATAAAATAGGTTGTAATTTCTATTATTTGCTGCTTTTAAAAACTTTAACAATTTTACTGCGTAATTTTTTGAATAACGCACTTTTATTTTTCTCACTTAAATTCTTTTCTAATCCAAAAGTTTATTAAAGAAAAATAATAATAATGAAAAAATAAACAAAAAACCCAAAAAGCAAAAACAAAACAAACAAAAAACAAATAGGACATTTTTTTTTAATTTAGAAAAAAATAAAAATTTTCAGTTATTACTTTTTTTTTCTTTTTCTATAATTTCTGAAATATTTACTTTTGACATTTCAGTAAATTAGGGATTGTCAGTTTATTTAAAAGACAGAAAAAAAAGTTTTTTTTTTTTCCAGATAGATTAAAAAAATAATTTTAGGAATAAAATTTATGTAAACCCCCCCCAAAAAAACAGATTTTTCAAAATAAGTTTGCTGATTTAAATTGTTAGGAATGTAAAATAAAGTTTGGTTAAATTGAACTTAATGGACCTAAATTCTACCGTCACACCACCGAAAGACCAAAAAAACAAAAAAAAAAGATTCCAGGAAATTAACCGAATTTAATGAAATTTTTAGTGTTGATACATTAATGAATAAAAGATATAATGCACCAGTTATTTTATTTAAAAACTTTTACATTTTTTTCAGGTCAGTTTTTGAACCCCATATCTTTGAGAATCTGTGTTACGTCTCAAAGATATGTGGTTCAGAGTTAACTGACCTGAAAGAATGTAAAAGTTTTTAAACAAAATAAATTGTGCATTATGTAATGTATTCATTAATATATCAACACTGAAAATTTAATTAAATTCGGTTAATTCCCTGATTTTTTTTTTTTTCTTTTCTTTTCTTTTTCTCCCAGCGGGGTGACATACGATGGTGGAATTTATGTCCGTTAAGGTTGATTTAACCTAAAATTTTATCTTTTTATAGAATATATAATGTTATAATAAATAATAAGTCAATTATGGAAATGTACAGTTCAAATTGTCAGACTTCTTCACTGGTTATAATTAGATTTAATATTGAGTTCATAACTGTTTTTTTTTTGTTTTGTTTTTTATTGGAAAAAGAATTGACCTTATTATAATGAAGATTATGTATCTGTAACTGAAACTATGTCACAATTCATTTAGATATTTACATTATATAATCTTAATTAACATCTTATCTATTGACAATGTCACTTAAAGTCTAGCTAACTATTTCACAGTAGCTCTGAAGTAAAACTATCAAACATTATAATATTTAAATTATCATCATACTGTGATATATCCACAGGTCCTGCGATTTATTATTGGTGAATCTTATGGGTGGCTGGTAAATAAAATTTATTTTTGGTACCACAAGATCCAGAATTACAAGAAAATACCAAAGAAGTTTAACTTTGAGAAGGAGTGATGCAATTCTCTCCTAGCCTAAATTTAATTTAATATTTAAAGAAGTCAGAACCAGACTGATAGAAGAAATAGAGAAAGGAGAAAGACCCCAGCTACTCATGAGAAAAGTAAAAAACCAGCCAGCTACTCAAGAATTAAGTAGATTTTATATGGGAGATATAACCATGAATATCTCCCCACTCGTAAAGAAGAATAGAGAACCAGACATGCCAAAACTTATGAGTTTTCCAAATTACAAGCTGTCACTCAGTTGATTTTTTTTGCTTTAAGTTGAGAGCTAAAATTTGAGGTATGAGCGAGCTTCAGATATGCTGATGCAGTGATGCTGATAGCTTTTTGATTTAGTGCCTCCTGGGATGCAAGCATTTGATTTGAATGTGGAACGCCCTTTTATTGCCAATGCTCCCTGATCCACACTGACCTGTGAAGAATAATTAAAGTTCCAATTACCGTCGAACTGGGAAGACAACGCAACAAACGATTGTAACTCAAATACAAACTCGAATGCTACAAAGTCCACTGCAAAATGACAAAGTATATATAAGACTCCACAATGTCATTCAAATCAAGCAGTCAAGCAGCCAATCAGAACTCAAGAAGTGGAATTGCCTAAATCACCCAGATTCATGGATGGATCATTCTTGATTCCTATTTATACCAGCTGTCTTGGACACTGCTTGAGTTGGACTTAGTAAGCTGTTGTTATTAAAACCAACAGTAGACTAAATGACTTCAATAACCTGGAGGGGTAGTACCTGTTAGGGTCCCATCTATGGGTTAAGTAGAAAAATGTGTTTTAAAAAAATTAAGTATCCATTAAGAATGAATTTATTTCAAAACTTTATTGGCATTAAATGACCCACTGAGGTTGATATGCCATAAACCAAACCAAACCAAAATCCAATCTTCTTAAAAAATCCCTCTCCCCAACTTCATTTATTCTATGCTGTTAATATAAATTCAACAAATGGTTTTACTTAGGGGCATTCTACAAGACGACATGAGATATAAACAGGTTATTAAATATTTGATCCAATTGTTGGGAGAATTGAAGAATTAGCTGAAAATTACTTGAAAATAATCATTTCTTATTAATTGTTTTGAAGATAATCTAATATTATCACAAGGAAAAGTTAATCTAATTTTATTTTGAAATTTTATCCTTGAGGAATCAGTCTGAATCAACAACAGGTGCTTGTTATCTCTTCTGATAAAAGAAGCAATTAAAAGTTTGATACAAGAAAACTGATTGCAATTTAAGAAGATAAGAATTATTGTACACTAATCTATACTCGGATTAGTCTGCTTATTTTGGTTGTTTATTGTTATTATACTAGGCTGTTGGGTGCTGCTTTGGTATGCGATCTACGTGCCAACACGAGCTACAAAAATGAAATTTTATTTTAGTATGTGATAGAAATATATCATTTTTTTATCATGTCTTGAATAAAAAAATAATCATATTTCGAACTCGCAGACAAGCTAAAGAGACAATTGAAAAATGTTCTTGCATATCAAAAGTAGCCCATTATTTTTATTTTCTATTTTACAGAAGTAGAAAAACATGAATTTTTTTCAAGCATTGTATATATTTAAAAAAAAATTAATTTCAATAATTAACTGATCAAGAGATTTTAATGTTAGGTCCAGGGTTATTTTATTACTAGAGGCTACCAATCGCTTTTATAGTATTTTTTATATTTACATTTGTTTGTGAAACAAATCTATTTGTATTATCTGCGTTATTCGGACTATTGTCCTCATCTTCATTGTTATCAGTACAATACAGGGGATTGACAATAATCTTATGCAACCGCATAGATTATGTAACAGTAGTTGGTAACTTGGGAATTTTGAACCCAATTCTTTATTCAATTCATAGAGGCTTATAAGAGATCAGCATAGAATTGAACATGTTATATCCGCCCTGTCGGCTGGGGCGTTAGAATGCACCGACTGCACCTCTGCAGAGCGGTAAGACTCCCCCAATGGGGCCACCTGTTGGCCGTGGGTGGTGACCTGTGATGCTTAAGGATAGAGCCCAGGTGGATGAGCAATTCATGACATGCAATACTCCACTTTGGCCCTATCTTGGGCTAGACGGGCGGTCAGAGAGGCCCCCTTCGATCAATCGGCTGGTCACGTCGAGCCCTAGCACCTATATGATTTTCCCAACCCTATTGCCCTTATGGCAAGCCCCAACCCCTTTTTATCATATTGGTGCTAGAAGGCGGTGGCTGTGGGTCTACATGTCCTGGGAATGACGTTAAACTATCTGATGGTGAGGTTCCAGTTTTGGAGGTTTGGGTAATGTGGAGCACCCCTTCATCGCCATTGCTCCCTGGTCCACTCTGACCCGGAGTGGTAGTACCTGTTAGGGTCCCATCTATGGGTTAAATAGAAAAATGTATTTATAACAAAATTGTATTATCCATTAAGAATTGATTTATTTCAAAACTTTATCGGCATTAAATGACCCACTGAGGTTGATATGCCATAAAACAAAACAAACCAAACCTGAACATGTTATGAAAGCCTTTAATTAAGGAAGGACAATTAGGCTTAAGTCTGAAACCTTCCACTAATTGATTACACTACACAACTACATAAAGACATCTACTTTAGCTCAATTTATAGAGACATATAAATGACATTAGGATTAAGTCTCCAAGTTACCATGGCTAGACTGATCCATCGGACAATGGGCTTGTTGCTAAAAGTATTGGTTAAGGCAGGGCTGCCCACGCGTTTTTGGCTTGTGAGCTAATTTTAAAATGACCAGGTCAAAAATAATCTACCTCTATTAAAGGATGTTAGATATATTTATATTCTACTAGAAAAAGTACCTGGTCCATGACCGGACTAATTCTTTTTTTTTTTTTTTTTTTTTTTTTTTCTTTTTTTTTTGAACACCAGTAAGAAAGGGAGAAAACAGGAGTAAGAGAGAATAAGAGGAAAAATATTTAATAAAATTTTTAAAAAATCGCAGAGAATTTGTATATTACAATGTTTTTTTTTTTCTTTTTAAGGAAATGCTCTTTTTTTGTTTACATTTAAAATAGTATTTTTAAAAAAGTAATCCTAAACTTGTTTTAAAACATAATTTTATTTGAGAGAGAGAGAGAGAGAGAGACACGAACAGACTGAGTGAAAGAGAGAGTACCTAGCCTGCTGAGTTAAAGTGAAATGTATTAGTCTAATTCATTTCCTTTTTGACCCAATTTTTCCTTACTGTGAAGAGTTCTAGAAATTGGTTGATTTTTGTTTAATTATCAAATTATATCACTTAATTAGTAAAAATCAAAAAACAAATTTTGTTTGTTTCTTAGTTAGAAACATATTAAGATGTATGCGAGATTTCAAATCAGAATGACATCTCTTTTCGGAGTTATAAGTCGACACATACATACCAGAAACATTCTTTTATATATATAGATGTATTGAGTTTACTTCATGAATAGAGCTACTCAGCATTGCCCAGGATGTAAAAAGTTAAGAATTAATCTTGTATCTATATTATATATATTCTTATAGATGAATAAAAATTATTTTTTTATATAATTTTATTCTTTATTTTTGTTTTTAAGTTGTTTATTTTCATTATTATTATTGTTTGTATTTTTTTTTCTTTTATTTGTCTTTTATTATATTTTATTCTTTATTAATTAGTTTATTTAATTTATTTCATTCATTTTTAAATAATTTTTTAATGTATTGTTGATATATACCCTTATTATATTTTCATTTAGCTGTTCTTATGGAAAATGAGGGTTAAAAAGTTTTTTTTAACCCCCTCTTGGACAAAAATAGGGTGAATTTTATAGAACTTTGGTCTTTGCTGGTCGCTGCCAAATTTTTCTTTATAAAAATAGGTGTGCTCAGTTGATGTACAAACAAACATATAGAATCTGTCTATATATATATATATATATATATATATATATATATATATATATATATATATATATATATATATATATAATGTTGAAAGGAGAAAGAAATAAAGGAAAGAAAATGTTGAATGGATAAAGTTATAAAATAATTTTATAATTTTCTATTATTATTTCATTTCATTTCATATTTAAGATAATAATAAATAGAATACAATGTGTATATGAACAAACTTCTGGTTAAAACATGTGTTGGGAATTCATTAAATTAATTTTATCTATTCAACATTTTCTTTCCTTTATTTATTTATCCTTTCAACATATCGTTTGATTCATTTCCATTTTTCAACTTACATACATATATATATATGAAGATAGGAGGGTTGGAGTAAAATCCAACAGTATGAGGTAAGTTAAAAGGAGAAGTGGACAAAAAATATTTTTTGTCCACTTTTCTGTTTACCTTACCTCACACACGTACACACACATACCCATATATATATATATATATATATATATATATATATATATATATATATATATATAACCTTGCTGATGAGACCTAATAGGTCGAAATGTACATTCAGGGATTGACATTTTCTCGATTTGTTTAGCCTTACATTTGAACATATATGCCCACCTAAAATTCATTAATTATTAACTAATTAATTTTCAAAATTAGGTATGACTTCAATTAAGCACATATCCTCCAACCAAAAATTGTCGGCTAAAAGCCATATCAAATAAACACGTTTGTTTGTTTACTTACTCTCAAATATATATATATATATATATATATATATATATATATATATTGAAATGAAAATAAAGGAAAGAAAATGTTGAATGTATAAAATAGGATTTATTTTATTATTATTTCTTTTATAAAATTAAATAAAATCATTCATTTATTTTTCATTTCAACATACCATCGGATTCGCTTCCATTTTCAACATACATACACACACACATATACATATATATCTTTAGTCGGTTCTTAGCCCTGAAGAGCACTAAGTGAAACGTATAGTAGGTTTATCTGACTCATTAGGTTTATCTTTATTATTTGCTCTACTTAGGTATTGGGCACTCTTTACTTATTAGCTTTAGTATATCCTGGCGTTTTTTATATGAATATATATATATATATATATATGCATATAAATTGTTTTTTCTTTTGGCCAAGTATTGTAGTATCAATCGATTATTTTTGGTTGGTACGATTATCTTGGTCTTTTCTTTTTTCCAAAAATTTTTTTTCCCCATGTGATGTTTGGTAGTATATTTTTACAATCAAACTATTTGCTGGGTTTTTTCTCACCACGAGGGTTTACCAAAAAGTTTGAGATATATATATATATATATATATATAATGTCTGTGTGTGTATTAGCAGAAGTATCCAGTCCATGGCCAGACTAAAAGAGTTTTAAAAGTAACACCAGGGAGTGAGAAAGAAAGGGGAATGTGAAGAGTGAGAGAGGGCATAAGCGGAAAATAATTTAGCAAAACAACTACACTATAAATGTACAATGAATGTGATTCCCTAACCACAGGAACAAAATAACTCTAGAATGATTATCTATACAATCAATCAATCAAAACTAAAATTCCCAGTCTAAGTTTTGAGTTTAATCTCTGGTTTAGGCTGAACGGAGGCGGGTGGGGTACGATATTGGTTGGGTGGTGGTTGGTTGGTTGGTAGTGGGGAGGATTATAGAAGTGTCACATCTATTAATCATAGAAAAGAAAGAAAAATACCAATGAAGTTAAAGTAAAGTATAATTGTATTTTTAATTTTTTATATTTTTTATTTATATTTTTTTTTTTTGCTAAAAAGAAATTTCCAATCTATTTTCATTTTGATTACTGTGATCGGTCATTGTTGTGTGTATTTAGCCAATCCCTCCCCCATGAACAGGGTTTAGTTTTTATGAAAATTTGAATGAGAAAATTATGTTGTTTGCGGGTTAAGTCCGTGATAAAACAAATACAAAGTGCTCAATACAAGGTAGAGCAAATTTATTGAAGAAATGGATACAATAGAAACCTACTCGAGTTTCATCGCTAGAATCATCAGGGTTAAATCCACTGAATTAATCGAGTTACCTACTAATTGCAGCTGATCACATGTATGTTCATTGAATAAGATTTTACGTTATTTTATATATATATATATATATATATATATATATATATATATATATATATATGTAGTCATCCACAGACGGTGTGTTTCGACGTAACTCGTTTCTTCAGTGTGGCCTACATCGTCACCTACAGAATAGGAAGGGGATTTTAACTGTTAAATACACACATCTATATGTATGTATGTATGTATGTATGTATGTAAAGGCTGCCATAGAGTGCTCCATCCTTTTTATAGGAGAGTGTTACACACACACACACACACACACGCACGTGTGTATGTATGTGTATATATGCGTGTATGTATATTCTGCATATATATATCATAAAGTAATAGATGTTTGCTGACTTCTGATTNTAGGTCGGAAAATTAAAAACGGAAAGTTTTTTGGTGATACCCAATGACTGTTTAACTACAGTCTATGAATTAATATTTTGCGAATTGGGTTACGGTTTTAGGGGATTAAGGTTGTTTTTAATTATGTATTGCTTAAAAAAATAAACAACAAAAAACCCAAATTACTATACATTTAATTAACCATTGAAATTAATTATTGAATCTATTATTGAGACAGTTGTTTGTGTTAGTATTGCAATGTATAATTTCAATTAAAATTAGTCTAAAAAAAATATTTTTCAACATTAAATGTATAGTAATTTGGTTTTTATTGTTAATTTTTTTTAAGCAATACGTAATTAAAAACAACCTTAATCCCCTAAAACCGTAACCCAATTTGCAAAATGTTAATTCATAGACTGTAGTTAAACTGTCATTGGGTATCACCAAAAAACTTTCCGTTTTAATTTTCCGACCTAAATCAGAAGTTAGCCTAGATGTTTTCCATAATTGATGAGAACAAAAAAGAAAATAACTCCATTTAAAACTTAATCCTTTTATTCATTCTTCTTTCTATCCTTGCTCCAATTGACTCTTGCTGCTCCTGCTGCTTCAAATATTCTCTACCCCTTTCTCCTTTTTCCCTGTGTGTGTCTATTTATATATATATATATAAAATAAAGTTAAACCTAATGAGTCAGATATACCTACTAAAAGTTTCGCTTTTGTGCTCTTCAGGGCAAAGCTCTGACTTATCTGACAGATCTTTGCCTTGAAGTTCACTAAGTGAAACTTTTAGTAGGTTTATCTGACTCATTAGGTTGAACTTATCATTTGCTCTACTTAGGTATTGAGCACTCTTTACTTTTTAGCTTTAGAATATCCTGGCAGTTATATATATTATATATATATATATATATATATATATATTGTTTTTCTTTTGGCCAAGTATATTAGTATCAATCGATTATTTTCGGTTGGTATGACTATCTTGGTCTTTTCTTTTTTTCAAAAATTTTTTTTCCCCTTGTGATGTTTGGTAGTATATTTTTACTATCAAACTATTTGCCATTTTTTTTCTTACCGCGAGGGTTTACAACAAGTTTGGTATATCATAAATCAGAAATTTCTGTACTGAAGAGAATATTTTTAGTGGATATAGTGTGCATGGAACTAGCTCCACTTCTTGGTAATCAGAGTCAGAGAGACAGTGTGACAATTCGACAAGACTGCAAGACAAGGATACATCAAGTGGTCTTGCTACGCGCCTGGATACCAACCCAGGTATTTCTACATCCCCGCATAATGTAATGTGCTAGATGGCTGTGGGCAAGAAGCTTCCTCCACCCTTTGACTGATTTTCATCCTGCTGGGAGTCTAGCCACCCTTCTCACCGGCAAGCTTGGTGGGGTTACCAGTTTAGTCGCCGATGATCCGAATATGAAACAGGTAGTACTGGCTTACATAGTACCCGTAGCAATATATATATATGTATGTATGTATATATTCATCAAAAAGTTACTACCATGTTTTCATTGTAGTAGCATAAGTGTTAATCCAAAAGGCTCAATATATCTCATAAAATATAGAGCATTTATAGTTGTAGAAAAAAGCCTTTCTCTCTACCTTAGTTTCTACCAGAATTTTTGCATATATAATAATTAATGTATGCTCAAAAATAAAAGGCATGTTCATCTTTGAAGGCCCCTATTTTTCAGAAATACTTTCTATCTGAAAATAAATTAAATTTTTATTTTTGAGCCCACATTAATTATTATATATGCAAAAAAATCACCTGAAATAAACATCAAATTCTGTTAAAATGACATTTCAAAACTGAGCACTTCAATCGGCCATTATTTTTGTAACAACCTAATACATTAAAAAATTGCTACTACGTTTTGTAGCAGCATAAGTAGTTAATCCAAAAGGGCTCAATATATTTCATAAAATATAGAGCATCTATAGTTGTAGAAAAAAGTTTTTCTCTCTACCTTGATCTCAGTTCTCAAGGTACACCTTCCTCAGGAGAACCTTGAATACTGAAACTGTGGTAGGAAGAGAAAAAAAGACTTTTATAAGACCATTATTATAATTCATAAAAAGTAAATAGATGTTTTCCATAATTGATGAGAACAAATAGAAAATTAAACTCCTTTAAAAAACTTAATCCCTTTATTTATTCTTCTTTCTATCCTTGCTCCAATTGACTCATCTCTCAATTAATTTTCAAAAATTAGGTACGACTTCAATTAAGCACATATTCTCTCAAAAATTGTCGCCTAAAAAAAGCCATATCAAAAACTCATTGTTTGTTTGTTTACTTCTCATATATATATATATATATATTATATATATACACATATATATTAGCTTGTGGAATAGAAAAATGCATTCTTTTTTGAAAAAAAAAAATGCTTTCAGTGCAATGTCGAATTATATCCTATTTTTAGTATTTATATTCCAATTAATTGCAAAAAAGGGGAATTACTGTCGAATTAGCATTTAATAGGGAGAGTAAAAGCATAAACAAAGACATAGAAACTCTTATTAATTTCAAATTGGATCAGAAATTGCTTTAAGAGTGTCGGCTGGAAAGTTCATAGGCTCACTGAATGAGGCTTTTTTTTCAACAACGTCCTTTCAGTTCCTTTCACTTCCTCCATCAGTGTTGCAGTGCTTGGATCTCATTGGTAAAAAAAAGAAAAGAAAAACAAACTGCAGATATGTCATCACATGAACTCTTCAGCATTAGAGCATTTTAACACTTTGGTGTGCCATTTTTACTGTGCTACAGTAACATTCATAGAAAATGGA
>CM042178.1:31867287-31894787 GCA_023376005.1 Doryteuthis pealeii | reverse complement strand
CAATCGGCTGGTCACGTCAAGCCCTACCACCTATATGATTTTTCCCAACCCTATTGCTCTTATGGCAAGCCCCAACCCCTTTTTATCATATGAGTGCTAGAAGGCGGTGACTGAGGGTCTACATGTCCTGGGAATGACGTTAAACTCTATCTGATGGTGAGGTTCCAGTTCTGGAAGTTTGGGGAATGTGGAGCGCCCCTTCATCACCAATGCTCCCTGGTCCACTCTGACCTGGAGTGGTAGTACCTGTTAGGGTCCCATCTATGGGTTAAATAGAAAAACATGAGTTGATAAACCAAATTGTATTATCCATTAAGAATTGATTTATTTCAAAGCTTTATCGGCATTAAATGACCCACTGAGGTTGATATGCCGTAAAACAAAATCAAACCAAATCTTTGGGTAGGGGGAGAATTATTGATATTCTTTGAGGTATCTTTGATTTAAATATTTGAGCTTTCAGTGCTGTTCTATTCATTGTTTTTTTTTTTTTAACCCTGTCGCAAGGGCTTAGAATACAGTTACTGTATCCCTCTGCAGAGGGGTAAGACCCCCAGAAAAGGGGTTTCCTGTGTGTAACACTAGACTGTATCCAGTGGCGAGGCTCCAGTTCTGGTTATTTGCGGAATGTTGAGTATTTTTTCATTGCCATTACTCCCATGTCCACTCTGACCAAAGTAGTAGTATCTATTAGGGTCCAAGTTATGGGTTAAATAATATTTGCCTAAACCTCTATAATTACAAGCGAAATGCCCTACAAGCTGGGGCAGAAGTAATTGGTCAGTCAAAAGATATTGTATTATTGACTGCCTCATATTCATTTTACATTCATCTGCTTTTTACCTGAATATTCTTTGGGTGTGGTGGTGAGAATTATTGATATCCTTTGAGCTATCTTTGGTTTAAATATTTGAGCTTTCAGTTCTGTTCTATTCAGTATTTTTTTAGACCTGTCGCAAGGGCTTAGAATACAGTTACTGTATCCCTCTGTAGAGGGGTAAGACCCCCCCCCCAAAAAAAAAAGAGGTATTTCCTGGGCATGACATTAGACTGTATCCAGTGGTGAAAAATTGTCTTTGGCATAAAATGACCCAATGGGTTTGACATGCCATAAAATTCAACCAACCAGGTCCACTCTGACCTGGAGTGGTAGTACCTGTTAGGGTCCCATCTATGGGTTAAATAGAACAAAACGAGTTCTAAAAAATGTGTTAAAAAAAATTGTGTACCCATCAAGAATGAATAAAACAAAATTGTCTTTGGCATAAAATGACCCAATGGGGTTGACATGCCGTAAAAACCAACCAACTAACCAAAAATGTCCTCTTAATGTTTTTTCCTACTATTATTTCTGAAATCATCTAATTCAGCCTTAAGACATTTTACACTCTTTCTGTTTTTAATTAGGCAATTTGTTACAAAAATATATTACTCCATTAAAAAAAACCAAAAAAAGATCAAATTAATCAATAAGACTTATATTTTGAAATCTACCTTGACAGTAAATTTTCAGTTCCAGGGGGAAATATTAAAATGTTTGAAAAATGTCTACTGTAATTAGAAATTCCATTTATTATTTTGAAAGTTTCAATTAGATCACCTCTCATTCTTCTTTCTAGTAAAGTAGTTAATTTTAATCTTTCCCTGTAATTATACTATTTTTATTAGTGTTGTTACTCTTTTTGTATTTTTTTGTATATCTGTTCAATAACTGGTTGGTGTTTCTGTATTTTGATGATGTGAATATTTTCCTCAAGTCAGAGGTTGCATCTGCTCTTGGAATTTCCAGGTGTTGTTGATCGCTTGATAAATTTCCAATATAAAAGCATACTTAATAATAAAAAAAGTAAGTAAAGTCGTCGGGGTGGCCTAAAGTCCGTATAAGCCCATCAGCGAGGGAGTCTATCCCCTTTTCAGTAGTGCTAGACCAAGGAGATTATTTTAGTGTCTGAGGTGGATCGCCACACCTACCATCAGCTCCTTACTCAAGAAATGTCTACCATAATTAGAAATTCCATTAATTATTTTGAAAGTTTCAATTAGATCTATTAATGTAAAAGTAAAAAGTCGTCTGGGTGGCCTAATGTCAGTATCAGCAAGACAGCGAGGGAGTCTTTCCCCTTTTCACTAGCACTAGACCAAGGAGATTGTTTTGGTGTCTGAGACGGAGTGTCACACCTACCATCAACTCCTCACTTTACCGCACAGATCCCTGTGCTACTTATATGCTGAGTTGGGGAGGGCCGGTATCGAACACAGAACCTTGTGGTTCCTAGCCGAACGCTCTACCGACTGAGCTATACCAGCCCTCCTCCAATCTCTCTCTCTATAACTAATCTTTTACTCTTTTTATTAGTTTTATTTTATTGATAAATTCCAAAAATAAGGTCTGGAGACACAGGGAAACTCTTTTGTTCAGCTATTGGCATTTCACATGGCGCTAATACCCTTGGGAAAGGTATGAATCCAATTCTCCCTCCAGCTATGGATGAATAGCAGGGCAGACTGGACTCTTTAACCATGGCTAGGTAACCAGTCTAGGAGAAGGAAAACTCTGAATTCAAACCTGTTAAACTCCGCCTAGGAAATTAACCTTGTGTCGCATCCTGCTCATGCGGAGGGGTTGGTAAATATATATTGGCAACACTGTTGTTTGTTGTGCATGTGCCTGCACCAGCCTCACTGCTACATTCAGTCTTTGCTTGGCAGTCATTTCTGATGGAGCTCCCAATTGATGCTACCGTCAAGTGTAGAGTTTGTGCAGTTATGTTTCTTTGAATACCAAAGGCATTAAACCGACTGAAATTCATTGCCAATTAACTAAAGCGTATAGCAAGTCATACATGGATGTCAAAAACGTCCACAACTGGTGTAGGGGATTTGCAATGATGAGGTTCAATGCTTCTTTAAAAACAGCTAGTAGGACATAGGGATACAAAAACTACCACAGCCCCTAGAGAAATGCAAGCAACTAAAATGTGATTCTGTAGAAAATTAGACATGTCCAAAGTTTTTAAAAGATATAAACATCATTGATAACAAATAGACGTTTCTGTGATTTCTAAATATTTTGGAGAGCTTACCTTTGGGATTAACCTCCTATCACAAATTGTCAATGTTTTTTTTCTGATTCAAGGTCGTCGTCGGGGCGGCCTAATGTCGGTATCAGCCTGACAGCGAGGGAGTCTATCCCCTTTTCACTAGCGCTAGACCAAGGATGCTATTTTTAGCATCTGAGGTGGAGCGCCACACCTACCATCAGCTCCTTACTTTACCGCACAGATTCCTGTGCTACTCATTGGCGGGGGCTGATATCGAACTTGGAACCTTGTGGATTCTAGCTGAACGCTCTACCAACTGAGCTATTTTATTATTAAAAAAGTGAAATTTTTACATTTTGTGAATTGTCTTGATATATATATATATATATATATATATATATATATAAGATTGTATCATTTATTTACTAAATGTTCTCTTTGAACTAATTGTTCCCTGTAACTGCAAAAAGGAAAGAAGAAAAGGAGGAAGAAAAATTGAAATAAGAAGTAAGAAAAAAAAAAAGATGTAAAAGAAAGAATGACAGAGGAAGAAAGAAAGAACGAAAAAGCAAGGAGGAAAGAAAGAAAAAAGAATGACAGAAGATGAAAAAAATATATGAAAAAGCAAAGAGAAAAGAAAGGAAGGAAAGATGAAAGAAAAAAAGGAAGGAAAGATGAAAATGAAAGAAAGAAAATAAATGACACACAAAAAAAAATTAAATGACAGAAGAGAGGAAGGAAAAGGAAAAAAAAACTCAACTAAGCCTTAAAGCAAAAATTTACAAAGAAAAAAAAAAATCAATGATAAAAACAAAACTATTGAAAGTTTTCATAAGTAAAAAGAAACAAAAAAAAAAACATCATAATCTTCCAAAAAATATCTAGGAGCTTTTGAGAGAGATTCTTCATGAACTCTCAGTTGATTAAAAACAAAAAATACTTTTTTTTTTTTTTTTTTTTTGCTATATTCAAATAACATTTTCTTGAACGACTGCTGTAGGGACTGAAATAAATCATAATTATTCTTATTTATATTTATGTAAGTGTATTTGTTTTGCTTATAGGCGCAGTGTCTTCTGGGTTTTTTTTTCTTTGTTTTTTTTTTCCTTGCTCTTTTGTTCGTTATTTGTGTATGTGTGAATGCACAAGTTCTTTATGTTCACTTGAGCGAACATCTTCTATAGCCGCATGCCTTCAGTTAATAAACCTGATATTTTTCTCTGGCAGACTGGTAAACTAAATTAGGTTATTTATTCCACTCTATATAGGCTAACAGTTATTTAAGTCATATTCACTAGTGTACGTATGTATGTATGTTTAACAATTACCTACTTTCTAATTAAAATGACAGGTGTTTATTTATTTATTTATTTATTTTTATGACTGTTTTTACAATTACATAAAACTGGTTGTTAATATTCCTCATAGGAAAGGTTGTTATTAATGTTTTGTATTTAAAAAAAATATGTCTATATTAATTGGGCTTGGTTTGGTTAAAATGTAGATCAACTCCTTGTGGGTTATACAATGCCAAAATGTTGGCATCCTTCCGTCTGCAAAAGAAGATGGAGTAGTGTCCATTTTTTTTGAGGGGGGGCTCTTTTACAATTACATAAAACTGGTTGTTAGTATTCATCATAGGAAAGGTTGTTATTAATGTTTTGTACTTAAAAAAAGAAAAAAAAAGAAGAGGTTATTTCCTATAAGTCTAACATGATCAAAGGGGAACCACTCTTGACTGATAAATTATTTATTTATTTACCCATTAAACTAACCGTAAGCTCCAACCCTAAACCCGTCTTCTTTTTTCCTAGTAGATCAATGAATAAATAATTTATCAGTCAAGAGTGGTTCCCCTTTGATCATGTTAGACTTATAGGAAATAACCCAAAAAGATGTATATATTAATTGGGTTTGGTTTGGTTAAAATGTAGATCAACTCCTTGTGGGTTATTTAATGCCAAAATGTTGGCATCCTTCTGTCTGCATAAGACGATGGAGTAGTGTCCAATTTTTTTTGAGGTGGGGGATGCTTTTACAATTACATAAAACTGGTTGTTAATATTCATCATAGAAAAGGTTGTTATTAATGTTTTGTATTAAAAAAAAAATGTCTATATTAATTGGGCTTGGTTTGGTTAAAAGCAGATCAACTCTTTGTGGGTTATACAATGCCAAAATGTTGGCATCATACCCTCTGCAAAAGATGATGAAGTAGTGTCCAAATTTTTTTTTTTTTTTTGGTAGGGGGAAGACTGCTTTTGCAATTACATAAAACTGGTTGTTAATATTCCTCATAGGAAAGGTTGTTAATATTTTGTACTTAAAAAAAAAAAAGAATGTCTATATTAATAACTAGAAGTGGCTACCCAGCATTGCCTGAGTAGAGTGGGTGGGATTAAAGTTTACTGATCAATTCATTGTTTTGGTCTTCCATAATTGATTTGTTTTAATCACGAAAGACACCAATGACTTTCCCTTCTCTTACTATTCAAATCCTAATTTTTAAATATTCATGAAAATGAATAAAAATCTTCATTATTTTTGCATGAACAGCAAGCTCTAGTGATAGTGATTGTGTGTGTGTGTGTGTATATATATATATATATATATATATATATATATATATATATATATTTTCTTTTTTTTTTTTACAATTACATAAAACTAGTTGTTAATATTCCTCATAGGAAAGTTGTTATTAATGTTTTGTACTTTAACAAAATGTCTGTATTAATTGGGTTTGGTTTGGTTAAAAGGCAGATCAACTCCTTGTGGGTTATTTAATGTCAAAATGTTGGCATCCTTCTGTCTGCAAATGATGGAGTAGTGTCCAAATTTTTTTTTGGGGGGGAATGCTTTTACAGTTACATAAAACTGGTTGTTAATATTCCCCATAGGATAGGTTATTAATGTTTTGTACTTTAAAAATAAAAATAAAGAATGTCTATATTAATAACTAGAAGTGGTTACCCGGCATTGCCTGAGGAGAGGGGGGGTGGATAAAAAATTCATTGTTTTGCTCTTCCAAAATTGATTTATTCATATTTTAATTACGAATGTTACCAACGTTTCCTTCTTTTACTATTCAAATCCTGATTTTTAAATATCGTCACGAATATAAATAAAATCTTCATTATTTTTGCATGAACAGCAATCTCTGGTGATAGTGAATGTGTATATATATTTACTCTGTCATTAATTGTTTTATTTTTGTAGTTTACTCTGGACATACATGCATACACACCAACTGCCATTTATATATGTATAGATTGGGTTTGGTTTGGTTAAAAGGCAGATCAACTCCTTGTGGGTTATTCAATGCCAAAATATTAATTTCTAAATCTTTGATTTAGTCATAACTAGTGCTGTGAATTTGGAAGCAATGAAAGGCTCACTGGAGTCAGAGTTGGTAAAACTATACTGACTCTAATCTAATTTACACTTTATATGGCCCTAGTTTAGTCTGTGAAGTTATACAGTGCACACACCTTAAAAATAGATTATAAAAATCCTGGTTTTATATCTATTTTTAGGTCATAATCACTTAATCATATAAAGGTGTCGTCAGTCAGTCAGTCAGTCAGTCAAAGATTTCTGTGTTCCAACTCATAATTACTATATTTGACGGCATATAAGACGCACCCCCATTTTAGCAGGTCAGATTTAGGAAAAAAAAGTTTTTATTGTATTTAAGCATATATTGTTGAAAACAGTCAACTGTGCATTACACAAGCAGAAACATAGCTGTATACCAGCAATAAAATAAGGATGCATGAAGTTTAGGTTAGGTAAAAGTAAAAGTAAAGTACTGAGCTTAAACTGGGTTAGTGAGCATCATAGAGAAGATTAACCTAGAGGCCTATGGGAGGTCTCAAACTTCATCTACGATATATAAGACACAGGGCAATTTTTTTAGCCAAAATTTTGGGGAAAAAAGTGCGTCCTATATGCCGTCAAATACGGTATATATATTTACCCACCCCTCTGCATGGGATGGGACCCTAACGGGTACTACCAGTCTGACCCAGAGTAGTAGTACCTGTGAGGATCCCATCTATGAGTCAAAAAAAGTTTTAAAAAACCCAAGAAACTTGAATACCCAATGAGAATGAATTAAACATCTGATGTAAACAATGATAATTTTAACATCTCTTTATATTTAAAAAAAAAAACCTTCATGTATTCTAAATTATATAAAGTAAATGTTCTCATAGATCTAGAATAGCAATTATACATACAAGTTATTGAAGTCAGTTAGTCTACTGTTGGTTTGAATAACAGCAGCTAAGTACAACTTAAGCAGTGTCCAAGACAGTTGGTATATATAGAAATCAAGAATGATCCATCCATTCATGAATTTGGGTCATTCCATTCCTTGAGTTTGATTGGCTGCTTGATTTGAATGATATTGTGTAGTTTTATAAATACCCTGTCATTCTGCAGTAGACTTTGCAACTATTCGGGTTTGTATTGGGTTACAACCGTTTGTTGCCATGTCTTCCCAATTCGACGGTAATTGGAACTTTGATTATTCTTCACAAGTGTGTTTACTAGTATATATATTTGCTTTCGATGTGTGTGGTGTCATGGATATCATCGTAGACACCAGAGTTCAAATCCTAAATTGTAAGCATTTTACCTAGCATCTTAGGAAAGGTATGCATCCAACTATTTTCCCACCATCTATGGGTAAATATTAGGGCACACTGGGTTCTTTAACCTTTGTTAGGCTACCAGTCTAGGAGAAGGAAAATCTGAATTCAGACCTGTTAAACTTCTACTTCTCTGAAATTTTGAGATGAGGCTTGATAATATGACACATAGCATAGTGGATAAAGGCGTTAAATTAAGACAGTTCTAAATGACAGTTATCTCTAGACTGCAGGTTCAATCCTGGTCAGGGCAGCAATAACAGAATAATAATTAACACAGATTAACATCTGTACGCCAGCTATAGTTACATTGCTCCCTGGTCCACTCTGACCCGGAGTGGTAGTACCTGTTAGGGTCCCATCTATGGGTTGAATAGAAAAATGTATTTATAAAAAAAAAATGTATTATCCATTAAGAATGAATTTATTTCAAAACTTTATCGGCATTAAATGACCCACTGAGGTTGATATGCCGTAAAACCAAACCAAACCAAACCAAACCAGCTATAGGTAGCAGAATGAAAACAGGATACCCCTGTGGACTGAATAAAGGGTTAGGTTCAAAGTTCCGTGATGGCTCTCGAATTCGAAAAGAAGGTTCCCAAGTTTGACAAGAAATACCTGAAGAAGGCTGGAGAGCACATCGGCTGAAATGTCACATGCCGCTCATGGGGAGGGGTAGAGTAAATATGTAATATCCAAAACGTGTATGTGTATAATAATCAGATATTTCACTTGCATTTTGGTATTTTTATGTCGAACATGACACTTCCAATTTCATTTCTTATTATAATGGAGATTATGTGTCAATCTGTCTGTAACTGAAACTACGTCACCACCACTGTCACAATTCCCTTAGTTATTTACGTTATATTCTCCATGGTTATTAAATAATCATTCTGCCCTGTCGGCTGGGGCGTTAGAATGCACCAACTGCACCTCTGCAGAGGGGTAAGACTCCCCCAATGGGGCTACCTGTTGGCCATGGGTGGCGACCCGTGATGCTTAAGGATAGAGCCCAGGTGGATGAGCAGTTCATGACTTGCAATACTCCACTTTGGCCCTATTTTTGGCTAGACGGGCAGTCGGAGAGGCCCCCTCCGATCAATCGGCTGGTCACGTCAAGCCCTAGCACCTATATGATTTTCCCAACCCTATTGCCCTTATGGCAAGCCCCAACCCCTTTTTATCATATGGGTGCTAGAAGGTAGTGGCTGCGGTCTACATGTCCTGGGAATGACGTTAAACTCTATCTGATGGTGAGGTTCCAGTTTTGGAGGTTTGGGGAATGTGGAGCACCCCTTCATCACCATTGCTCCCTGGTCCACTCTGACCTGGAGTGGTAGTACCTGTTAGGGTCCAATCTATGGGTTAAATAGAAAAATGTATTTATAAAAAATTGTATTATCCATTAAAATTGATTTATTTAAAAACTTTATCGGCATTAAATAACCACTGAGGTTGATATGCCGTAAAACAAAACAAACCTAAATAATCATTATAAAAATCTTAATTAGCATCTTATTTATTAACAATGTCTCTATGAAGGTCTAGCTGAGATAGATTTAACCCAGAACATCCTATATTATTAATGTGTTTAAAATCCTGTAACGTGTGTTATATATCATTAAGAAATAAATGTTTACATAATATATGGTGTGAATAATTTGCATAATAAATAATTACTTGGTGTTATTGATTTCAAATATTATTTCATTTTCTATTAAAAGCAATCCTATGTATAATTTTATATTGAAATCAATTAGAATAAAGTAAAAATAACTGTAATCCTTTTTATGTTTTTATTTAATTTAATTAGTCTTTCTAATTCAATATAATATTTAATTATATCAAAACGTAAATACTTGTACCCAGAGGGCAAATATTTTTGCTAGTTCTATTAATTTATGTTAGTACTTCATCACAGACTGTCTGGCACTATTTTAGAATAAAAAAAGAGTAAAAATTCATTATCTTAGTCTAATCTTAAAACCCCAAACAGACGCTTTAAATAAATATTTATTTAAAAAGGAAATAAACAAATTCTAAACAGGACCAGACTTTTACCTGCTGAAAACCCTAATCTATAAGAAATTTAAGTCCTCTCTCTAAAAAATATTGAGGCCTCTCTTTAAAAATATTGAAGACTTTCTCTAAAAATATTTAGGTAAAATTTTATTTTTTATATTAATATAAAGAAAAAAAATTATATATCTATATCTGTATACATATGTGTATACATATACACACACACACATCTCACCTAGCATAAGTGAATTAACCGTTTGTCGGCATTTGTCTTTTAAAATCTACGAACGCCTGTGTTCGTCAATAATTTTAGATAGATTTACCGACCATAAAGCAGCAGAAGCTCGCAGACTTCTTATTTTCTGTGATAATTTTTTTCCCCTCAAACTAACGAAAGCTCTGATGAAGATCTATAGAAACAGATCGAAACACTGCACCATAGGTGAAATAAACATTACTCGTTTATAAACTTGTGTTTTTTCAATTTTTTCACAATATTACATATCTATATCTATGGATATAATCTAAGTTAGAGTAGTGAAGGCATAACATCAATGGTGCTTGGTAACTGTCAGTTTCTCGACTATGTGATTTTCAAAATGGTGCTTGGTAACTGTCAGTTTCTCGACTATGTGATTTTCAATATCAATGATATATAATTGAAGCAAAACACTATGCCTTTTGTAATTTAAATATTTGATTTATAATATTTAATCTATTTGAAATTTAAAAGGAAAATGGTTTGTTTTATTGTTTTGAATTTTGCATCAATCCTAATAAAAACATAAGCACATCATTTCTGAAAATAAACTCTGATGATGAAGCTCTTGCTTCGAAATCGATAAGACAAAAATAACATCTTTTTGTTTTTATTTTTCATACGCATTGTACTAGCCTTCAAAATATTAATATATTATTACATACTTAACAATGCTTCAAGCAAATTACCAATTGCTTTTATATATACTAGCTAATATATGCACCCTCCGGGCGCATGTATTTAAGTTTTCATGTAATAAAATATATATATTAAATTAGAAAAGACTAATGAAACTAAATAAGAATGCAGATAAAACTATTTGAAACATAGGGGGCTATAATAAAAAAACAGAAAAACTGAAACTTACTCTTCAATTACTCCAGCCTTTCATTGCTAAATGTTCATATTTTAACTATTTAGTTAAAATAGGAAGTAAAGAAAAAATTACAGTTAATTCTTCTCGTTAATAAATTTCTTTTAAGATTTATTGAAGAGATCTTTGGTCATATTCATTAAAATAAAACTAAACAATTAGAAATCAATAATACTAAGCACATATTTATTAAAATCAAATGTTTAATATCAATATGCAAATTAGCCTTCCCATTCACACAGTAAACCGCTATTTTGTTGTATATATAAATACAACTGCATGTTATTAGTTTGTAGATATGGTCAACCGTATTGATAATGTAAAACAATTTTATTAATAACTGAGTTTTAAAAAGAAATTAAATCATGGAAAATGTTACGTAAATAACTAAGGGAGTTGTGATTTGTGTAGCTATATAGTTTCGGTTACAGACAGAATACCACACAATCTCCATTATAATAAGATATATATATATATATATATATATAAGGGTAGCATAGACATGAAGTCAATGGTGCTTGTTACAGTTTCTCACTTGTGCAATTTTCAAATGAAGTGAAATCTCATAAGTTAGAAACTGTCAGTTACCAAGTGCCATTGACTTCATATCCACACTACCCCAATTTAGATATACATGCTCTATCAATGATATTTAGCACTATTTACATTATAATCTTCATACAATGACTGCTATTTACACAGTAGCATTGCAACCAACAAAGCCTTCATCAGATGATGACTCTGGGTTTAGGCATGGTTTCGGGGCCGAAGCATTATTACCACTAACCCAGAGCGCCCCAGCAGTATCTCACGATACCACCAGACTTTGTCGGTTTGATGTCACAATATAGGACTGCCATATCCACGCTGATGCAGTTAGAGCTGCCTCCTGAATCTTTTTTAAGTATTTCCTCTTGTCCGGTTGAGAAAGTCCAAGTTTAGACAAAAATGCCGAGGTTGAGTTGGTAATAAATCCCCGACATCCGACTTCAATGGGGAATATATCTGTTATCCATCCGTTTCTGACGCATTGTTCACTTAGGTCTTCATATTTTTCCAACTTCTGCTGATGGGCCCAATCAAGATTTTCTTCAAATGGAACTGTCAATTCAACGATAAAAACTTTCTTTTGATTAACAGACCAAATGACAATATCAGGACAATATCATATATATAGGTGTGTGTGTGTGGTGTGTGTATATATATATATATATATATATATATATATATATATAGAGAGAGAGAGAGAGAAAAGTGTAAAATATGTATAAAAAGTGTATATAAAATATCAAAATTATTGTAATACAATCCAACTGTAAAATAAATAGCCCACATTTATAGCCCGTGGTGTTAATGGATATCATCAAAGGGGTAAACATTCAAAACTTTACATCAGACTTTTTTGAGTCTTATTTTATTACTATAATGCTTCTGATTATTTTTAAAATTAAAAATGAGATTCATTTTATTTTTAAATAAAATTCATTTTATTTTTAAGTAAAATTCATATTATTTTTAATATAGACAGCGCATTTTTTTGGATTAATTCCAACGTTTGACTAGCAGCATTCTGTTTTTACTAACGGTCATTTTCCCATCTTATTTTTGTTGATGACCGACCCACGTGCGGTCGATGCATTATAATGCGAAAGGGTCCTCATATTAGTGAGGATGGGCCGGTGTTGCTTCTTAAAACCGTCGAGAGATTGGCCCCAAAACGGTTTTGCACACTTCTCTCCTGATGAGCCTATTTCAGTTGTAAACATCTTTTTGTTTTTTCATTATATCCTATTCATACTGTCGGATTAATTTCCATTTTATTTTCACATACTTGTCCATGAAAAAACTTTACATTTGAATGTTTACCCCTTTGATGATATCCATTAACACCACGGATTTACCTATTTATATGGGCTACTTATTTTACAGTTGGATTGTATTACAATAATTTTGATATTCTATATACACTTTTTATACATATTTTACACTTTTCTATAACTCTACATCAGACTTTTTTGAGTCTTATTTTATTTACTATATATATATATATATATATATATATATATCGTCATTCCGTAATAATTTATTTTGACCAGAAACTCAAAAGATTTAAAAAAAAAAAAAAAAAAAAAAATTTTTTTTTTTTGAATTCTTAAAAGCCTAGCCTCATCAGACGAATTATTTTACAAAAATAATGGGATTCGCTTGATGAGGCTAGGCTCTTAATAATTAAAAAAAAATTTTTTTTTTTCTAATTTAAAAAAATCCTTTGAGTTTCTTATCGAAATAAATGATTACAGAATGACCGTTTAAGTTTTTCCTTTCTTTGAAAGTTAAATATTGCTCTGTATATAATAAATTTATTGATTATTATACATTGAGCTCTCTATAGGGATTTATACAAATCCTTGTATGAATATGTTTTCACCTACAAGAGCATACACTATGGTTATACAGTGAGATTCCAAATAGAATCATCCCTTACAACCATTTTGGATTACCTTACATGCACACACACACAAATATATATTATTTTTTGTTTTATTGTTAGTATGTTTAGAGTCAGAATTATCCTGATGATCCATTAGGTGAAACCTATGTAGATAGTTTGTGATTCATTAAGGCTTTACTAAGCCAGCACATGGAAATGCCAGTGTGGGCCGCCCAGCAAATACTTACATTAACCAACTCTGCGCGGATATGTGGATGCTGCTCAGAGGACCTGCCAGCAGCAATGAACAATAGGGACGGTTGGTGAGAGATTATCATGTATATCTGTGCTGCTAGCATAACATGATGATGATATATATATACAATTTTTGATGATTAGTAATAAAGAATAAAAACTAATGCCAGAATAAAACTACATTTAAAAAATGAGACCATGCAGGTGTGTGGTGACCCTAAACTATAGCTTATTTAGCTTTTAGGTGTTAAGTCCAGCATTGATTCTAAAAATATTGAAACTAAAACAAAGAGAATGAAGTAAGTAAGTAAGAAAAGAAAAAAATTCTCTCCAAGGTGAATTGATGGAATCCAATTATTTTGAGTTAATTAATGTAAGACAATTATTTACCTGATTAGAATTAAAATACCTTTGACTTGTTCTGGTTTGTTAGTTCTTTATTCAGAATAGAATTGGCTAATTTTGTACTGTCATCTTTTTTTTTTTCTTTTTTTTTTTTTTTACTCTTTGATTTTAGGAATGTGATTGATACCGCCATTAAATTTACTCCTCAGACAAAGCAAGCAGTTTTCAAATTTCAATAGACTAGTTTTTTTTTTTTTTTTTTTTTTTTTTTTTTTTAATTAAACAAATTTAAAAAACTAAACCTAAAAGGAAGTTAAGTTGGTTTAAATAATTTGATTTATTTCTGTTTAGAATTGGCCTGTTTTTTTTTATTTTTATAAAGTTAAATATTTGAAACGAGTGAAGTAGCTTTAAAGTTGGATTACCTTGTTGGTGGGGCTTGGATAGAGTATGCTGACTGTATTCCCTGCTGAGAGGTAAGACCCCATCCCCAAGGGGTGTCCTGGGTATGACATTAAACTGCATCTGATGGTGAGGTTCCACTTCTGTAAATTTAAGTAATGGGGAGTACCATTTCATTGCTATTACTCCCATAGGTCGAAATGTACATTCAGGTCTAGTGCTGGCAAAAAGGAGATAGACTCCTTTGCTGTCCTGCTGATAGTCCACTCTGCTGATTCTTATATATATATATATATATATATATATATATATATATATATATATATATATATATAAAAACAATGTATTCCAAAAGATAGATTTATTTGTAGATGTTGAAATTGATATTAAAACATTTCGGTTTGTTATAAAACCTTCATCAGGACATTAGGATGTGTATGATGTTGACTCTCTCTCTCATATATTATTTATACTGCACACAATGCAGAAATACCGGATATGTGGGAGAAACATCAACACCCTTTAGACTAAGACTAAATAACCACAAATCCACTATAAATCTCAAATCCCCGCATAGTACAATAGCACTTCATTTTAACACCCTATCACACAACCTTATACACCTCAAATGCATTTTAATAGAACACGCATTTCCAACAACGCAATCTAGAAACAATCAGAAACCAAATGGATTCTAAAATTACAAACGCACGTGAAGGGATTGAACGCAGACATCGGAATTCTCCGTTATTATAAATATTTCACAGACGCTGCCACTGTTGATAACAACAGAGACAAGGAAGCCGTTAAACAGTAATAACATTCATTTGATAATATCTAACGAACCTGTAAATTTATGACAAAAAATAATAATAATAATAAAAAAATAAGTGAATCCAATACTCCATAATATCGAGTTCATTCATTTATATATTTTTAATGCTTCGTAATAACGCCCAACTTTAAAAAAAAACATTTAAAAATATATATATATATATATATATATATATATATATATATAATTTTTACTTGAAGGCACTTACAGTGCATGTATCGCATAAAATTCGATACTTTTTCTTATAGAAAATGAACTTGACAAGTGTAATCCCAGCAAAGTTTCACTGTGTCTGCTGAAGTCCCGGTTTCGATTTCTGTCGGAGGGAAATTGTTAGTATATACCGCTGATGAGACTTAATAAAGTCGAAACAGTCTGTACGGTATTCTACACATCGAGCCATCCTTTGCTGGGATTACACTTGTCAAGTTCATTTTCTATAAGAAAAAGTATCGAATTTTATGCGATACATGCGTTGTAAGTGCCTTCAAGTAAAAATTTAATATATACTTTATTCAGCAACGTTTCTAAATAAACAAACATCCAAAAATCTTATATATATATATATATATCATATATAGATATGAAAAAAAAAAAACCAATGTATTGAGAGGCTGATTTTATTATAGTTTGAAGTATTAGCCAATGTTAAATATTTCGGTTTTGATATTAGACTATCATCTGGGAATTGTCAATATATGATATTTTAACTTTTGAAGCCCCCCCAACCCCCATGCACACAGAGGAGGGTGTTTCTAAAATATTACCAGTTCTATGGAATGTTTTTTTTTTTTATCATTATAGAAATTGTCTTTAGTTTCCACCTGTTGTTCTTGACTTGTGTCAACACAATTGTTAGAATCTTTTCCAGATGTTTTTCACATTTCTTAATTACATTTTCTTTAAAGAAATCACATCTAGACTTTAATCTAGAGATGTTCAACATTACATGCTTTCTAGCAGAGACATAATATTTTGCCCCCCCCCCCCAGCCTACTCCAGTTAGGAAATAGTGTTCTTTAAAAAGAAAATTGAAATCTAATTCACATGAACGTGCGTGTGTGTCTACTTCCGCATAACTTTTTTGCAACATCAATGTTTTTGTTTTAAATTCATATTATTTTCGTCTACGCTATTGATAAGGCTGGAGTATAAACAAGCTCTGAAGATGATTTTTATAAATCGAAATATTGTTCAATATTAGCTATGAATATGATATAAAATCTTTTCACTTTAACAGCATGTTGTGTTGTTTTCATATCCTTTTATCTATACTCATACCGTCGGATTCATTTCCTTTCTCTTAACTTATATCCTATCTATATATGTATATATATAAAACTTTTAAAAAAATTGAAATCAGATTTGTGTGTGTAAATCATATGCATATGTTTCTTTTCTCTATTGTGGTTGAACCCTATCATGGGAATATTTGATATTCTTCACACACATATATATATATATATATATATAATATATATATATAAGTCATCCACAGATATGTGTTTCGGCATTTCACGCCTCTTCAGTGTGACTAAACACAACTATCTTTGGCTAGGGTCAAACTCATATATATATATATATATATATATATATATATATATACATACACACACACCAACACCTCCAAATTTGATTTCAATTCGGAGGTGCCATTACGGATAGTTAATAATAAAAATTTTGCTAGGGTTAGCAGTTATTATTATAACCTTATAATATACTTTTTATAACTTTAATCATTCCCGTGTTAAACATGTCTACCATTAAGTTTTATAATTAAAAAAGAATTACTATTGAATTAACAACATGAAATAAGTAAAAAAAAAAGTGTCTTTAATATAAAAACGTGCCTTTCGTTTATAGTTTTATAATTTAAAAAAAAAAAAAAAAGTTGTCTAAAAATCGTCTGTTAACAAACAACCAGATTTTGACGGTGAAAAGCAAAACATGTCCTTTTGAATTTAGGTTGCAAATGGGGTGCTTAATAGTGTCTTTGTCCGAAATTTTAAGTAAATAATGTCTTCTGAAAATACCTTTTCAATTTTGTTTAGTTGGTTTCACATGATTAAAATGAATATCCTTTCATTTAACTTTCTGAAATGTTAAACATGATTGTTAGTAGACTCCAACCAACCATGGCAGACCATCCAAATGACTTCAATTTTTCTTATATATTTCTAGTGGGTTATTATGTTGTTGATAACTCTTGATAAGGCGGCCATCTTGTATAGCTTAAAGATGGCCGATATTAAAGTAATCATGTCTTCTAGATGAGTGTAACCTGAAATGAATAAACTTGCATTTTCTGCTTGTCTAAATTTGTTTATCTTGTAAATCGCATTTTAGGTGAATATGTTTGTATAGTTTCTGAAAAAAAAAATTAATTTTTCTTTATTGTTTCAGAACGTAGAACATCTGGATAATGTGTGTTTTTTTTTTTTTTAAAGGTTCTTTTTTTATTATTATTATTTTTACTCCTTGTGAGTTTTTCACACCAGTGTTAGCTGATGGTCTTTCACCGGAGTCTGGGTGACAACAACTCACCTCAGGTCTCCAGGACTATTCTGAGTATTCCAGCCAATTGCAACAATGCAGTAGTCTGGATAGTCTCAATTCTTCCTCTGATTTCCAGATCTTCCAATCTTTTTATTATTCATATTATTATTACTTTTATTATTACTCATTATTATTTTCTATTCTTCAGTCTATAATTATTGATGTTTACTAGGGATGAATAATACTTAATTAAGTTGATTTAATATAATCAACCTTTTTCAAAGCTTTTTTCTTCTTGAGGACTTTTGAGAATTTTTACATATATATATATATATATATATATATATATACACACACATACACACACACCAACCCCTCCGCAAAAGCAGGATGTGTCACAAGGTCAATTTCTTAAGCGGAGTTCAACAGGTTTGAATTCAGAGTTTTCCTTCTCATAGACCGGTTGCCTAACCAAGGTTAAAGAGCCCAGTTCTGCCCTACTATTTATCCATAGCTAGAGGGAGAGTAGGATTCATACCTTTCCCAAGGGTATTAGTGCTAAGTGAAATGTAATTACCACATCCAGGATTTGAACTTGGGCGACGAGTCTATTTCCCATGACTTTAACCATTACACCACGCACTTCCATTTTTACATATAAGGTGTGTGCTAGATATCCGCTCCTACTTATAGACTCGGCGAGAACTATGGATCAAACTCTTGGCCAATCACTGGCAGTACTCTGCTTAGTTATAGCCAGTATGGTCAGTTTATGTTGACACTCTTGGATGACGGACATTGGATTAAATCACTGGACCTTTAACACTATGCAGGATAGGATTTATTCGCTTACCAAAGGATTCCATAACTCAGGACTTACTTACTTTAAGCCCTTTTTCAACTGGCCAAGGATGGCATTTAAAAACTTTACAGGTTATGGGCCCAGGACTATTAACAACTTAGATCTAGCCAAAGGCACCTAATCTATCAAAATTAAAACATTCATCTCTTAAAACCACTCAGCACTTAATTTATTATTATTTTCACTCCATTTGAGTTTTTCACATCAGCATTAGCTGATGGTATTTCCCTGGAGTCTGAGTGACAATAAGTCTCCTCAGGTCTCCAGAACTCTTCTGAGTATTCTAGCCGATTGCAGCAGTCTGGATGGTCTCTATTCTTCCACTGATTTCTAGATCCTCCAGTCTTTTTTCCAAGTTTATTGGTACCGTTCCAAGTGCACCAACTACAATTGGTATCACTTTCACTCTCATATTCCACATCTTTTTCAGTTCTCTGGCAAGGTCCAGGTATTTATCCATCTTTTTATTTTCCTTCAGCTTCACCCTGTGATTTGCTGGAACTGCAAATTCCAATAGTTGACACTTTCTCTTTTTTTTGTTAATCAATACTAGGTCTAGTTTCCTGGCTGGGATAGGGTGATCTGTCTTTATCTTGAAGTCCCAGAGAATTTTATGTGTTTCATTCTCAAGAACAGATTCTGGTTTATGCATATACCATTTTGTTGTATGGTCAAAGTTTTAATTTTTTGCATAATTCCCAGTGGATCACCTTCTCAACCCAGTCGTGCCTAGTTTGCTACATTCGCATAGTACATGGTTTACAGTCTCCTCTCTATTACGCATAGTCTACATTTACTATTTTGTTGGGTCTTATCAATTTTCGCTTTGATATAGTTTGTTCTTATGGCATTATTTTGTACAGCAATTATTAGTGATTCAGTTTCTCTCTTAAGGTTTCCTTTTCTCTCTTAAGGTTTCCTTTTATAACCATGCCTAGGTTTTTTCATGTGCAACCTCTCCGATTTGTCATTTGAAGTGTCCATATAATTGTTTTCCTTCCCATTTTTGTTTTCTAGTCTTTGTTGTTTTTCTGTTTGTCCATCTGTCACATCTACTATTGTTGGCCGCCATAAGTAATTTGTCTTTGCTCTTTCTTGTGTAGTCTTCGAGTTGTTGGATTGGGGTTTCTATTATTATCATTTATTATTATTATTATCATATTTATTTATGAATTCTATTCCAACCCAATGAATACTTATGTTGCTTTTTTTTCTGGGGAGTAGGACATTTAAAGAATAGAGTAAGAACCATTGACTCTGAAACATTTTAAGAAGTGATTTATTTTTCTGTCATTTATAAATTTACTATTAGAGTGTCAAAGTGATGAGATTATTTATGTGGAGTTTAGCACTTCTGGTTTGAATCAGTAAAACATTTGTGAACCTTGTTCAGAAGATCAGACTGTGACTCCCAGACAATTTTGCCTTCTTTGTCTGAATTTTTCAGATCAGATTTGATAATTTGTATTATCCAGATTTTTCTGACTGTTGTCCTCATCTTTATTCTTATATACAATTTATGAAGTTAATGAAAATTATTTCTATCAATTTATTAATATATATGATGTTAATGAAAATTATTTCTATCAATTTATTAATATATATGAAGTTAATGAAAATTATTTCTATCAATTTATTAATACATATTAGTCCAATTACCGTCAAATTGACAAGACAGCAAGCAGTCGTAACCCAATACGATTCTGGTATGCTGTAAAGACCACTACAAAGTGGCAGGATTTATGGAGCCTCAGAGGATCATACAAACCAAGCAGCCAATCAGGACTCAGGGAATGGAATCACCCAAATGCATGAGTGGACTGTTCTGAATTCCCATAAGTACCAGTTGTCTTGGCACTGGTTCAGTGGTGCTTGGCCAGTCACATTGTTCAAACCAATTGTTGACTGACTTCAATACATATGATGTTAATTAAAATTATTTCTACCAGTTTATTAATACACATTAAGTTAATGA
The DNA here is from genome assembly GCA_023376005.1 of Doryteuthis pealeii. Taxonomy (NCBI): domain Eukaryota; kingdom Metazoa; phylum Mollusca; class Cephalopoda; order Myopsida; family Loliginidae; genus Doryteuthis; species Doryteuthis pealeii. Next base: position 31,874,329 of record CM042178.1, on the reverse strand, counting down.
AAATTATTTCTATCAATTTATTAATACATATGAAGTTAATGAAAATTATTTTACCAAATACATCAGAAGTTAATGAAAAATCTTACATAAATAATATCTACCAATATATTGAATGATACACATTGAATTAATGAAAATTATTTCTACCAGTTTATGAAACCAAACATAACAGAAATATCTACCAAAAAATTGTTTATTTACAAATCATATGTACAAACAGACAGGATTTGACTTTGGGGTAGCCCTCTTGGCAAAATAACATTGTAAAATGCATTAAAAGAAATTGTCTTTTTATTTACGGGTTTTAACATGGAAGATGAAAGAAAAACAAGTGTATTTTGCTTTTTATTTTAAGAGTTAAAGATATAAGCAAAATGGAAAAAAAAAATGAAGTTTTAAACCGTTAATGGATAAGTTAGTGTGAATGAACAAAAATGGTTTGCAAAGTTTTATACTGTAATTTTCTCACTGAACGATTCCCCCACAGTTGAGTAGACTTGTCGAGTTGATAGCAATCAAATTGAGATATTACTTTGAAAATAATCGATGTTTCATGACGTGGGAGGTTAGCCAGCAGGCTGAAAATATCTGAATCAAGTGTTGGAAATCATTTGTACCAGCTTCGTTATATTAGTTAATTTGATGCATGTTCCATTTTTCGAATACGCTAATGTTGGATATTTGAGAAGGAATATTTAAGAATCAAAAAATTTTTCCAATTCTATGGATTCAGTCGGGATAATAAAGAAAAAAACAACAACAAAAGTTGCAGCAAATGTTTTTAAAAATTTGTTCTACACTTTGATAAATGTGTATAAGAAATTTATCGAAGATAAAGTAAGTTATTAAACAAAAAAAAAATTATTTTTATTTTATTTTAGTTAATAAATTAAATGAACTTTTCTTTTTATATTGTTCAATATGTGCATGCATATGCAAGTGGAGCTGAGCTATTTTTGGAACCACCCATTTGTATCACCACATTTAACTTGACCTTGTGTCAAACTTGCCTTCATGGGAGGAAGGGCTATGTAATACATATATATATATATATATATATATATATATATATATGAGAAAGGTGTTTAAAAAATGTTGATATTATTTGTGATGTATGGGGTGATTCAAAAATGTTGATATTATTTGAGATGTATCGGGTGATTCAGAAAAATCATATTTCATAATTTAATAACTTGATCAATTTTCATACAAATGATCTCAAATTTTAACAGCATGTTGCCTATATGATTATTCAAATTTGGTTTGAATAATTACATAGGTGAGAAACTGTCAAGTACTGTTGACTTCCTGTCCATGCTACCCTAACTTAGATATATCTATCTGTTTGTATGTGTGTGTATATATATCCAAAAATCTTATTTCCTTCGCTGAAGAGCATAAGACCCGGGTTTATTATTGTTCACTCAGCGTCCCCTTGCCTCATATGGTAGAGACGTCTCAGTATCATTGACAGGTTAATTTCGCAGGAATTTCTCCGTGCTGTATCGGTGGCCAAAGCAGTATAGTTTCTGACTATCCTGCTGAAGTCCCGGTTTCGATTTCTGTCGGAGGGAGATCGTTAGTATACATCGCTGACGAGACTTAATAAAGTTGAAACAGTCTGTACGATGTTCTACACACCGAATAATTCTTTGCGAAAATTCACATGTCATTATTATCTTCTATAATTATCGAATTTTATGCGATATGCGCATTGTAATTGCCTTCAAGCAAAAATATAAATATTAATATATATATATATATATATATATATATATATAAATGTTGTTTTAAAAGAAATGGTTTTAATCTATTTGCTGATTGATTTTGATAATTGTTAAATGTCAAATCTTTTTAATGTACTCTAATATCTTTTTTTCATTAATTTTCAGGTAAGCTTCATTTATTGCTGATATTTACCTTCAAAAGTCAGGTCAGTGATGAACAACATTTTATGGTCTCTTCTAATTATTTAAAGTAACTTGTTTTGTCTTTAGACCCTTTTTTGCCCCTGTGTTCTGATTACCTTGTTGGCCCAGTTTTCTGGTTCTAAACTTGTTGCCCTCCCTAAACTTGTTGGCCCTCAGATTCTAAACTTGTTGGCCCTAAAACTTGTTGGCCTCAGATTCTGGTTCCTAAACTTGTTGGCCCTCAGATTCTGGTTCCTAAACTTGTTGGCCCTCAGATTCTGGTTCCTAAACTTGTTGGCCCTCTTGTTGGCCCTCAGATTCTGGTTCCTAAACTTGTTGGCCCTCAGATTCTGGTTCCTAAACTTGTTGGCCCTCAGATTCTGGTTCCTAAACTTGTTGGCCCTAGTTCTGGGTTCCTAAACTTGTTGGCCCTAGTTTTCTGGTTCCTAAAACTTGTTGGCCCTCAGATTCTGGTTCTAAACTTGTTGGCCCTAGTTTCTGGTTCCTAAATTGTTGGCCCTAGTTTCTGGTTCCTAAACTTTTTTCAAAAAAATAAAAAAATTCACTCTGATGAAGGTCGTAAAAAATCTCTCTGTGTACGGAATATTTTATACATTTTTCCTATTATTATTATTATTATTATTATTATTATTATCATCATTTCAACTCCATCTGATTAATTTTAATAATAATAACGTAAATCCGTATACATTTTGATAAATAGACTGAAACACATATGTAAGTGATATCGATTAAAAGTGATATCGATAAAATTCATTTTTATCCCTCTACATTTCTTTTCTTTACTCATTTTTTCCTCATATTGTCAGATTCAATTTCCTTTACGTTCTTACATATATATATATATATATATATATAAATAATATTTTTAGAAAAAAAAACAAATGATGTTATAATTTGCTGACAGAAATCTGTTTCGACCTTTTTATATATATATTTATATATATTCAACATTTTTTTTATGTATATATTTATATATATTCGACCTTTTTTTTATATATATATTTATATATATTTTTTTTTTATATATATTTACAACAAACTCTTTTGAGTTTTCTTAGTGGATTATAATGCTTCTGATTAAAAACAAAAAAACAGAATATGCATTTTCAAAATTTAAAAAAATTCCGGCTCCGAACATGAACGTTCGTTTGTACCACTTTTGTTTGTAATGGTTTACTCACACCGTCTTTCTATCACAAACATTTCGCTCTTGATGAAGACCGCTTTAATAAAAGGTCGAAACAGCTTTTTGTCAGCGAACTATAACATCATTTGCTTGTTTTTTCTAAAAATATTTATTTCATACTATCGGATTCACTTCCATTTACTTTTCATATATATATATATGACTGATAAAAGAAAAACTTAAATATGAGTCATGTTGCCAGTTATAAATTTATTTCAACTAAAATTCTCATTTTTGAGAATCTCAGCCTCTTCAGATGGCCATCCAAGTGGAAGAATGAACAAATGAAAAATAGAATTTGTTAGCACTTTTGTCTCTGATTTTGACCTTTTACTAGTTAGAGAAACAAAGAAATAATAAATATATATATATATATATATATATCCGGGTTAGCTCAGTCGGTAGAGCGTTCGGCTAGAAACCACAAGGTTCCTAGTTCGATACCGGTCCCCGCCAACTCAGCGTTATGAGTAGTACAGGGATCTGTGCGGTAAAGTAAGGAGCTGATTGTAGGTGTGGCGCTCCACCTCAGATGCTAAAACAATCTCCTTGGTCTAGTGCTATTGAAAAGAGGATAGACTCCCTCGCTGACTGGCTGATACCGACTTTAGGCCGCCCCGTTGACTTTACTTATTACTTATATATATATAAATAAGCTTTCCTACATAATAATGATGGTTGTGATTGGTATTTCTTCTTCTTCTTTCTTTTTTTTTTTTTTTTTTTTTTTTTTTTTTTGTTTTTCTTGTTGGTCGAATGTTTGGTATCGTTCTCTGTTGGCTATTGATAGTGATTTCCTCTTGTGAAAACTGTAAAACATCTTCACTGATTGGACAGTGTTCTCTCTGCTCATCAAAATTACAAAAGAACATAAATAAGTCTTAGGTTAATTAAATAAGCTAATTTTAATTAGTCTGTATCTTGTTAATTATTTTTAATTAGATTCTCATGGGAATTTCCTGGGGATGTTTGACAACCATTGGAATTTGTTTGAATAACAAAATCAACAAAGCTCAATGTTTATTGCCGAATAAAAATAACTCATTCAGTTTTTGTCACTCAGCAAAAATCATCCCAATTACTAGGGTGAGTCAAAACTTCTGCAAATATTTTGGTAATATATATATATATTTACCAACCCCTCCACACGAGCAGGATGCGACACAAGGTCAATTTCTTAAGTGGAGTTTAACAGGTTTGAATTCAGAGTTTTCCTTTCCTAGACTGGTTACCTAGCCATGGTTAAAGAGTCCAGTCTGCCCTGCTATTTACCCATAGCTGGAGGGAGAATTGGATTCATACCTTTCCCAAGGGTATTAGCGCCATGTGAAATTCCAACAGCTTCGTCCAGGATTTGAACTCGGATTGACAAGTCCATTTCCTATGACTCTAACCATTAGACCACGCGCCTCCATAAAATATTTTGGTAATATAAGTCACAATTTGGCAGCTGCTAGATGCTTTTGCTGAGGTCATAAAGGTGATGAACCATAGTGAACTGTGAAATGCTGAACTCGCCTGATACTCTCAGAGTGCTACTCACCAGATTTGCCTCTATGGATTACAGCATGGCCTTGGTATTTTACCTGTATCAAAAAAGTTGAATGATTACCTGCAAGGTGAGTCAAAAGCTCTGCTATATTTTGGTAATGTAAGTCACAATTTGGCAGCTCGTAGATGCTTTTGCCAAAATCATGAAAGTGACTAACGATACTGGATGGTGAGATACTGAGCTTGCCTGATACTCTCCTTACCTGACTGTTGAGGTTCTGGCAATCCAAGCAAACTTTTTGAACCATCTGGTTACTGTACTGTAATCAACTGTGCATTCACCTTTTGCACAACAAATGTTTTTGGTTGCTTCCACAGTATTATGGCCCAGTTTGAACTCGTCTATGTTCCTGTATTAGACTACATAGCATGTTCATTTATGTAAATTTCAAATCACACACAGAGTGAAGTAATGCACAACTTGTCAGCGCACCAACTACCACAATACTACCAATCACGGCGGGTACGTTTCCTGGCTTGAACTGATATTTCAGATTTGCTTTTATGGTTTTGAACATGGCCTCACAATCCACGATTTTAACCTTAATTATTGAGCTTTTTGCAACTCAAGCAAAATTTCTTGGACCATCTGATTACTGTGGTTAACTTTGCTTTCACCTTTTGTACAAGTTGTGAAATGGTTTCGGTTGATTATGGTCCAGTTTGAACCCATAAAGCCTAAGTTCCTGTATAAGACTTTGTAGTATGTTTATTTGTGCAACTTTCCAATCACACCCAGAGTGAGACAATGCACAACATGTCAGTGCACCAACTACCACAATACTACCAACCATAGTGGTTATTTTTCATAGCTTGAACTGATACTCTGAGTGTTACTTTCCAAATTTGCTTCCATGGCTTTGAACAGGGTTTCACAATCCACACTTTTAGGCCAACCTGATTTTATCTGATTGTTGAAGTTCTTGTAACCCAAGCAAAATTTCTTGAACCGTCTGGTTACTTTACTGTGATCAACTTGTACCTTCATCTTTTGCACAGCAAATGTTTTTGGTTGCTCCCGTGGCGTTATGACCCAGTTCAAACTTGTAAAAGTTTCTGAATTCGTCTTAAAGGGGGCTTAGAGTATGCTGACTATATCCTCTAGTAGAGGGGTAAGACTCTCCTCCAAAAAAAAAATGCAGGGATATCCTGGGCATGACACTGTATCTCCTGGTGAGACTCCAGTTTTGGACTGCCTATTTCGTTGCCATTACTCCCAGGTCCACTCTGATACCGAGTGGTTAGAATCCCATCTATGAGTCAAATAGATCTGTTTAAAAAATAATTTGTATTCAATAGGAGCATGTACCAAAAAAAAAAAAAAAAAAAAGAACTCTTAAGAAATAGCTAAAAGAAAAAATGTATATATAAATATACAATGAACATGATTCCCTAAACTTTAGGCATAAAATAACCCTTGATGAGTTGAAATGTCATTAAAATCAATCACCCTAGTATTTTGGACTTGTATCATTATCTTTATTGTTTTTAGTCACTGTGTGTTTTGACCTTTGTCAGCATCGTTTGAAGTTCTAAAGTTAATTGTTATTACTCCAAGATTATTTTGACAAGTATCTTCTGTTTTTTTTTCTCTTTGTTTGATCAGCACATTCTCCAGTCATCTTCAGGTGTATATCACATTGAATATACACAGTGCTTTTTTTTTTTCTTTTTTATCAATTCTTTTTTTAAATTTTTTTTTTTAAAGATTTTAAAATTATTTTATTACGTAAATATATAAATTTTGAAGGACAAATATTCCAATCCTATAAGATTTCTTGATGATGGTAACATTTTTTTTTACATGTTATTTTGTGACCTTTATTTCATCAACAGTCCATGGAGGTGTTAATTCTTGGGTTCTCATTTGGGTGTTGGTTACATTGGGTAACTTTCTGTAGTGTTAAACAAAATCTTTTTCTTTCACAACATTAGTATTTGCTTGCAAGACCAACTGACTCTTCTGCTACCAGGTGCTATGACTCTTTTATACCAGGTGCTATGACTCTGTTCTTATATCAGGTGCTATGTCAATATTTATAAAGCTGAGCTGAGTCTTGCACTAGATTCAGCTTACACACAGGTTTTTTTTTTGTATGTATGTATGTATGTATGTATGTATGTACTAGCAGTGGTTACCCGGCGTCGCCTGGGTAGAGGGGGATTTTTTAAGTTAATCCCACAGATCCATTATTACTGAATCGTGAGTTGAATCCTCGTGGGATGCCCCATTTAAATTCCTATGAAAAAAAAAAAAAAAAAAAAAGAAAAAAAGTAGATCTTGCATTGATCCAGCTACTTTGAAAAGAAATGTTAATGTCTATCTAAAATATTAAATGAATAAAAAAAAAAACAAAAAAAAACATGCTGT
>CM042178.1:31859787-31864787 GCA_023376005.1 Doryteuthis pealeii | reverse complement strand
CTCTCTCTCTTTCTTTCTCTCTCTCTCTCTCTCTCTCTCTTTCTCTCTCTTCTCTCTTCTCTTTCTTTCTCTCTCTCTTTTTCTCTCTTCTTTCTCTCTCTCTTTCTTTCTCTCTCTTTCTTTCTCTCTTCTCTTCTCTTCTTTCTCTTCTCTCTTTCTCTCTTTCTCTCCCTCTCTTTCTCTTCTTTTCTCTCCCTCTCTTTCTCTCCCTCTCTTTCTCTCCCTCTCTCCTCTCTTTCTCTCTCTTTTCTCTTCTCTCTTTTCTCTCTCTCTCTCTCTCTCTTTCTCTCTTTCTCTCTCTCTCTTTCTCTCTCTTATATATATAAATCACACACAAAGCAGTCTTCCTGTCTATAGCTCTGCTGATGAGGCCTAATAGGCTGAAATGTACATACAAAGATTGATTTTTCTCGATTTGTTTAGCCTTACATTTGAATAGGTATTCCCGCCTAATTCATTAATTATTAATTAATTAATTTTCAAAAATTATGTACGACTTCAATTAAGCACATATTCTCCCAAAAATTGTCGGCTAAAAAAGCCATATCAAAACACACACATATGTGTGTGTATAGACAAAAGGGTATGAAAACACACAATGTTGTTAAAATGAATATATTTTTATATCATTTTCATTGCTAATATTGACAATATTTCGATTGATAAAATAATCATCATCATCAGAGGATAATGATAATTAGATCCGTTTTTTTATGTAAATGTTCTTAATCCGGACTCATCGAAGAGAGAAGCAGAAAATTATGCTCTGATGATGATTTTTTATAAATTGAAATATTGTCAATGTGTATCAATGAATTGGTAACTTTGTGTGAAATAATTTTAAGTGGCTATACAGTTGCTTTTTTGTAGGGTACTGCTTCCAAGATTTGGTAATTTATGAGGAAGTGCGTCCTGGTCTCCTGCCTCGAGTTGCTGCCTGGTGACTATTAAAATAACGACCCAGCTCAGTCTATTCAAAACTATCCATCTATCTATCTCAATTTGTTCATATTTATCTATATTACTTTAAATACTAAGATTTTTTTTATTCATGTTTGTTTAATGTCTTGTTTTTAGTTTAAATAAACAAGAATTACGACAAAAAAAAAGAAGCGACCCCCCCTCCCCCCCAAATACATTTACTTGTCGAAAATATCTATCTATGTCCATTTGTTCATATCTATCTATATTATTTTGTTTGTTTATCTATCTCAGTCTATTCAAAACTATATATCCATCTTCATATCTAAACATTAACAAGAATTACGACAAATTACGATAAATAAACAAGAATTATGACGAGCTGGGGTTGTTATTTTGATAGTCACCGGGTAGCGGTTTTTGAGGCGGGAGACCGGGACGCACTTTCTCATAAATTACCAAGATTTGTTCAAAATGGCATGCAGTATCCTTGTGTAGTTCCCATCTAGCTTTTTCTTTGTTTCATTAGTCCAAGTAGTGCTGCCATACAGTAGTATTGATATGGCTACTGCTTGGAAGAATTCTGGCTTTATCTTATCAGAGAGATCTGATTTCCATATGATTGATGATCTGTATATAGCTGTCTATGCCTTTCTCATGTGTATATTGACATCGCTTTCTGTAGATGAGATATTACTACCTAGGTATATGAACTGGTCTCTATTAATTTGGGAGCCTTACCATCCAGTGTGGAGATGTCTCCATCTTGTTTAAAACAGCTAGTATCCTATGTAGATGATCAAATGATTTCTAGACGAACTCTTTTCCTGCCTATTTTTCTTCTTAGTTCCACTAATGAGATATTGCTACCTAGGTACGTGAAATGGTCTACTATTTTGAGTGCCTTACCCTCTAGATAGAAAATCTTAAGTAATATTGACAAAAAATAGTTTCTAACCTGATAGAATACAATTCTATAATATGGAGGTGTCTCCATCTTGTTTAAAACACAAGGTATCCTATGTAGATGGCCAAATGATTTTGTAGACAGACAAACTTTCCTTGCTTATTTTCTTAGTTCTGCTAATGAGATATTGCTACCTAGGTACGTGAACTGGTCTATTATTTTGAGAGCCTTACCATCTCATGTGGAGATGTCTCTATCTTGTTAAAACACCTAGTATCCTATGAAAAAGACCAAATAATTTGTAGACAGACAAACTCTTTTCTTGCCTATTCTTCTTCTTCTTCTTCATTCTGCTAAAGAGATATTGCTACCTAGGTACATGAACTGGTCTATTATTTTGAGAGCCTTACCATCTCATGTGGAGATGTCACTATCTTGTTAAAACACCTAGTATCCTATGAAAAAGGCCAAATAATTTGTAGACAGACAAACTCTTTTCTTGCCTATTCTTCTTCTTCTTAGTTCTGCTAAAGAGATATTGCTACCTAGGTACGTGAACTGGTCTACTATCTTGTTTAAAACACTTAGTATTCTATATAGATGACCAACTACCTTGGTATGTGAAATAGTCTACTAAATTTTGAGAGTCTTACCATTCAGTGTGGAGATGTCTCCATCTTGTTTAAAACAGCTAGTATCCTATGTAGATGATCAAATGATTTCTAGACGAACTCTTTTCCTGTCTATTTTTCTTCTTAGTTCCGCTAATAAGATATTGCTACCTAGGTACATGAAATGGTCTACTATTTTGAGAACCTTACCCTATAGATAGAAAATATTAAGTAATATGTAGGTATGTGAACTGGTCTACTATTTTGAGTGCCTTACCATCTCAAGTGAAGATGTCTCTATCTTATTTAAAATACTTGGTATCCTATATAGATGACCAACTACCTTGGTACGTGAAATAGTCTACTAATTTGAGAATCTTACCATCCAGTGTGGAGATATCTCCATCTTGTTTAAAACACCTAGTATCCTATGTAGATGACCAAATAATTTCTAGACAAACTCTCTCTCTCTCTCTCTCTGCCTATTTTTCTTAGTTACACTAATGAGATATTGCTACCTTGTTATGGGAACTGGTCTACTAATTTGAGAGTCTTACCATTTAGTTTGGAGATGTCTCCATCTTGTTTAAAACACCTAGTATCCTATGTAGATAACCAAATGATTTCTAGACAGACAAATACTCTTTCCCTGCCTATTTTTCTCCATAGTTCCAAATAGACAGACATTTATTGATGTGAAGGATGAAGAGATTTTTAGAAACGCATCTTTGCATTGTTGCGTAAAAGAAAATTGTATTTAAATTAGTATTTATGTTCTCGTGGCATAGTGGCTAATGTGCTGGACTGCAACAGTGTAGTAAACGAGTTCAAACTCTCCTCATGCTATTATGTTTACATTTGGACTAATACCCTTGGGAAAGGTATGAATCTCCCCATTGTGATTGTATTATTTATATACAGTAATAAAGTAAATGTTAAAACCTATGTGAGGGAGTCCCCGTAGTGTTGTGGCTAACATACTGGATTGCAACATCGTAGTAAGTTAGTTCAAAACTCCAGTCATGCTATTACATTCACCTTTAGATTGATACCCTTGGGAAAGGTATGATATCATCCCCCAGCTATGGATTAGATAGTACCACTACTGATCTTTTACAAGGATAGCTTTGGTGTTAAATAAGCCACAAAGATTGATCTGCCATTAAACAAACTAGCAAAAATATGCACCCTCCGGGTGCAAGTATTAAGTTTTAATGTAATAAAATATTGTATTAAATTAGAAAGGCTAATGAAACTAAATAAGAATGCAGATAAAAAGAGTTGAAACAGAGGGAGTATAATAAAAAATAGAACAACTGAAACTTACTCTTCCATCACTCTCGTCTTTCATTGTTATTTTTTCCTAATTTAAGTATCTAGTTAAAAGAGGAAGTAAATAATAAAATGACAGTTATTTTATCTTGTTAATGGATTTCATTTAAGATTCATTTAAGAGATTTTTGCTTATATTCATTAAAATAAAATCAAACAGTTAGAAATCAATAATACTAAGCACATATTTATTAAATTCGATTTTTTTAATATTAATATGCAAATTAGCCTTCCTGTTCACACTGTAAACCACTATTTTGTTGTATATATACATATAATAGCATGTTATCAGTATGTAGACATGGTTAACAGTATTAATAATGTAAAATAATTTTATTAATAATTGAGGTTTAAATAAAAATAAAATCATGGAGAATGTGATGTCAATAACTAAGGGAATTGTGACTTGAGTAGGAATATAGTTTCGGTTACAGACAGAAAAACACACAATCTCCATTATAATAAGATATACCATACCTGATCTAATCAATTTATTTTCTGTTAAAATATTGAAATATTGCCTTAAAATGTTTTGCTCTAACAATAATGGTGGAATGAATTTTTCTGTTTATATAAAGAAATCATATTTAATCTGATTGCAAGTGGGTGGATAGGAAAAGACAACTGAATCAGATGATCATAACAATGAATACATTATTCTTTGAATAAACATTTTTTTTTCTAAGAGCATTGTTTTCTTTGTGTTTATTTACCTGATTATAGATGTGTACACATACATAGATATATATATATAAAACTGCAAATCAATAATGGATATACAAGGTGTGTCAAAAAAAAGTATCGATTTTTGGTACTTTTTGACACACGTTGTATTCTGAAAAATTAACATTCCATTCATTTTCATTTCTATCTCCTGTAAATACAGCTTTGAAATCTCTACTTTTTGACACACCTTGTATTCTGAAAAATATTAGTGTTACATTTATTGTTCATTCCCATCTTGGTAAATACAGCTTCAATCTTGATACTTTTTTGACACACCTTGTGTGTGTGTGTATATATATATATATATATATATATATATACACACACACACCAAGCCCTGCACATGAGCAGGATGTGACACAAGGTCAATACCTTAAACAGTTTAACAAGTTTTGAATTCAGAGTTTTCCTTTTCCTAGACTGGTTAACCTAACCAAGGTTAAAGAGCCCAGTCTGCCTTACCCATTAGTGGACGGGGATATATTGGATTTCATAATCCCTTT
>CM042178.1:31768186-31859687 GCA_023376005.1 Doryteuthis pealeii | reverse complement strand
CTACTATATATTATATATATATATATTATATATATATATATACATACACACATTCACTAAATTGTATATTTTTACACACACACACACATTTACTAAATTACATCTCTCATATTCTATCTATCTATCTATCTATCTATCTATCTATATATATATATATATATATATATATATATATATATATATATACACGTACACACTTTCACTAAATTACTGATGTTTAGCTTGTGTAGTTAACTTTATAATAGCTCAATAATTTGTATATGGGCTAAATTAGTGTTGGAAAAAAAAATACAAAAATTTTTCTGGCTGCTGCAAGTGTTTTTATTTTCCCATTTTTGCATTTTTCCTTCTTTAAATCTATTTCCAGTGTGGGTGGTTTTTCAATCACTTTCCTCTGGAATTGGCTTTGTCCGTCCATTTAGGTCAATTTCCAAGAATGAGAAGTAATCTTTATAATTTATGATTGATTTTCTTGGAAGATTCACTTGTCTATGAGAGGAAAGTAGATTGTGTCGTGTTAGATCCATTATTGTAATTGTTTTCTATGAGGAATAATATCGGATGATTTCTTTGTTAGCAATAAAACTCCGGAAATGGACTTGATTCCATCTTTCCTCTTTTTTTTTTTTTTTTTTTTTTTTTGCGTATATTTAAAAAAAAAAAAAAAAAGATAAAAATTTTTTTTTCTGAAAAATTCACAGTATATACTTGTGGATAGGTCACACCCCTAATTTGTGGTTGTCAAAGTGGTTATTTGGGGTTGACCTGTTGAGAGGTCACATCATAATCTGGCTAGTTACACAACCTATTTTTACATAAAACTTATAAAATATTCATCATTGTTTTATGATTCTGTTTACAAATATTAAATCCAGAACATTTTGCCATAGACTGTGATGCATAATTCAAATATATAGAAATAAGGGTTGCATTTCTTAGTATTATAAATGTAAATTAGTCTAAGTAAAAAAATTTTTGTTTATACTCCGTACTATCAAGAGCGGAGACGAAAGTCATATGGATTCAAAACGAAAACCTTGATGTTGCAAAACGAAACAAATTCATATCACTTTTTTGCAGATCGGAGTATAAACAAGCTCTGAAGATGATTTTTATAAAATCGAAATATTGTTCAATATTAGCTATGAATATGTTATAAAATGTTTTCACTTTAACAGCATTTTGTGTTTTCATATCCTTTTATCTATACTCATATATAATGATTAAAACTTGAAGAAAAAGGTGTTAGGCAGAGGTAAGAGAAGGGAGTAGGGAGAGGTGTCATCAGCCTCACACCTTCCGGAGCATCCTTCCTCCCCCCCCTTCTGCCCTTCTGGTGATATATTGAAAAAACAAATGATATGCTTGGGATCATCAGGAGAGAATGTGCATCAACGGTTTTAACTGTGCATTCTTCTTCTAACGGTCATTTCATCCCGTTTTATCTATTACATACGGTCGATACAGAAAACCCCCCGAAACTGTGCACATTCTCTCCTGATGGCATTTGTTCATTTGTTTTTCCAATATATCAAATTCACACTGTCGGATTAATTTCCTTTTATTTCACTATATATATATATATATATATATATATATATATATATATATATATATATGTATATATATATGTATATAGCAGTACTGTTTAAAAAAATTGAAGCTTTGTAAACTCATGAGGTGAAATATTATTTGATTGAAATTGTTTGTGTTTTATCCACTTTTGTTCCTTAACTTTTAATCACATTTAGTCGGATTTTACCCAATCTGTTATTTCCTCATATATATATATACAGAGATGCTGATAGGTACGCACCCTGAGTCCCTAACGCACAAAAATCTAAAAGGAAGCAGTAGAATTGTATCCATGCATCCGAGTGTTTTTCTTTTTTTCTTCCCTCACCATTTCAAGCTAATTGTAAATACATTTCAATATCTTCTTAGAAATGAATTACATAGGATAGGTTACAAGGTAGGAGTTAGACGGCTTTAGTTGTTTCCCCAGATCATAAATAAAAACTCTACAATCTATTAAGAAACTTTAGCTGGGACCCATAAATTTTCCCCAGGGACTTGTTCAAAGCTAATATATGCGTCCCAGGACACACTAAATAAAAAAGCTATCAGCATCACTGTGTGTGTGTGTGTGTGTGTGTGTGTGTGTGTGTGTATGTATGTATATATATATATATATATATATATAATATATGAAGGATGAAGCCTTTCGATCAACGGCCATCTAGCAAATAACATACGCGGGGACGTAGAAATACTTGGATTGGTATCCAGGCACGTAGCAAAACCATCGGGAGAGATGCATTCCTCAGCCTTGTCAAGGCAAGTGTCTAGGAGATGGAAAACTCCAAAATTTAACCCGCGGCGGCTGCTGCAGCCAATGATGTTGACTTGCTCTTCTTTTTGGTTCAATGTGGCAGTCACTTAGAGAGTGGGATTGGTTCTGTGCAAAGCCTTTCCTCACTTAAAAAACGCTTCAGGCACAGGCATTGCTTGATATGCAATACATGTCTTGTCCTTTATGTATACTAAGGCTGGCTGTAGCCTAAAACGGCAAAAACATGAATTTTACCAACCGTATACAGCATGAGCAGTTGAAACGAGATATTCGCAAGAATAAAAAAGTAGACAACCAAGGGCTTCAAATCGGTCTACTATGTGACCAGTGTGGAAGGCTATGTATGAGCAAGGCTGGCCTGATCAGTCACCAATCTGTGCATCAGTGGGATGGACTAATAAAATACCCCGTGCTCCCTGGAATTACCTGTAAATGTGGGAAGATGTGCAAGACTTTGGCAGGACTTTCGTGCAGCTCATTGTTGAACTTTTTGAAGCTCACCATTATATTCTTTGAACTGTTGAACATTTTTATTTTTTAAAATTTTTATTTTTTTTATATATCAAGCAATGGCAATACTTGAACACGAGTTTGCTGCCATCATCATATATATATATATATATATATATAGATAGATAGATAAAAGGTGGCTTACCGGTGAATATGGGCACGATCGATGGAGGTGCACAAAATCCAGGGGTTAAGTCAGCGATATAACAAATACAAAGTGCTCAATACAAAGTAGAGCAAATTTATTAAAGAAATGGATACAATAGAAACCTACTCGAGTTTCACCATTGGATCTTCATGGTTAAATCCACTGAATTAATCGAGGTACCGATTAATTGCAGACACACGTGTAATCGGCTGCAATTAATCGGTACCTCGATTAATTCAGTAGATTTAACCCTGAAGATCCTAATGGTGAAACTCGAGTAGGTTTCTATTGAATCCATTTCTTATATATATATATGATGCAACCTGGTCTCACTACAAAGAGAAATTCTATTGTTATAGTAACACACAGCATTAAATAAACATCCATTGTGTTAACATAACAATGGGATTTCTCATTAGTCAGTAGTGACACCAGATTATTCATACATTGCAATATCATTACGAACAATTATAATATATGAGGGTCAACTGAAAAGTTTATAGGCTGAACAAGATATTATTATGGAATGTGACTAAATTAGGTTATTTCCTATAAGTCTAACATGATCAAAGGGGAACCACTCTTGATTGATAATTTATTTATTTATTTATTGATCTACTAGGAAAAAAGAAGACGGGAGTTAGGGTTTAGGGTTAGTTTAATGGGAAAATAAATAATTTATCAGTCAAGAGTGGTTCCCCTTTGATCATGTTAGACTTATAGGAAATAACCCCAAATTAGGTATATTTTTCATCATTGGGTGGTCCCCACACTTTTTCGACCAGTGTTGCAGTGCTTGGATCTCATTGGTAAAAAAAAAAAGAAAAAAAAAGGTATCAACAACAGGTATGAAATAATCAGATGAACTTTTCAGCCATCTTTGTATATCTATATACAAGATGTGTCATAAAAGTTTGAAGCTATATTTACCAAGATAGAAATAAACAGTGAAAGGAATTAACATTTTTCAGAATACAAGGTGTGTCAAAATGTACAAAAAATCTTGATACTTTTTTGTCACACCTTGTATATATATATATATATATATATATATAAGGCCCATTTTGGTATATATATATATATATATATATATATATATATATAGCTATACCCAAAATGGGCCTAAGATACGTTTTTGACAAAATGACTTTAGCCCCCCCCCCTCAGAAAATAATTTACCAAAAATCAGAGAATTATTGGATTTTAATAAAATTTTCAGTATTTATTTATCAATGAATGATCTTTATAATGCATTATTTATTTTATTTCAAAACATTCTAAATTTTTTCAGGTCACTTAATTTTGACCCCTTATGTTGGGGGCGTAACATTTTTTCGAGTTGGTCTTATAGTTTTCTAATTACAGTATAAATAAAGAGATAAAAGACCGAAGTTATGAATGACAAATTTGACCAAAACAAACCGTTTTAAATATATTAAAAATAAATTGCTAATGTAATGATATTTTTGTTTTTTTAATGATGGTCATTATGTTACTACTTATCGTTTTAGACAAAAGTTTGACCTTAAATAATAGATTTAATTAATTTTAATTTGTTTTTAAAAACGTAGCAGACAATGTTTTTTTAGTATACCTGTATATATATATATATATATATATATATATATATATACATACATACATATGTATATATATTATATATTATATATAAGAAAGATTCTGTATGTCTGTGATTACGGTCAAGTCTAGCTAAAAGCACCAGTTCCCTCTAGATTATCAAAGTTAAGCAATGATGAGTTTGTCCATCATGATAACTAGAATTCGGCATTTAAATAACCGGAAAAGGGTTGATATGCCATAAAGCAACCAACCTGTATAGGTCTGTTTGTACAATGATGATTAGGCGCTTGTCTTTTTAAAAAGGAAAATTGGTGGAGACCAGCAAAGACCAAAGTTCAATAAAATCCACAAAAAGGGTTAAAATCTTTTCCCCTTCATTTTCCATAAGAAAGCTATAAAAAAGTAAGGCTATAAATCAATGGATTCTCAACTTTTTTTTTTACCTATAGACCCCATTTTAATCCTACTTTACTCTAGTGGACCTCCCCACCCCCCATAGCCATTCGATGTTTAAAAATCCTATTGTATTTTTATAGTTAAACATATTTTGCTTGCCTGGGTCCCAAAAAATGTTATATGGTCCCCGGGGGAGAACCACTGCTATAGATCAATGATATATTCAAAAGATTAATTTGTGAATTGATAAAAGGATGAAATAGAATAAAAAGCAAATAAAAGACAAAAAGAAAATCAAGAAAAAGAATAAAAATAAACAACTTTAAAAAAAATAGAAACCAGAATAACAATAGAAATAAACAACTTGGAAAACAATTCATAAAAAAGAATAAAAGATAATAAAACAAATATATAGAAAAATAAGTTTTATCAATCTATATATAAATATAGATAAGAGATTTATTTTTAACTTTTAAAATCCAGGTCAATGGTGGGTAGCTCTGCTAGTATTATATAATCCTTATTTCAGTTATTTGTGTTTTTCATTTATTTTTTTTTTTGTTGAATGATTCTAAATGTTTGGTTGAAATATTCTATCAAATTGAATCAGAATTATTACAACATTAAAAATGGTGGTGATAATTACCTCATCTCTTTTCTTGATGGGAGACACAAAATTTTCTCTTAATTTGAATTTGACAAATAAATTTAGTCTTTTGATATTTTCAACTAAATAGACGATCAATTGTCATAGCAAGATCAAACGCAACTCTCCTCGGTGTCAGTATCTTACTCAGGATACTATGACACTCAGCCACCACCTTCTAGCACATATATGATAAAATGGAGGTGCGTGGTTTAATGGTTAGAGTCGTAGAAAATGGACTCGTCAACCAGAGTTCAATTCCTGAACGAAGCTGTTTACTTTTCATATAGTGCTAATACCCTTGATAAAGGTATGAATCCAATTCTCCCTCCATCTATGGGTAAATAGCAGGGCAGACTGGGCTCTTTAACCATGGTTAGGTAACCTGTCTCTTAATTCAAACTTGTTAAAATCCGCTTAAGAAATTGACCTTGTGCCACATCCTGTTCGTGCAGAGGTGTTGGTAAATATATATATGATAAAAAGAGTTTTGGGTTTGCCATAAGGATAAAAGTCTCGAGGTAATCATGTACGTGCCATGGCTTGAGGTGACATCTCTTAACTGTCAGGTCTTAAATAATAATTAACTGCCCTGACCAAGATCCCACATCCAGGCCAATCACAACCCAGCGCTGCCGATTGTAATGTAGAAATTTGCATACGTGCCGACAAGGGTGAGTAGTCCGACTTTGGGTCACGACTCATGATCAGGTGGTTGCGAGTTCAATCTCCGCTACACAATGGATATTCAATTTTTTTTTATAAAACTCATTTTTTTTTATATAACCCACAGATGGGACCCTAACAAATAATACCACTCTGGGTCATAGTAGACCAAGGATCAATGGTAATGAAAGGGTGCTTCACATTCACCAGAGCTCTAGAACTGTAACCTCACTTGGTAGTAAAGGATGAGTCTATATGTGATTTCTAAGACACACTGTATTATTATTGTATGATCCAGTATGTATAAATACAGTGAATCTTTAAATCACTAAAGAGAGCTCAATGTATAATAAACTTTTTAGATTATATACAGAGCAATATTTATCTTAGAAAGGAAGGAAAAACTCAACACCGTAATTCCATAATAAATTTATTTCGACCAAAATTGGGGCCTATATATAAATCTAAATTTATTATGGAATTACGGTGTTGAGTTTTTCCTTCCTTTCTAAGATATATATTTTTGTAAATTTTTTTGGGTGTACAGAATTTTATTCGTGCTTTAAAAAGATCTCCTAAAAGATTCATTGTACGAAAAAAAAAATGTATGTATTTTACAATAGAAGGGGGGGGGTAAAAGTTGCATGCAACTCGTTTTTTCTCCCTTTTACCCCCCCCCTTATATTGTAAAATACATACATTTTTTTTTTCATCCAATGAATCTTTTAGGAGGTCTTTTAAAAGCACTAATATATATATATATATATATATATATATATATATATATATATATATTTTTATAAAATATAAAAAACATAAGCACGTCATTTCTGAAAATAAACTCTGATGATGAAGCTCTAGCTTTGAAATCGATTAGACATAAAAAACATCTTTTTGTCTTTATTATTTTTTTTATATGCATTGTATTGCCTTCGAATTTTAATATTTTATAATATATATTTTTCTATTTTGTTTTAATATGTCAAAGTCCTCTGAATTACTTTATATGGTACTGATCATGATTATGATGTTTGATAGAATTTTATTTCTCTCTTGAAGGACAAAATATCATCCAGGTCTGTGGAGTCGTAACACAACATCTCTGACTATGGCTCCTCTATTTTTGGCTCTGTCCTTTTTTGAAGGAAATAAAATTATACCATAGAATATAGACATGAACCTAATCAATACCATACAACATGATCCCTAATGATGCTAAAACAATTTTTAAACGAATTACTACAAAAGTGTAAATATACATACACAATATATTACTTCCTAACCGCTAGGCATGACATAACCCCAGACGCGTTGATATGCCATTAAAATCAACCAACCAACCAATATAACTCGGATTCTTCTTTATATAATGTTATGTTTATGGGCTACAAATAAATATGAAACTATAATTTTTTATAATCTATTTATAAAGTGTGTACGCTGTATAAATTTACAGATGAAGTGTAAATTCAACCGGAGTCTGACTCCGCATAGCAATAAAGGGGTTGTCAGAGTTGGAGTCAGTAATGATTCCAACTCTGACAACCCCTTCATTCCAAGTGCACCAACTACAATTAGTATTACTTTGACCCTCATATTCCACAGCTTTTATTATTATTATTATTACTAGCAAATATATGCACCCTCCGGGTGCAAGTATTTAAGTTTTAATGTAATGAAATATCGTATTAAATTAGAAACGCTAATGAAACTAAATAAGAATGCAGATAAAAAGATTTGAAACAGAGGGAGTATAATCAAAAAATAGAACAACTGAAATTTACTCTTCCATCACTCTCGTCTTTCATTGTTATTTTTTCTAATTTAAGTTTTTAGTTAAAAGATGAAGTGAAGAATAAAATGACAGTTATCTTTTCTTGTTAATGGATTTCATTTAAGATTCATTGAAGAGATTTTTACTTATATTCATTAAAATAAAACCAAACAGTTAGAAATCAATAATACTAAGCACACATTTATTAAAATTACATTTTTAATATCAATGTGCAAATTAGCCTTCTCGTTCACACTGTAAACCGCTATTCTGTTGTATATATAAATATAATTGCATGTTGTTAGTATGTAGATATGGTTAACAGTATAAATAATGTAAAACAATTTTATTAATAATTGAGGTTAAAATAAGGATAAATTCATGGTGAATGTGACGTCAATTACTAAGGGAATTGTGACTTGAGTAGTGATTTAGTTTTGGTTACAGACAGAAAAACACACAATCTCCATTATAATAAGATTATTATTATTATTATTATTACTCCATTAGAGTTTTACACATCCGCCTTAGCTGGTGGTTCCCTGGAGGTTGCGTGACAGCAAGTCTCCTCAGGTCTCCAGGACTCTTCTGAGTATTCCAGCCAATCTCAACAATTGGAGTCAGTAATGACTCCAACTCTGACAACCCCTTCATTGCTTCTGACTCTGACTGCATGACTCCAGCTCCACAGCCCTGATATCATCCATGTTGACATTTTCAAATTAGTTCTTCATATTGTTTGCATTGAAAAAAATGTCTAATGAGTGCTAAATCTCGGCGTTTTATTAAAAAATGTTTAACTGTAAAATCCTTTCATTTTTTGATGGCACAACAATCTAAAATATAAAAAAAAAAAAAAAAAAAAAATGAAAGATCATATGATAATGCAATAGAAACCATAATAGATTAGTATTAATTAAAATAGTTTTAAAATAATAAATTTGCCATTTAATAATTGTTAGTTGGGTAGAATAAAAAAAAAACACATTGAAAGTGAAAGTAGAATAAAGAAAACCTTGAAAGTGAAAGTAGAAATAGAGAACATAATATTAGCAAGTGTTATGAAAGACGCATCATGTATTGATAGAGAAGACATTAGTTATTCAATAAGATTCTTTCATTTTTTCCTTTTTTTTTTTTTTAGTTGCTTTTCATTAGAGTGCATGTTGTTTTGTCTAAAAATAGAAACACATTATCAGTGTCTATCAAATGTACTTAATGTTGCAACAATCTATTACACACTCCAAAGCACTTACTACTACTACTACAACTACTACACAACCACTTGTGTGTTTTTAGAGTGCATTTCCATTCATTAGACTTTAAAAGGGAATAGGGTCTGAATTTCGGAGATTATTCTTTGTTGTTATTCTAAGACTTGTGGTTGTAGTCTCAACCTTGCTGCTTTTTTTAATGTCATTATTATTGTTTCCCATTGATGTATTCTTCAACCTTTTCTATTCATTCAATAATTTCTTTTTCTTTCAGTGGCAGTTATAGATTATCTATCTGATTTTTGCGATGAGAAATTATTATTATTATTATTATTATTATTATAGTAATAGTATTATAGTAGTCTTTTTTTAATGTCATTATTATTGTTTCACATTTTCTATTCATTCAATAATTTCTTTTTTCTTTTATTGGCAGATATAGATTATCTATCAGATTTTTGATAGAAATTATTATTATTATTATTTCACTTCATTAGAGTTTTTCACACCCACCTTAGCTGGTGGTTTCCTGGAGGCTGAGTGACAGCAAGTCTCCAGGACTCTTCTGAGTATTCCAGCCAATGCTGTAGTCTTGATTCTTCCTCTGATTTCCAGTTCATCTAGACTCTTTTCCAAGTCTCCCCGGGTCTCCAGGATTCTTTTGAGTATTCTAGCTGATTGCAGCAATGCAGTTGTCTGGGTGGTCTTAATACTTCTTCTGATTTCCAGTTTCTCCAGTCTTTTTCGAAGCTTTTTGGGACCGTTCCAAGTGCACCAACTATAATTGGTATCACTTTGTTGACCTTCATATTCCACAGCTTTTATTATTATTATTTTCACTCCATTAGAGTTTTACACCCCCCCCTTAGTTGGTGATTCCCTGGAGGCTGAGTGACAGCAAGTCTCCAGGTCTCTTCTGAGTATTCCAGCCAATCTCAACAATGCTGTAGTCTTGAATCTTCCTCTGATTTCCAGTTCATCTAGGCTCTTTTCCAGACTCTGTTCCAAGGGCACCAATTACAATTGGCATGACCTTCACCTGCATGTTCCACAGTTTCCTTAATTCTCTGGCAAGGTCCAAGTATTTGTTTCATTATTATTATTATTATCATCATCATTATTATTTCACTCCTTGTAAATTTTCACACCAAGTGTTAGCTGATGGTCTTTCACTAGTATCTGATATCATAAAATGTGTTCCTAATAACAATTAAGTTCATTTCAGATAATTTTATGCTAGGAATTTAACCAACTGACTTTCACTTTGAAATAAGCCGGTAGCTATTTTGAAAGTCTCCGTGCGAAATATACAAATCTTAGAAACTTTTTTGAAAACAATACAACTGCACGCTTTAACACAAAAATATCATAAAATGTGTTCTTAATAAAATTAAGTTTATTTAAGATAATGCGCACGCACAATTTTATGCTAGGAATTTTAACAACTAAAGGTGAAAATTACCTCTGAAGGTGGTCTTCAGCCACATTTGCGTAACAGGTTTTCCTTCAGAGTTTTTTCCTTCTCCTAAACTGGTTGCCGTACCAAGATTTTTGAACTCAGTCTGCCCTAATATTTACCCATAGCTGGTGTGAGAATAGTTGGATTTGTACTCAAGTCATTGTGTCCATTTCCTATGATGATAACCATTACACTAAGAGCGCCTCTGTAAATTCATTTTAAGCAATTAATAGAAATCAATAAGAATAATTACAATTGATTTGTCATCATTTGGTTGTTTATCCAGACTTAGAAAAATCTATTTTAGAAACAAAAACATATAAATGCCAAAACTTAAGATTAATAAAAATAATTATATTTTTCATTATTTATTGTATATATCTATTAATAATGGAGATTCGCTTCCGGTTTTTGTCTGTTACAAAAATTATGTCACTGCTTACATCACATTACCCAAAATCGTCATAACATAGAATAAAATTTATTCTACAATTTTTGGCATGTTCAAATTTTGAGTGTATTTATTCAATGAATACACTCAAAATTTGAACATGCAACATTAGACAGTCCTCATTGTTTTTTAAAACAAGTTTTAATAAATACATGACTGGTATTATATATCTATATATAGTTTGTTTTATTTTAATACATATTTAAAGTTTACATTTCAAATTGTTTTATTTTTTTAATCCTTTAATGAATTTGATGATTTTACTTACTTAAGGTACAAACTCGCTGACATTGAATTTTTTACTCTCACCCCTCAGGCAATGTTTCAAAAATTTATTTTTACATCGCCTGGAGGGTGTTTTTTATTTTGTACTAGTATGTAATAATGACTAAACTATTCCTTAGAAAAATATTCGTCAAATGTTGGCTGCACGATTTTTTTTTTTTTCTCACCACATAATTTCTATATATATATATATATATGAGGAAGAATGAATAAAGAAAAGAAAGAATAGAATGGATAATAAAAGATGAATTTAATCAATATCACTTACACATGTGTTTCGGTCAGCTCATCTGTGTGAAAATATTTTGCACACAGAAGATTCAACCTTCTCTGTGTGCAAAATAGTTTCACACGGATGAACTGATGAAACACATGTGTAAGTGATATTGATTAACTTCATCTTTTATTATCCATTCTATTCTTTCTTTTCTTTATTCATTCTTCCTCATATTGTCGGATTCATTTCCAATTTCCATTTTATATATATATATATATATATATATATATATATGTACCTTGACTTACAAGTGCCCCAACTTAGGAATTTTTCAAATTACGAGCTGTTACTTGTGTTGAGAGCTTATTGTGTTGTGTGTTGATCTCACAGTTCATATGGAGGATGAACTGTGAGATTGGGTTGCATAACCATAAAAATATATTTATAAAATCATATGTTGATATATGAATAGTTTTGAAAAAATGTTTTAGATATTTTTACAATAGAATTTCTTATTACTTTGTAATGAGATCAGGTTGCATAAGCATTAAAATATTTATAAAATCATATGGCGATATATAGTCTTAAAAAATGTTTTAGATATGTTAATAATAGAATTTTTTAGTACTCTGTAGTAGGATTGGTTTGTGTAACCATAAAGATATCTTATCATAATGGAGATTGTGTGTTTTTCTGTCTGTAACCGAAACTATATCACTATACAAATCACAATTCCTTTTGTTATTTACATCACATTCTCCATGATTTTATTTTTATTTAAACTTCAATTATTAATAAAATTGTTTTACATCATTAAGACTGTTGACCATACCTACATACTAATAGCATGCAATTGTATTTAAATATACAACAATAGAGCGGCTTACAGTATGAATGGGAAGGCTAATTTGCATATTGATTTTAAAAATTTGATTTTAATAAATATATGCTTAGTATTATTGATTTCTAATTGTTTGGTTTTATCTTAATGAATATGAGCAAAAGTCTCTTCAATAAATCTTAAAAGAAATCCATTAACAAGAAAAAATAACTATAATATTATGCTTTACATCCTATTTTAACTAAATAGTTAAATTAGGAAAATTTAGCATTGAAAGACAGGAGTAATGGAAAATGATGGAAGAGTTTCAAAGTTGTTCTATTTTTCGATTATACCCCCTCTGTTGCAGATCTTTTTATCTGCATTCTTATTGAGTTTTATTAGCCTTTCTAATTTAACATGATATTCCATTATACAGAAACTTAAATACTTGCACCCGGTGGGTGCATATATTTGCTAGTATTTATAAAATCATATGGCGATATATATATATATATATATATATATATATATATATATATATATATATATATATATATTAGTAAATATATGCACCCTCCGGGTGCAAGTATTTAAGTTTTAATGTAATAAAATATTGTATTAAATTAGGCTAATGTAACTAAATAAGAATACAGATAAAAAGATTTGAAACAGAGGGAGTATAATAAAAGATTTGAAACAGGGAGTATAATAAAAAATGGAACAACTGAAACTTACTCTTCCATCACTCTCGTCTTTCATTGTTATTTTTTCTAATTTAACTATTTAGTTAAATGAGGAAGTAAAGAATAAAATGACAGTTATTTTATATTGTTAATGGATTTCATTTAAGATTTATTGAAGAGATTTTTGCTTATATTCATTAAAATAAAACCAAACAGTTAGAAATCAATAATACTAAGCACATATTTATTAAATTCGATTTTTTAATATTAATATGCAAATTAACCTTCCCGTTCACACTGTAAACCACTATTTTGTTGTATATATAAATATAATTGCATGTTATCAATGTAGACATAGTTAACAGTATTAATAATGTAAGACAATTTTATTAATAATTGAGGTTTAGATAAAAATAAAATCATGGAGAATGTGATGTCAATAACTAAGAGAATTGTGACTTGAGTAGGAATATAGTTTCGGTTACAGACAGAAAAACACACAATCTCCATTATATAAGATATATAGTTTAAAAAAAAAATGCTCTAGATAGGTTAACAATAGAATTTCTTATTACTCTGTACTGAAATTGTGTTGCATAACCTTAAAGATATCTTATTATAATGGAGATTGTGTGTTTTTCTGTCTGTAACCGAAACTATATTACTACTCAAGTCACAATTCCCTTAGTTATTTACGTCACTTTCTCCATGATTCTATTTCTATACCTCAATTAATAATAAAACTGTTTGACATTATTAATACTGTTGGCCTTACCTAAATACTAATAACATGCAATTGTATTTATGTATACAACAAAATACCAGTTTTCAGTGTAAACGTAAAGCTAATTTGCATATTGATATTAAAAAAACTGATTTTAATAAAAATGTGCTTGGTATTATTGATTTCTAATTGTTTGGTTTTATCTTAATGAATATGAGTAAAAATCTCTTCAATAAATCCTAAAAGAAATTCATTAACAAGAAGAAATAACTGTAATTTTATTCTTTACTTCCTATTTTAACTAAATAGTTAAATTAGGAAAATTTAGCATTGACAAACGGAAGTGATGAAAGAGTAAGTTTCAGTTGTTCTATTTTCCGATTATACCCCCCTCTGTTTCAAATCTTTTATTTGAATTCTTAATTAGTTTCATTAGCCTTTCTGATTTAATCTAATATTTTATTACATTTAAACTTAAATACTTGCACCCGGAGGGTGCATATATTTGCTAGTATTTATAAAATCATATGTCAATATATAAATAGTTTTAAAAACAAAAAAACAAACAATGTTTGACCTGCTTTTAAATTTGGGTCTAAAGGTCAATGTCTTATTATATCTTAAGTTAAGAATTAATATTTTTTTTTTATAAACCCAACTGCCACACAGTTTAACTCTTAACATCCTATACCACCTCATTCCACCCGGCCAGAAGTCTCATTCGTTTTCCTAATCCACCCCAAATGATAGCCTTTGTTTAAATGTAATATTAAACATATTTACAAGTCTTTGATTTAAGAGAAATAACAGGTAACTTTAGATGCAAAGGTCATTTTTAGCCATTTTTTTTTATATATATCCTTATAGGAATACTCTGGACTTAAAAAATTCTCAACAGGATGTTAAGAGTTAAATATAGACAAATCTAACAGAATGTAATATCAGGGAGGGGAGTTGAAACACTAGTTTCAAATATAAAAGCAAATAAAAAAAAAAAAAAAAGAAAAGTCTCACCTTAATTTACAACAGTTCCGGTAAAGAAGTCCCTTTAGCTGATCAGAAACAGAAAACCAAGAAAAAAGATCTCTGCCTTTTTAACAACTATGGCACATGCTCTGTTAGAGAGGAGGATGCCCATTGGCCGGCGATACTCAAAGCAAGTAGCACTGGCTAATGGGATGCCACCACTCAACCTCGGCATAGTCAAAGAATCTCTTATAAACCAACACTGACACAAAATGCAATACTTAAAAAAGTGATGCCACACAATGAAGTAGCAAAATATTGCTGTGATGCAAGCCCCGAAATTTAACATTTTGGACTGGGTCTCCTGTGGGAACCAGTATAATGTTGAAAGACCCGAAACAGATAATGAACACGGAAACATTACTGACGATGCATCCCAACGCATCTTGTAGATGTATTTTCCAAATATCTAAGATCTGGTTTTTGTTGGTTGGTTTTATGGATTATCAACCCTTGTGGGTTATTTAATGCCAAATCGTTTTGGGATGGTATGTAGGATTTCTAAGTGAATAGTTTCTTAAGTATTTTGTTTATAAAGTATATTAGTTGATTGGTTTTCATGGTGACCATTGGGCTATTCCATTCTGAAGAAGCTTTGTTCTAGTCTTTCTTGTTGGGTATTCAAATTTTTTTTTTTTTTTTTTTTTTTTCAAACTGAACTTTTTCCCCAAACACATTTTTAAAAAACTCATTTTTCGATCTAACACATAGAAGACACCCTAACAGGTACTACCACTCTGGATCATAGTAGACCTGGGAGTAATGGCAATGAAGGGGGTACTTCACTTTCCCCTGAGTTCCAGAACTGGAACTTCACCACTATATGCAGTTTAGCATTATATCCAGAACTAGGACCTCACCATCAATTAAAGTTTAAAGTCATTCCCACGACACCAAGACCCTCAGGCACCGCTTTCTAGCACCCATATGATGAAAAGGGTTGGGGATTGCCATAACGGCAGTAAGGTTGGGATAATCATATAGGTGCTAGGGATTGAAGTGACCAGTCGATTGATTGGAGGGAGTCTCTCTGACCGCCCGTCTAGATCAAGTAAGGGCCAAAATGGAGTGTTGAAAGTCAAGGAGTGCTCAACCACCAGGATTCTGTCCTTAGGCATCATGGGTCACCACCAACGGTCAATAGGTAACCCCATTGGTATGTGTGGGTGTGTTGGAAGGATCATAACTCTCTGCAGAGGTGCAGTCGGTGTATTCTACAGCCCCAACTTTTTTGTATTAATTGTATATTTATGTTACTGGCTGGTTCTGTGTAGGAAGAAATTTGCTAAAAAAAAAAATGAGTTGAATTTCAAGTGTAGGTTTCTACTTTACATCTAAATAAAAAACCAAAAAATGGTGGAATCATTCTGAAGAATTTGCTTTTGAATGCTTTTATGAAAACTGCCAATTTAGATCTTTTCACTGTCTGTTGGTTTTTGTCATTCTTAATCATCTTTTCTGAAGAGTTCTTTTAATCTTTTCTGAAGAGAATTTGGAAAAAAAATATTCACTAGAATTTTCTTTTTCTATTTCTTCTTCTTTTTCTATTTCTTCTTCTTTTTCTATTTCTTCTTCTTTTTCTATTTCTTCTTCTTTTTCTATTTCTTCTTATTCTTTTTCTTCGTATTCTTCTTCTTTTTCTTCTTCTTTTTCTTTTTCTTCTTCTTTTTCTTCTTATTCTTCTTATTCTTATTCTTTTTCTTCTTTTTCTTCTATTTCTTCTTTTTCTTCTATTTCTTCTTCTTTTTCTATTTTTTCTTCTTTTTCTATTTTTTCTTCTTTTTCTATTTTTTCTTCTTTTTCTATTTCTTTTTCTTTTCTTCGTATTCTTTTTCTTCGTATTCTTTTTCTTCTTTTTTTTCTTCTATTTCTTTTTCTTCTTCTATTTCCTCTTCTTCTTTTTCTTTTTCTATTTCCTCTTCTTCCATTTCTATTTCTTCTTCTTTTTCTTTTTCTATTTCTTTTTTTCCCTTCTTCTTCTTCTTCTGTAGATGTTTTCTGTAAATCTTCTTGATTTCAGAATATTATGTTGTCATTTTTCTTTGCTTTTTCCATTGGCAAACATTACAAACCCAATTTTATATCAATCACTAAAGTAAAGCCATATTCTATTTAGTAATGTGATCATTTGTGAAGTTAACTCCAACAAAAACACAAACTTAAACTTAATCATTTTGTCTGTTTTGAAACATCTGAAATAATATTCTTTTTCTTTTTTCTTTTTATTTCTTTCATTCTGGCACTTATAGATTATACTTTCAGTTGTGTATGGCTGTCAAAAATGATAGTGAACATGAAATTGATATTTTGTTAAATCCTTATAAACATCAGGAGGTTTTAACATGCAAGTTTTTAACTCTTTGCCTACTTTAAGCCACCCACAGCGGCTCTCCCACCCACAGCGATCCTAGTGTAAAGCAGTTGGCAGTGGCTCTTGCATATATCACTTTGTTTACACTGAAAAGATCACTACTTGAACACTCTTGCCATCTTTTGTTTTGTCTGTGAACCAACCACTGCAGTCCTACTGGAAGCCACTGGCAGCTGCTCTTGTACATGACACTTTGTTTACACTGAAAAGTCACTACTTGAACACTCCTGCCATCTTTTGTTTTGTCTGTGAACCAACCACTGCAGTCCTACTGGAAGCCACTGGCAGCTGCTCTTGTACATGACACTTTGTTTACACTGAAAAGTCACTACTTGAACACTCCTGCCATCTTTTGTTTTGTCTGTGAACCAACCACTGCAGTCCTACTGGAAGCCACTGGCAGCTGCTCTTGTACATGACACTTTGTTTACACTGAAAAGTCACTACTTTGAACACTCCTGCCATCTTTTGTTTTGTCTGTGAACCAACCACTGCAGTCCTACTGGAAGCCACTGGCAGCTGCTCTTGTACATGACACTTTGTTTACACTGAAAAGTCACTACTTGAACACTCCTGCCATCTTTTGTTTTGTCTGTGAACCAACCACTGCAGTCCTACTGGAAGCCACTGGCAGCTGCTCTTGTACATGACACTTTGTTTACACTGAAAAGTCACTACTTGAACACCCTTGCCATCTTTTGTTTTGTCTGTAAACCAACCCTGAGACTGGTACTTGATCTTTTTGCAATAAGGAACCATACAGGTACTCCCACCACGGCAATCCTACTGGAAGCCACTGGCAGCTGCTCTCGCACATGACACTTTGTTTATACTGAAAAAGTCTCCACCTGAACACCCCTACCATCTTTTATTTGTCTGTGAACCAACAAACTAATTTGATCCTTTTTGCAATAGGGGAGCCTCATACAAGTAAAATATACCAGGGAAATTTGGTAGGCAAAGAGTTAAGAATTAAAATGATGTATAAAACACTACTGCAATCCTACCACAAACCACTGGCTGCAGCTCTCAAACATGTCACATGTTTACACTGAAAAGTCACTACTTGAACACCCCTGTCATCTTTTGTTTTGTCTGTGAACCGACCCTGAGACTGATACTTGACCCTTTGAACCAGTTGAATAAGGGAAATTTGGTAGGCAAAGTGTTACATATATTTTTCTAACTGTTTCTTTTTATATATAACTAGCAGAGCTACCTGGCATTGCATGTGAATTAAAAAGTTAAAAATAAATCTTATTTAGTATTATCTGTGTTATTCGGACTATTGTCCTTATCTTCATTGTTATCTGTACGACGTTTCGGCCAATATGCCCTCCATGATGGCTCCCGATTATGACAAGAAGGTTCCCGAGTCTGACAAGAAATACCTGAAGAAGGCCGGAGGGCATATCGGCCGAAACGATGTACAGATGACAATAAAGATGAGGACAATAGTCTGAATAATGCAAATAATACTAGTTTCTTGATGATTTGAAAAGATTGTAAAACTTACAATGCTATTTTCTATCGGAAAACGTTTTCTATGATTTATATGATTTGAACTTAGATCGGCGAATCCATTCGCTACAACAGTAACATTTACACCACAATGCGTCTTAGAGTTTATATATATATATATATATATATATATATATATATGTGTGTGTGTGTGTATCACTTCCTACCACGATAAGCATTACACAATGTGCCTCTCATTAGATAAACTATCATCATTAATAAATCAATCGATAAAACCACATACAAATTACATATTTAGAAAGATTTTCTTTTCTTTCTAACCAAATAAATCTTTCTAAAATTAGACCGGTGATACGCAAGAAATTCCAAGCTGAAATGATTAGGGCACAAAATTGTCAACTTCAAATCACTAGCAGCAGCATTTTAAATCACGGCTGAATATAAGCAGCAGTCAAGCAAATTTTTTTTATATTAGCAGCAGCAGCAGCTATGCCCCGATTTATCGCAAATCATTTGAATTTTTTATTAACTAATTAAATATATCCCTTAATCAGTAAAAATCAATAATCAAATTTGGTGTATTAGTTATAGGGATATTAAGGCGTATGCAAGATTTAGAATCTGAATAACATCTACTTTTTTTACTTATAAGTCTACACGTACATACCAAACTTCCTTTTATATATTTATATATATAATAATGGACTCTCCCATCGATTTTCGACGTATGAGGGTTTATACACACAAAGAACTCCCACACAGGGATTTGTTTATAGTGGTGAAGGCTTGTGTTGGACCATCCACACTTTTTGGCACAGTCGATAGGAAAGAATTGGTGCATCAAAGGTTGCCACAAACCCAATCAACGACCGACCTCAGGAATTTTGAATTCAGAGTTATCCCTCTCCTAGACTGGTTACCTACCCAAGGCTGAAGAGACCAGTCTGCCCTACTATTTAACCCATAGCTGGAGGGAGAATATATGGATTCATACCTTTCCCAAGGGTATTAGCGCTATGTGAAATGCCAACAGCTTCGTCTAGGAATTGAACTCAAATCAACGAGTCCATTTTCCACGACTCTAACCACTAGCCCACGCGCTTCCATATATATATATATATATATATATATATATATATATATATATATATATATATATATATAAAAAAAATAATATAAATCTCATAAAATTATCATCAGTGCGGATATTCCTGACAATCTTTATTTCCCGTTGATTTTAATCCCCTTCATACAATGACCTCAAATAGGAAAAAAAAAATGTTCAAGGTGCCAAATACCAAAATGCGTGTGAAAGACGACAAATTCTTTGTCGGTCTTGAGTTGCTTAGCAACACAATTTTAAATAGCAAAGTCTCGTAAGTCCAATTTTTCGTTTCTCTACCCAACATACCCCCCCCCACCCCCCACCCCCCGCCAAGAAGATTTGTTTTTATCATAATATTTGTTACCTTTGACAACCTTCTCCGTTATCAGCCAAATTGCACAGAGTAAAAGATTTTCAGTCAATATACACACTGCTTGGTATTCAAGTTTAGCGTTCCTTCACTGATAAGAAGTTCGACTTGATTGATAATGACTAAAAGTCAATATTTTGCAAATAGTTTTTGTAGATGATGTTACTAAGATTAGTTTTTGTCTGGCATTATTTTACTCTCTACCGCTGGATATTATGGCAGCCATGTTTCTGTCGGCTGGGGCTGTAGAAAACACCGATTCTGCAGAGGGGTAAGACTGCCGCCCACCCTCGCCCAATGTGACCACCTGTTGGCATTGGGTGGCAACTGGTGGTTGTAGGGACAATCCTGGTGGCTGAGGAATCTATGACATGCAACACTCCACTTTGGTCCTTACTTGGACTAGATGGATCATGTTTGTCTATTGTGTGTGTGTGTGTATGTATATGTGTGTGTGTATATATATATATATAATATATATATATATATAATATATAACAAAGAATCTAATGAGTCAGACGAACCTACTATTAGTTTCGCATAAAGCTCTTCAGGGCTAAAATCTGACTCTTAGCCCTGAAGAGCTTTATGCGAAACTAATAGTAGGTTCGTCTGACTCATTAGATTATCTTTGTTATTTGGCTCTACTTAGGTATCGAGCACTTTTTACATATTAGCTTTCTCCTAGCGGTTATATGAATATATATATATCTTATATACATATATATGCATATAAATTGTTTTTCTTTTGGCCAAATACTGTACCAATAGATTATTTTTTGTTGGTACGAATATCTTGGTCCTTTCTTTTTTTTCAAAAATTTTTTTCTTCCTGGTTGATGTTTGGTAGTATATTTTTACAATCAAACTTTCTGCTGGTTTTTTTCTCTCCGCAAGGATCTACCAACACGCTTGGTATATTAAATATATATATATATATATATATATATATATATACCACAGACATGTGTTTCAAGGTATCACCTCTCATCAGTGTGGTTATACATTAACAACTACCCCTGGCCGGGTTTGAGACCTGAATGAACTTTCGTTCGCCAATCCTCTTACCCGTGCGGCCAGAGGCAGCTGTCAAATATAGGAGAATATTTAATTGCTACATTTTTAAGCAGAAATGAATTCACTAGAGGCCTCAAACATTTGTAAACAAAGCGAGGTTTAGCTACATGCCAGAATGGTGAACTTGCAATTAAATCCCTATTTAAAGTACTCGAACAAAAGTGGGAGTGTATGTATATATATATATATATATATATATATATATAATACCAACCTCTCTGCACGAGTAGGATGTAACACTAAGTCAATTTCTTAAGTGGAGTTTAACAGGTTTGAATTAAGTTTTCTTTCTCCTAGACTGGTTGCCTAAACAAGGTTAAAGAGCTGTCCTGCTATTTACCCATAGTTGGGGTGGGGGTAGTAGTTAGTCTCATACCTTTCCCAAGGGTATTAGTGCAATGTGAAATGCAAACAGCCTCATCCAGGATTTGAACTTTGGTTGACGTCTCCATTTCCTACAACTCTAACCATGACACCACAGGCATCCAACTATGTGTTTTACACACACACACATATTTACCAACTCTTTCGCACGAGCAGGATATGACACAAGGTCAATTTTTTAAATGGTGTTTAACAGGTTTGAATTCAGAGTTTTCCTTCTCCTAGACTGGTTACCTAGCCATGGTTAAAGAGACCAGTATCCCCTGCTATTTGCCCATAGCTGGAGGGAGAATTGGATTCATACCTTTCCCAAGAGTATTAGCACCAAGTGAAATGCAAACAGCTTCGTCCAGAAATTGAACTCTGGTCGACGAGTCTATTTCCTACGACTCTAACCATTACACCACGCGTTTTACATATAAGTAGATTAAAAAAAAAAAAACCTGCTTGTAAATTTGGGTCTAAAAATACTTTAAGGTCAATGACCCGTTCGATTGTCTATGAGATCTGGTTGTTGTATTTATTGTATTTCCATTTCACACGTTGGTTGTGTATTTAAAAGACTCTTTTGTGTGCAAAGTAATAAGTATTGATTCTTCGGCTTGGAATTATTCATTGAATGCTCTGCTTGCCGGAGTGTCAACTGATTAAGATCTACACGACGAAGACGTTTAATATGTGAATATTTTTCTAAATATAACTTGGCAACCCGGAACCATTAGATCTAATCAAAATTCAGGATTGGAGAGACTGTTAATGGCGGGCAAACTTGTTATTTCTTTTTTCTCGTTATTTTTGTTATCTCGCTTAGAGATATTTACAAAGCTTAGTTTAGTGCTGGCCTAACAATATAGGTTCAATATAATCATTGTCCCATCTTGAAAGTCAGAATGTCCTATCAGAGTGGGGGTTTGAATACAGTACCACCCTGTCGGTCGGCGTTAGAATGCACCGCCTGCACCTCTGCAGAGGGCTAAGACTCCCCCAATGGGGCCACCTGTTGGCTGTCCGTGGTGACCCATGATGCTTAAGGATAGAACCCAGGTGGATGAGCAGTCCATGACTTGCAATACACCACTTAGGCCCTATTTTGGGCTAGACGGGTGGTCGGAGAGGCCCCTTCGATCAATCGGCTGGCCCCATCAAGCCCTAGCACCTATATGATTGCCCAAACCCTATTGCCCTTATGGCAATCCCCAAACCCTTTTTATCATATGGGTGGCAGTGGATGCGTGTCTACATGTCCTGGGAATGACGTTAAACTCTATCTGATGGTGAGGTTCCAGTTCTGGAGGTTTGGGGAATGTGGAGCACCCCTTCATCACCATTGCTCCCTGGTCCACTCTGACCCGAAGTGGTAGTACCTGTTAGGGTCCCATCTATGGGTTAAATAGAAAAACATGAGTTGATAAACAAAATTTGTTATCCATTGATAATGAATTTATTTAAAAACTTTGTCAGCATTAAATGACCCACTGAGGTTGATATGCCGTAAAACAAAACAAACCAAACCATTCAAAGCATTTTAAACAAACTGATCAACAAAATCCTTACACAGTCTCCTTATCATTCTGTGATAAATTTTACTTTTCCTTATATCAACAAAAGCCCTGAAGAGGATCTACTAAGCAGATTGAAACACTGCGGCATTGGCTGAATAAATATCACTCATTTTATTTGAACCTGTGTTTTTTCAAATTTTTCACTATATTACATACCGGTGGATTCACTTCCATTTTTCTATTCACACACACATATATATATATATATATATATATATATATAAAATTATATATATATTATATATATATATATATATATGATGGTCTGGTTGTGTCAGTTGTTCTAATTGGTTTTCCCTACTGGTTCTGTTCGTTTCTAAATCATTCAAAGACGGAAGATTTTGAATAAAGAAACTCTTTACAGAAAAGTAGTAAATGCAACACTCCTCATGGGTACATTGTGTAAGTAGGTCAGAATGACCTTCATTTTTACTGACACACCCACAATAAGAGGATTCTAAACAGCCAATCATCATGAAGGAAAAAAGAAAAAAGCTTTTTTGGAGATGGGAGAAGGGAAAGAAAAAAATGCACAGATAGGGGGGGGGTATTGATTAAAAAAAAACAAAAACAAAAAAGAAAATGAAAATAGATCCTGTTGCTTCATTAACTGCCATTGGTGTGAGAATGAAATAAATTTATTATTAACTAGACAAAGTGGAACAATCCGAGTTACATCATCAAGTGGGATCCACTGAATCCGAATCTGGATCCGTCTCGGGGAATGAAAGAAGAACTGACCACAAAAGAATAAAAGACAAATTTCAAGACAAGCTTTCCCCCCCCCCATCCCTATACAGCTAAAAGAAAGCGTGTGGTGTAATGATTAAATTAAAGTCATGGGAAATGGACTTGTCACCCCGAGTTCAAATCCTGCATGTGGTAATTGTATTTCACTTAGCGCTAATAGCCTTATTAATCTCCATCCAGCTATGGGTAAATAGTAGGGCAGACTAGGCTCTTTAACCTTGACCTGGGAGTAATGAAGATAAGAGGGTACTCCACACTCCTCAAAGTCCCAGAATTGGAACCTCACCACTAGATGCAGTTTAACATCAGATCAAGGACACTAAATAAATTGTGTGTGTGTATATATATATATATATATATATATATACATACACACACCAACTCCTCCGCCGCCGCACGAGCAGGATGTGACACAAAGTCAATTTCTTAAATGGAGTTCAACAGGTTTGAATTCAGTTTTCCTTCTCTTAAACCAGTTGCCTAACCAAGGTTAAAGAGCCCGGTCTGCCCTACTATTTATCCATAGCTGGAGGGAGATTAGGATTCATACCTTTCCCAAGGGTATTAGCACTAAGTGAAATGCAATTACCACATCCAGGATTTGAACTCGCGGCGACGAGTCCATTTCCCATGACTTTAACCATTACACCACGCACTTCCATTTACAATAAATTGTGTATATAAGTAAAGTTAAAGTGGCCTATGGTCAGTATCAGCCAGACAGTGAGGGAGTCTATCCTCTTTTAACTAGCTCTAGACCAGAGAGATTTTTTTTGTGTTTGAGGTGGAGCACCACATCTATCATCAGTTGCCTGCTTTAGCATGCAGATCCAAGTTGTCTTACTGTTGTACTGAGTTGGCGAGGGCCAGTATTGAACCCAGAACCTTGTGGTTCTTAGGTGGATGCTCTGAGAATGTGCCATGTGAAAGATGAGCACATAAAACTGATTGTATCAATAGTAGAAAGAGAGGGAATGGGAAGGGCTTTAACAACAACAATAACAATACACAAGATCAATCACAAGTGATACAATAATGGTGTTGATCCTAAGCATCACAAAAATCGCCCTCGGGTGATGATGCTGGCTATTTCTTCTTTTATTCAACATTCTAGGTGTATTCAATCTCTAATAGAAACATCTATATCAATAACTGGGATGAGTTTGTTTGTCTATCCTCTATAGATAACTAAATGGATTTATTTTCTAAATCACATTGCCAAAATATTGCAAAACTTTTGATTAGTAAATAATCTTTTGACTAGTAAATAAAATTGAAAATTATGTTACCAAAATATTGCAAAACTTTTGACTCACCCTTGTAAATAAAATTGAAAATCACATTACCAAATGAAACATCTATATCAATAACTGGGAAGAGTTTGTTTGTCTATCCTATATAGATAACCAAATGGATTTATTGTGTATAAAGCAACTTGTTAGGAAGACCCAACAAAATTAGAGCTTCTTCCCTTGATCAATAGCGGACTTTTGGGAACCCGGAAGTGGGGTTTTCCACCATGTCACTTTTGGATTGGGTTTGGTTCTGAGTGAAAGCCCATGCACAGCACGGTTAACTCTTAACATCCTATACCACCTCATTCCACCTGGCTGGAAGTCACATTCGTTTTCCTAATCTGACCTGAATGATAGCCTTTGTTTAGATATAATATTAAACATATTTAGAAGTCTTTATTTTAAGGTAAATACCAGGTAACTTTAAATGAAAAAGCCATTTTTTATAGATCCTTATTGGAATGGGACTTTGAAAATTCTCAACAGGATGTTAAGAGTTAAGCTAGTTAAGTCATTTTTACCATTCTCTGCCCTATGTTTAATCTATTGCCCTTATGGCAAGCCCCGACCCCTTTTTATCATAAGGGTGCTAGAAGGCGGTGGCTGCAGGTCTACATGTCCTGGGAATGAGTTAAACTCTATCTGATGGTGAGGTTCCAGTTCTGGAGGTTTGGGGAATGTGGAGCACCCCATTCATCACCATTGCTCCCTGGTCCACTCTGACCCGGAGTGTTGGTACCTGTTAGGGTCCCATCTATGGGTTAAATAGAAAAATGTATTTATAAAAAAAATTGTATTATCCATTAAGAATTGATTTATTTCAAAACTTTATCGGCATTAAATGACCCACTGGGGTTGATATGCCGTAAAACAAAACAAAACCAACCAACCAAACCTGTGTTTAATGAAACCTTGTTAATTTTCCAACAACCTGGTTCTTGCATTATCATTTCAGTCTTCCGTATTTTATTTGTATGTAAAAAACATAAACACAACCGAAATTAAAATGCTCTAATTTAGAAAAAAAAAAAAAAAAATTGGCTCGATTCCAAAATAGTATATGTTGGGCTATGGCCTCTAGGAGTAAAATTGAAAAAATGTTACTTTTTTTTTTTTTTTTCTTTTGTTAGTTTAAACGAATTGCAAATTTGCTAGTAGTAGCCTGTAATTATCATTTAATGTATATCTCTCTTGGGAAATTATAATGATGTAGGTAACCATATTGAATTGGAAATTGCTTTCTTCTCTCAGTTTGGATATTTTAAACGTTATTATCCTCATGGACATGTAACTATGACGTGCTATTTTTGGTGTGTTACAGAAGCATATGGGAGCTATGGGGAGTGTGTAGTACCCCTTCATTGCCATTACTCCCAGGTCCAGTCTAACCTGGTATGTTTGTTGGTTGGATTTTACGGCATGTCAACCCTTGTTGGGTTATTCTGTGCCGAAGACATTTTATCTATTCGTTCTTGTTGGGGTATTCAATTTAAAAAAATTTTTTTTACTCAAATTGTTTAAACACATTTTTTTCTATTTAGCCCATAGATGGGACCCTAACAGGTACTACCACTCTGGGTCAGAGTGGACCTGGGAATTATGGTGATGAAGGGGTACTCCACACTTCCCACAGAACTTTACCACTAGATGCAATTTAACATCATACTCAGGACACTAAGACCCCTCAACCACCACCTTCTAGCACATATATGATAAAAAGTTTTTGCCATAAGAGCAATAGTGTTGGGACAATTATATAGGTGGTAGGGTTTGATGTGACCAGCTGATTGATTAGAGGGGGGGGGGCCTCTCTGACTTGCCCATCTAGCCTAAGTAAGGGTCCCATCTATAGGTTATAGAGATCTGATTGCACCTGCACAAATATCAACCATACTCAACAAAGAATAAATAAAACAAAATATATCTTTGGCATAAAATAACCCAACATGCCATAAAATCCAACCAACCAACAGAAGCATAAAAGTAAAAAAAAAAAAAAAAAGAAAGTTGGCTGAGTGACCTATTGTCGATATCAGCAAGGGGCCAGTTTGTCAAGACAGCAAGGAACTCTATCTCCTTTTCGATAGCACTAGACAAGAGAGATTAT
Organism: Doryteuthis pealeii; assembly: GCA_023376005.1. Lineage (NCBI taxonomy): Eukaryota > Metazoa > Mollusca > Cephalopoda > Myopsida > Loliginidae > Doryteuthis > Doryteuthis pealeii. The sequence goes on along the minus strand of CM042178.1, from coordinate 31,832,228 downwards.
TTTTGCGGTGGTGGAGTGCCACACCTACCATTAAATCCCCACTTTACCACACATTAGATTACCCAATCAGAACTATCCCCAACCCTTTTTTATCATATGGGTGCTAGAAGGCGGTGGCTGTGGGTCTACATGTCCTGGGAATGACTTTAAACTCTATCTGATAGTGAGGTTCCAGTTTTGGAGGTTTGGAGAATGTGGAGCACCCCTTCATCACCATTGCTCCTGGTCCACTCTGAGTGGTAGTACCTGTTAGGGTCCCATCTATGGGTTAAATAGAAAACATGAGTTTATAAACAAAATTGTATTATCCATTAAAAATGAAATTCTTTCAAAACTTTGTCAGCATTAAGCATTTTTTTTTACCAATAGAAGTATTCGGCATAAAATGACATGCCGTAAAACCCAACCAACCAAACCAATCAGAACTACTTGTGCACTGAGTTGGTGGGAGACTGGTATCGAAAAAACCTTACGATTCCTTGGTGGGTGCTCTACCGACTGAGCTAAACTGGGCCCTTGAAGCATATGTAAAACAACAAAAAAGAAAAGTTACTATAATGATAATTACATTAGGGAAATAATTCTTTAAAAAAACAAAAACACAAAACAAATTACCCTTAGAATATGTGTTGTTATTGAAGTTTATAATGAGATAGCAAACATGTTGATTTGTTCATTTAAGGCTGCTATTATTTATAAGGAGTCAATTCTCTTTGTGTTCATTTGATTGTGTTATACAATGGACTACTCACTTAACTCAGCATTGAATCAGAGAATGGTAGAAAATTCAGTCAATGGGGAGGTGGGTGTCTGTGTCTGTCATCATTCAAAAACCTTAGCTTTTATTTGGGTCCAGATACTGTCAATTGACACTGATGGTAAATAAGCAGCTCCATTCTATCACAGTGAAGAAACACGCCCTCACAGAAAAATACACGTGTCTGAAGATTGTGAATTTTCCTGTATAAAAACTCTTAAGTTTGTCTGAGGAATTGTGAGTTAATATTTCAATAATTCAGTTCTTATTAAAAGCTCTGTCTTTGATCATTGACCACTTTCATGTTTTTTTTTTTTAACTCTTAACATCCTGTTGAGAATTTTCCAAGTCCAGAGCATTCCTATAATGATATATAAAAAGATGGCTAAAACTGATCTTTGCATTTAAAGTTATTTCCCTTAAATCAAAGACTTCTAAATATATTTAATAGTACTAGCAAATATATGCACCCTCCGGGTGCAAGTATTTAAGTTTTAATGTAATAAAATATTGTATTAAATTAGAAAGGCTAATGAAACTAAATAAGAATACAGATAAAAAGATTTGAAACAGAGGGAGTATAATAAAAGATTTGAAACAGAGGGAGTATAATAAAAAATGGAACAAATGAAACTTACTCTTCCATCACTCTCGTCTTTCATTGTTATTTTTTCTAATTTAAGTATTTAGTTATAAGAGGAAGTAAAGAATAAAATGACAGTTATTTTATCTTGTTAATGGATTTCATCTAAGATTTATTGAAGAGATTTTTGCTTATATTCATTAAAATAAAACCAAACAGTTAGAAATCAAGAATACTAAGCACACATTTATTAAATTCGATTTTTTAATATTAATATGCAAATTAGCCTTCCAGTTCACACTGTAAACTGCTATTTTGTTGTATATATAAATACAATTGCATGTTATTAGTATGTAGATATGGTTAACAGTATAAATAAAGTAAGACAATTTTATTAATAATTGAGGTTTAGATAAAAATAAAATCATGGAGAATGTGATGTCAATAACTAAGAGAATTGTAACTTGAGTAGGAATATAGTTTCGGTTACAGACAGAAAAACACACAATCTCCATTATAATAAGATTTAAACAAAGGCCATTGTTTGGGGTGGATTAGAAAAACGAATGAGACTTCTAGCCGGGTGGAATGAGGTGGTATAGGACTTTCAGAGTTAACTGTTCCGATTTTATAGGGCAACTTTGAAGCTAGTATACATATACAGAGATGCTGATTGTCCTATTATTTTGTTTTACGGCATATCAACCTCAATGGGTCATTTAATGCCTATAAAGTTTTGAAATAAATTCATTCTTAATGGATACTCAATGTTTTTTTTATAAACACATTTTTCTATTTAGCCTATAGATGGGACCCTAACAGGTACTACCATTCCGGGTCAGAGTGGACCAGGGAGAAATGGTGATGAAGGGGTGCTCCACATGCCCCAAACCTCCAAAACTGGAACCTCACCATCAGATAGAGTTTAACGTCATTCCCAGGACATGTAGACCCGCAGCCACCGCCTTCTAGCATCCATATGATAAAAAGGATTGGGGGCTTGCCATAAGGGCAATAGAGTTGGGACAATCATATAGGTGCTAGGGCTTGATCTGACCAGCTGATTGATCGGAGGGGGGCCTCTCTGACTGCCCGTCTAGCCTAAGTAAGGGTCTAAGTGGAGTATTGGATGTCTATCCTCCACATGTCATGGACTGCTCATCCACCAGGATTTTGCTTTAAGGACGGAATACTGGTGGATGAGCAATCCATGACATGTGGGGGTTAGAGATTTGAAAGTTGGATTTTTTTTTTCCCCAAAAAAATTTATTTGCCTCTTGGACTTTTGACATTGGTTTTGGGATTCTAAATTTTTGAATTTATTTTTACTCTTTGGATTTCGTTACTGACCTTACTGTTGGGCACGATTATCAACAAACACAAAAAGATTGTTGTTAGGTCAGTTCGTGAATATAAGTCGATATAAATCTTAAATGTCATGATCATGAATGTTGGATCTAGTTAGCTCATAAAATCTTAGTAAGTATGTATGTTACATAATTATTGGATCCCTAATACATTTTTAAGGTATTGTAGAAATCATTATGGTGATCAGTACAGCTGATGGCCTTGAGAGTGAGTGACAGCGTTTGACCTCACTCTGACCTTGCTTTCTGGGGATAGACCGTGAGAACCGGAACCCCCATAGAAAGCCCCCTTCCGGTTTAAGGAGTAAGCAACTCAGTTAGAACTTAGAAGCCGAGCTAGCAACATGTAAGCCTCATCTGTGCAGATTGTCTGGGTGGGGATTTGGAATAAAGTAACATCAACATAAATCGAAGAAACCCCAACAGAAACCAGACCCGGAATCCTCAATAGAAGACCAGACGAGACCTTAGAAGATATACTAGACCATGATAGATGATAGACGATCAGAAGCAAAGTCGGCCAGAAGAAGATACGACCAGAGTAAGAAGTAAGAAAGGTATATAACGTTATATGATTTGGTACTGTGAAAAGACCAGTATATAACATATACGTATTTAGTGCCGGTAAAGAAGGTGCTATGCAACATGTACCGCTATGTGGGGAGATGCACATTCACAGACACAATTTTCAATATGTGAGTAGATACACATTCAAAGACACACAGAAACACTTTTCAATATTTTCAATTTTCTGGAAGCATTTTTTTTTTTAAATCGCAAATTTACCCCTCATAACATGAAAGTATACAAATTTTTAAAAAAAATTTTCGTCATACAACGTGTGATAGCATGTGCGATACCCTGCCCTCATCAGCCGCCAACTAGGAGTTATAACACAGTTTCGGTAGGTAAGGCGGGACTGCCACTCCCAGCACTACCAAGCAGATTTTGCCACTGGACAGGGTATTAAAAAAAAATAAGATAAAACAATGCAGAGAAGAAATTATAAGATCCGTTCAACTTAGGAGTTTTGGTATCAGTGCAGTTTGTTATTTAAAAACATGTTTGCTTTCGGTCATTGACGTGATTACGCGCTTGCAGATATTACGTAATGACATGGGAATGATGATTCCGCGCGCATCATTAATGCTGAATACTTTTTAATCTCAACCAGATCCAGCTAGATGCATTTTGCACTGTGGTCTGAAGACGATGTGAAGCAATTTTCAAACAGCGGCCAGTGAATCCTATTACATCGTCAGTGATGCTGATAGCTTTTTGATTTAGTGTGTCCTGGGACACACATATTTGCTTTGAATGAGTCCTCAGGAAAATTTATGGGTCTCAATTAAAGCCATCTAACTCCTACCTTGTAACCTATCCTGTGTAATTAATTTCTAAGAAACTATTGAAATGTATTTACAGTTACTTTGCAATGGTGGTGGAATAAAAAAAGAAAAACATTGGGATGCATGGATATGATTTTACTGTGTCCTTTTAGATTTTTCGTGTGTCGTGGACACAGGACGCATACCTTTCAGCATCTCTGCCCATGGCAGTCGGTTTCGAGTAAAGAAGAAAAAAAAAGGGCATCCTCTGGTGGTGTAATTGTTCGCAAGCTAGTCTTGCAGATCCATTACTAACAAATAATGTATAAACTGTGTATTATTAAATAATTTTAAAATATCTTTTCCGCCCTGTCGGCTTGGACGTTAGAATGCACTGACTGCACCTCTGCAGAGGGCTAAGACTCCCCCAATGGGGCTACCTGTTGGCCGTGGGTGGTGACCTGTGATGCTTAAGGATAGAACCCAGGTGGATGAGCAGTTCATCACTTGCAATACTCCACTTTGGCCCTATCTTGGACTAGACGGGCGGTCAGAGAGGCCCCTCCGATCAATTGGCTGGCCATGTCAAGCCCTAGCACCTATTTGATTACCCCAACCCTATTGTCCTTATGGCAACCCCCAATCCTTCTTATCATATGGGTGCTAGAAGGCGGTGATGAGGGTCTACATGTCCTGGGAATGACGTTAAACTCTATCTGATGGTGAGGTTCCAGTTCTGGAGGTTTGGGGAATGTGGAGCACCCCTTCATCACCATTGCTCCCTGGTCCACTCTGACCTGGAGTGGTAGTACCTGTTAGGGTCCCATCTATGGGTTGAATAGAAAAACATGAGTTTATAAACAAAATTGTATTATGCATTAAGAATGAATTTATTTCACAACTTTGTCGGCATTAAATGACCCACCGAGATTGATATGCCGTAAAACAAAACAAACCAAAAATATCTTTTATATTACTAGTGTGCATTTTTGTAAACATATATATGCAGAATTTAAAAAAAAGATTTGTATATTGAGCAACCTCTGACAATGGTCTGCTTAGCCACACTCACTAACCATTATACTATGTTGAGGAAATTGATGGGGTATCGAATTAAAATGATGTTGAGAAAAATGATTATGAATGCTACCTAACATTCTTCGGTATAATGTTTGCTCAAACAATCAAATTCTTCCCAATTATTGAGATGAAATTATAAAGAAAGAAATTGAATTGAATCTTCAAATTCGTTTTGAATGAATACAATTTTTAAAATTTATTTAAACTAATATTTAATTAAATTTATCATTGATTTAAATTTTAATAAAAAAGAATTTTCATTTTCATTTCACTTATACTTGAGTCAAAAAATTTTTGCAATCAATTTTTTACTATGAGTCAAAAGTTTTGCAATATTTTGCGTGGTTTTTTAAGGGTGAGTCAAAAGTTTTGCAATATTTTGCCAATGTGATTTAATAAATAAAAGTTGGATCCATTTAGTTATCTATAGAGGATAGACAAACAAACTCTTTCCAGTTATTGATATAGATGTTTCTATTAGAGATTGAATACACCTAGAATGTTGAATAAAAGAAAAGCAATCATCATTGGGTGACTTTGTGTTGTTGTTATTGTTGTTGTTATTGTTGTTGTTAAAGCCCTTCCCTCTCTCTCTCTCTTTCTCTCTGTACTATTGATGCAATCGTTGGTGTTATGTGCTCATCATTCGCCTGACACGTTATTTTTACCCTCTTTATTCTATACACAATTTACTTAGACATGGGGAGGGCGCATTGTTGTCTTTTTTTATAAGATGTTTTGGTGGGGAGTGGCTTGTCTATTTCTTAGAAAAAAACCCCGTCCATTCATAACTACAAATGGTTGCTTACACCCTCTGATGCATTAAGATTCATCTAGAATTTGATGTATGAGGGGGTTTGGTTTTTTACTAAGTATAGGTGGTAATTATGAACTTTTGTTTAGTAAATTAGGGTGTCCCAGAAAAAACAGAACCCACAAATTTTGTAATAAAACTGTTAATTTTAATTAGGGGTTAGGGTTAAGGTTCTGTTTTTTCTGGGTCACCATGTACAGAGTGACCCAGAAAAAACAAAAACCGCAATTATTTATTTATTTTTCCATTAAACTAACCCTAAACCCTACCCCCTACCCCCTAGTTAAAATTAAGTTTTATTACAAAATTTGTGAGTTCTGTTTTTTCTGGGACACAAAATTAAACAAAAGTTCATAATTACTGTATAGGTAATCATAAGGTATTAGGAAGATTGTGTAGCACCAATATTTTGAGTGCCTAGAAAATCAGAATTTCTATCTCTATGTATTTTGAATTAATTTTTTATCTCTGTTAGCGGGGATTAGAATAGGCTGAATTCCATACCCTAGGGAAGTATTCTGATTAGGATACTAAACTGCATATGATGTTAAGGCTCCATTTCTGGTGATGGATTAAATAGTACCACTACTGTTATTCTAAAAGAATGCTTTGGCATTAAATGAACCTTAAAGGTTGATATACCATTAAACAAAGAACCCAAAATCACTTCCAATGCATTTTTATATTAAAAGCCACTTCCAATGCATTTTATAGTAAAAGCCACTTCCACATTTTTTTTAAAAGCCACTTCCAATGCATTTTTATATTAAAAGCCACTTCCAATGCATTTTTATATTAAAAGCCACTTCCAATGCATTTTTATATTAAAAGCCACTTCCAATGCATTTTTATATTAAAAGCCACTTCCAATGCATTTTTATAGTAAAAAAATATCACTTTCAATGGATTTTTGTTGTAAAAAAAATATCACTTTCAATACATTTTTATTGTAAAAAAAATCACTTTCAATGCATTTTTATAGTAAAAAAAATCACTTTCAATGCATTTCTATAGTAAAAAAAATCATTTTCAATGCATTTTTATAGTAAAAAAATATCGCTTTCAATGGATTTTTATAGTAAAAAAATATCGCTTTCAATGGATTTTTATAGTAAAATATGACTTTCAATGCATTTTTGTAGTAAAAAAAATAACACTTTCAATGCATTTTTATAGTAAAAATCACTTTCAATGCATTTTTATAATAAAAAATATCACTTTCAATGGATTTTTATAGTAAAAAAATCACATTCAATGGATTTTTTATAGTAAAAATCACTTTCAATGCCTTTTTATAGTAAAGAACCCACTTTCAATGCATTTTTATAATAAATTGTATTATAAAGTATTAGTTTTATTAAAGTATATAGATGGTTTCCTATTTTTTTAATTATCCTATCATGTTGATGGGAATTATTCTAGTTACCTTATAAAAGTACAATAATCTTTTAAGTTTACCCCCAAGAAAGTAAACTATATAAAAGAGAACCTGAGTGGAATGCACTTTGAGGGCACTAAATGTGCTACTCACTGTGAAGGTCACCCTCTCTTACTCGACTATTGATCAAAAACGATCCTATTGATCACTTACTTGTCTACATTTCGTCTCTGAATAGCTTTTCTTCAAAATTTTCTTGGATGTAGATAACCAATGAAAATTGATTTCTAACATGGATTTCCAGTCATTATATATATATATATATATATATATATATATATATATATATATATATATATTGAAAACTACATCATGAACTCCTGCAGTTAGCTGTAATTAATCAATATCTTGATTAATTCAGTGGATATAATAACCCTGAAGATCCTTATGGTGAAAATCGAGTAGGTTATTTCTGTACACTATAATAATAATAATAATAATAATAATAATCTATACATATATAAAGGGCAATTGTGTGAATCTGTATGTCCGGAGGAAACTTAAAAAATAAAACAATTAATGACAAAGTAAATATATGTACACATTAAATATCACCAGGGCTTGGGTTTTGAGCAAAAACAATGAAGATTTTATTTGTATTTGCGAAGATAATTAAAAAGTGTAATTTAGATGATAACAGCATGGTTTTTTTTTTCATTTAATATTTTAGATAGTAGACATTAACATTTCTTTTCAGAGTAGCTGGATCAATGCAAGGTCTAATTTTTTTTTACATAGGGATTTAAATGGGGCATCCCACGAGGATTCAACTCCTGATTCAGTAATAATGGATCCGCGAGACTAACTAAAAAAAAAAATCCCCCTCTACCCTGGCGATGCCAGGTAGCCGCTGCTAGTAATAGTGTGTGTGTATATATATATATATATATATATATATATATATATATATATATATATATATTCTTTTTCTCTTAGATTTTATTAGTTTCTAATACTTCTCTAATGATGAATGCAAATATCAGTGTGTCACATTTTTGCTACTTTACTTCTAGAGGCAGTAGCCCAGCATATCATACCATTTTGGAATCGGGCTGACTTTGTTAATTTTTATAGTAAAAAAATCACTTTCAATGCATTTTTATAGTAAAAAAAAATCACTTTCAATGCATTTTTATAGTAAAAAAAATCACTTTCAATGCATTTTTATAGTAAAAAATTTAGCCTCCCTCCCCAAAAAGTATATTCTTTAAAAAAAAAAATGAACATATTTAAACTCTCTTTAAACTCTCTCTTTAAAACATATCTATTCCAATTCAAACATAAGCATATTCAAAGCACCCCACTCCCCTGCTTTTTATAGTTTGGATATATTTTTTTTGCAGTTTTGAAGTATTAATATAAATTAGTCTAAGAATCTGCAATTTATTTCTGATCCAAATATGCTGTCATCTTTTCAAATGCTTTTATATTTAACTGCCAATTATTATCTATTTTGGTCGCCTCCCTCCATTGCTGACGGCCATAGGCTGAACATCTAAACAGTCTTCTTCTTACTAAACTTGTATGATATTGAAATTAATTAGTGAACTCTGAATATTCTTTGCAAAATCTTCATGATTAGTAAATTTGTTTGATGTCAGTGACTGAAGAGTTCCTTTTTATATTTAAATTTTTAAAATTTTTTTACCCAAGTTCATATTAGAAATTAGTAAATTGTTAACCAGGGTTGCAGAGTAGGAAGTTATGCGGAGGGTGTAATTGTTATCGTCATAGGAAATGGACACAAGGTGAGTTCAAATCCTGGATGAGACTGTTTGCATTTCACATAGTGCTATAACCCTTAGGGTAATTTCATGTCAAATCATCCAGAAAAAAGTAAAATTGTCACCCACCCCCTTCAATTTTTCTGAATTTTTTCCAGGTGTGGACTATGTTAACATTAGATAATCCCCAAAATTTGAGCTTTCAATTCAAAAAATTGGCTGAGTTATGTCGATTTTTAGCTCTCCAAATTTGGTGTGGTTGGTGAAAAATGGTGATTTTTTTGTAATCTATTTTTGTCTGTAAAATGAGTTCTAGAGCTTTCCTGCTACTAAAAAATAGTTGGACAAAATGTTTGATTGTCTGATGTCATTGATTGAAGAGTTCCTTTTTTAAAATTTTTTTTTACCCATGTTCATATTAGAAATTAGTATATTATTAACCTAAAGGGCTGGTTTAGCTCAGTCGGTAGAGTGTCCAGCTAGGAATTACAAAGTTCTTGGTTTGATACCGGCCCTCACCAACTCGGCATATGAGTAACACAGGGATCTGTGTGGTAAAGTGAGGAGCTGATGGTAGGTGTGGTGCTCCAACTCAGATGCAATCGGCTGGTCATGTCAAGCCCTAGCACCTGTATGAGTGCGCTTATGGCATGCCCCTACCCTTTTTATCATATATGCGCTAGAAGACGGTAGCTGAGGGTCTTCATGTCCTGGGAATGTATAAAACTCTATCTGATCGTGAGGTTAAAGTTCTGGGAAACGTGAAACACCCCTTCATCACCATTGCTCCCTGGTCCACTCTGACCCAGATTGGTAGTACCTGTTAGGGTCCCATCTATGAGTTAAATAGAAAAATATGTTTATTGTTTAAAAATTGAGCGTAATTTATGAGGAAGTGCGTCCCGGTCTTCTGCCTCAAGAGTTGCTGCTCGGTGACTATTAAAATAACGACCCAGCTCAGTCTATTCAAAACTATCCATCTTCATATCTATCTCAATTTGTTCATATTTATCTATATTACTTTAAATGCTAAGATTTTTTTTATTCATGTTTGTTTAATGTCTTGTTTTTAGTTTAGATAAACAAGAATTACGACAAAAAAAAAAAGAAGCGACCCCCCCCAATACATTTACTTGTCGAAAATATCTATCTCCATTTGTTTGTATCTATCTATTTTATTTTGTTTGTTTATATATCTATGTATCTCAGTCTATTCCAAAATATATATCCATCTTCATATCTCAACAATAATTACGGCAAATTACGATAAATAAACAAGAATTACGACGAGCTGGGTTGTTATTTTGATAGTCACCGGGTAGCAATTTTTGAGGCAGGAGACTGGGACGCACTTCCTCATAAATTACCAAATTGAGTATCCATTTAGAATGAATTTATTTATTTCAAAACTTTGTCGGCATTAAATGACCCACCGAGGTTGATATGCCCGTAAAACAAAACCCAACCAGACCAACTAACCAAGCAATGCTGGTTTGGCCATCAGATTAGAAGGACATCTTCATCTTTCTTACAAAGGTGTCTACAAGAGTGACATAATACCACTTCATGTGCAATCATTGCAGCTGCGACTGTCATTTCTGCGGTGGGTCTCTACAGTCATAACAGATGATGATCTACTAACCTCAGGCTGAACAATACCCCCCCCCCGCTCTCCGCGCAGATACATCTGGGATTAGCAGATGATTCTCGATGTAAATTACACAGGGAGGAAATATGTTTCGGCCGTAAATAGAAACCGTGAACAATGAGGTGCATAAAGTCTCTGGGCAAAATTGATTTTCATATATTTATATCCTGTTCAACTGCAATCTCTGGACATAGAAAATTTGTTTTCGACCAGAAATAAACTTTTCTGCTTCACTTACTCCGATAAATAGCACACTCATTTGAGCAAGGTGTTCTCTCTCTCGATTCAGTGGCTGGACAATCTTTCCTAAAACAGCTTTGGAAACTGCCTTATGTATATTCGTATCCATACCAGACACCTGATTTCAATGGTTTCAATTCAAAATTTTGTTTCAAGATTTTTCTGTCGGTCGAGAAAATAGCACACTCATTTGGGCAGGGTGTTCTCTCTCGATTCAGTGGCTGGACAATCTTTCCTAAAACAGCTTTGGAAACTGCCTTATGTATATTCGTATCCATACCAGACACCTGATTTCAATGGTTTCAATTCAAAATTTTGTTTCAAGATTTTTCTGTCGGTCGAGAAAATAGCACACTCATTTGGGCAGGGTGTTCTCTCTCTCGATTCAGTGGCTGGACAATCTTTCCTAAAACAGCTTTGGAAACTGCCTTATGTATATTCGTAACCATATCAGACACCTGATTTCAATGGTTTCAATTCAAAATTTTGTTTCAGGATTTTTCTGTCGGTCGAGAGATATGCAGCTATGGAAATGGCTGAAATAAACCAGAAATAAATGCAGCGATGCTGTTAGGTATGCGTCCTGTGTCACAAAAATATAAAATGATGCAGTAAAATCATATCCATGCATCCCAGTGTTTTTCTTTTTGCTTCCCTCGCCATTTCAAGCTAAGTGTAAATACATTTCAATAGTTTCTTAGTAATGAATTATACAGGATAGGTTACAAGGTGGCTATAGTTGTTTCCCCAGATCATGAATAAAAACCCTACAATTTATTAAACTTTAGTTGGGGCTCATTAATTTCCTGGGGAATCATTCAAAGCAAATATGTGTGTCCCAGGACGCACTAAATCAAAAAGCAATCGGCATCTAATATAGGTTAAATAGTACAGCTACTGTTCTTCTAGAAGGATGACTTTGGCATTAAATAACCCATGAATGTTGATATGCCTTTAAGTAAAGAAACTAAACTAAACCAAACGAAAATCACTTCTGATGATAATGCACTTCCAATAAAAACTCAAATGTAAAACTCAAATGCATTTTTATAGTAAAAACTCATTTCCAATGCAACTCATTTCCAATGCATTTTTATAGTAAAACTCACATCCAATGCATTTTTATAGTAAAAAATCATTTCCAATGCATTTTTATAGTAAAACAATGCATTTTTATAGTAAGAACTCATTTCCAATGCAATGCATTTTTATAGTAAGAACTCATTTTATAGTAAAACTCACATCCAATGCATTTTATAGTAAAAAATCATTTCCAATGCATTTTTATAGTAAAACTCACTTCCAATGCATTTTTATAGTAAAATCACTTCAAATGCATTTTTATATAAAAATCACACTAATACCCTTGAGAAAGGCATGAACACCCTCATCCCCCAGCTATGGGTTGAATAGTACAACTGCTGTTATTCTACAAGGATGGCATTGGCATTAAATAGTCCATGAAGTTTGATATGCCATTAAACAAAGAAACCGATTAAAAGATATAAATAACCATGGTTACATTCATGGGTCGCATTATATCAAAAGGATAAGATATATTGATTTTTTAGCCATGAAAATTCAGGGTTGCATTATATTTGATATTGTGCTGTGCTTGGGTAAATAATCAGCACCACCCCCTACCCCACCCCATAATGCAATTTCTATTTAGTTTCAAATGAATAACAGTTGATTTTTTTTTTAAAGTCAAATTTGTCTGGGTAGGAAAATGTTAGCAAACTTGATAAATGTCATCCCAGATGACATAATCTCTATTGGGAAGGTGTTGGGGGGTGAGGTTTTAGAGAGAGGGGGGAGAGTTGTGGTGGTGGTGGTGGTTGTGGGGGGGGGGAGTATATATTCAGATTGTAAGTAAAACTGAAATCTCTTAACTGGTTTGAGCTGATCTCTGCTATACTACTTATCCTGAATATTAGGAGATTAATAGAAGATTTACTTCAGTGTCTACTACACATAATGTTAATCTTGTATTAATCTGATGCCTGACCCAGATAAGTAAAACTTGAAACTCTCAGAGGGATGAGGGTGTTCATGCCTTTCTCAAGGGTATTAGTGTGAGTTTTACAATAAAAATGCATTGGAAAATGCATTGGAAATGATTTTTTACTATAAAATGCATTGGAAATGATTTTTTACTATAAAAATGCATTGGAAATGATTTTTTACTATAAAAATGCATTGGAAATGGAATGCATTGCAAATGAGTTTTTACTATAAAAATGCATTGGAAGTGAGTTTTACGTGCAATGACTGCAATTAATCATTATCTTGATTAATCCAGTGCATTTAACCCTGAAGATCCTTATGGTGAAACTCGAGTAGGTTATTACTGTGTACCATTATTATAATATATATATATATATATATATATATATATATATTGAATGATAAGGAGTGAAAAAGAGAGGAAAGAAACCACCACAGAAAATAGAGCAAAAAAAGGAAGAAGGGACAACAACTCCAGCAAACATCACTGTTTGTTTGCAGTCACTGCACCAGAGATTGCCATTAAAAAATTGGTCTGTTCAGCCACTCATGCAGTTGCAGATACAAAAAAAAAAGGGAACACTATGCCATTGTCTTTATTTGACGGAAGGATGCCAATACACACATACACACACATCTATATATATATATATATATATATAAACACACACAAACAAAAAAGGCCTCAATGGTGTTGCAGACTGTTAATTCCATTTGTTTGTCTGTATTTTGATTTATGTTGGTTACTGTAACATTTTATGGTAACTTTATGGTTTTAAAGTAACATTTTTTAAAACACTTTTTTGTTGCTGGATAATGCATTAGTCTGAGTGACTAAAAATTAGTAGGAATGACTAAGAATTAGTAGGAATAATTCAATATTAGTTGGAATGACTAAAAATTAGTAGGAATGACTAAAAATTAGTAGGAATGACTAAGAATTAGTAGGAATGACTAAGAATTAGTAGGAATGACTAAAAATTAGTAGGAATGACTAAGAATTAGTAGGAATGACTAAAAATTGAAAGGAATGACTAAAAATTAGTTGGAATGACTAGAAATTTGAAAAGGAAGCAAGAAAAGAATACATTAAATTTCTTTGAAGCAAATCAATTTGGATTTATGGAAAATTATTTAGTTGAATTTTGCAACGGATTAGTGTCATCTTAGAGTAGAAAACTGATGGCTGTAACATTCCTAGTTTTCTACCACTCACTAAGATATAACGTTGCGTCTTAGAGATTGGGGTTATAGAATACTTCCATCCTAATAAGCTCTCACTGATGCATTATAAATATTTGTTAATAAAGTCCACGTTTCAAGGCTGCACTAGCCAGATAGTGTTGTGTGCAAAAATTACTTATAAATGCACTGGAATGTGCAGTTGCTTACAGGAATAATAATATCAAAGTGAATGTGATTACTGTATTGTGAGAATAATGCAGATATTTCTCACACACACACACACACACACACATATATATACACACACACACACACACACATGCATTCTCATGTACACACACCACACACACATATACATGCATCCATACACATGCACTATCACGCACATAACAGGTACATATGCACACACACACACACACACACACACACTTTGATATCCTTCTAACTAAGAAACACGCCAAATTTGGTTATTGATTTTTACTAATTAAGGGATATAATTAGTTAAGCCAAAATCCCTCATATTGCAGAACTGTCCGTATACCAGCTCCTGCTGATAATAAAATATTGTTTGCTGCCTGCTTTTTGTTACAGCGATATCAGCAGTGAAGTTTAATTTTAGTGAATAAATTTTGCAGTCTAAGCCGTTCAACTTGGAATTTATCGCTTATTTATGGTCCAATCTTTAAAATATTTATGTGGTTGGAAAGAAAATAATCTTTCTAAATATGTAATTTGTATGTGTTTTTATCCATTGAATTATTTTTTACAGCGAGTTAAAAAGATTTTTATTTGCTTCGGACAGCCTAGAATTCATACTATGATTTTTTTTTCATACTAAATTTTAATGTAAAATCAAATCTTATTTATCGCATATTTCTGTTCCTATCTTAAAAATATTCATTTGGTTAGTAAGAAAATAAAATAATCTTTCTAAATATGTAATTAGTATGCGTTTTCATACATTGAATTACACAGGATAGGTTACAAGGTAAGAGTTAGCTGGCTTTAGCTGGGACCCATAAATTTTCCTGAGGGACTGATTCAAAACAAATATGTGCGTCCCAGGACGCACTAAATCAAAAAGCTATCGGCATCACTTCAAATGCATGCATGGAATATTTCTGAGTGCCATAAATACCAGCTGTTTTGGGCACCAGTTTTGCTTAGTTGTTGTTGTTCAAACCAACAGTATACTAAGTTACTTCAACAGCGATGAATTTCAATCCGTTTAATTCCTTTTGTATTCTAGAACTGAATAACTGTGCGAGCTTTATATTTGGTAGTAGCGTCGATTGGCAGCTCTATAGCCAATAGCCGCACGAACAGTTTCCTTGCATCCCCAGCACTTTGAGACCTTACTTTTGGGATTACGCTTGTATAAATAGACTCTACTTAACTCTTAACATCCTGTTGAGAATTTTCTAAGTCCAGAACGCCATTACTTTACTATAAGGATTTATCAAAAAATGGCTAAAAAAAAGGCCTATTCATTTAATCGTTTAATAAGTTTAATATTACATTTAAACAAAAGCTATCATTTGGAGCAGATTAGGAAAACAAATGTAACTTCTGGCCGGGTGGAATGAGGCAGTATATATATTTACCAACCCCTCCGCACGAGCAGGATGTGACACAAGGTCAATTTCTTAAGCAGAGTTCAACAGGTTTGAATTCAGAGTTTTCCTTCTCCTAGACCAGTTGCCTAATCAAGATTAAAGAGCCCAACCTGCCCTACTATTTATCCATAGCTGGAGGGAGAGTAGGATTCATGCCTTTCCCAAGGGTATTAGCGCTAAGTGAAATGCAATTACCACATCCAGGATTTGAACTCGGGGTGACGGGTCCATTTCCCATGATTTAACCATTAACCAACCACCACGCGCTTCTAACAATGTATAGGATGTTAAGAGTTAAAATGATAGATGGTATCAGTTATATTGCTATTTAAATGTGTATTTTTATAGCATTTAATTTTTAAAAAATATATCCTACTTGTCTTATATTCTACTTATTTGTTAATGAAAAATATTGATAATCATTTCGGGCTTAAAATAGTTGATTTCTAAATCTTAATTAATGACTAACAGATTAGCTTAAAAGATTTTTGTAAAAAAAAAAGACAAAAAAATAAAAAGAGACGCTGTCACTCAAAATTAGCTTTCACCCCCACCCCCCCAAATCATTGGTAAACAGTTATAGATTCAAGTAACTATTCTTCATCTATTGATAATGGAGATTCGCTTCCGGTTTTGTCTGTAACAAAAATTACGTCACTGCTTACGTCACATTACCCAAAATCGCCATAACATAGAATAAATACACTCAAATTTGAACATGCAACATTAGCAGTCCTCATTGTTTTTTNTAAGAATACACTGACGCACCTCTGTACAAGGGGTCACGATCCTGACCCCCACCCCCAAGTGACCTTACAGTACTAAGGGTCCCATGACAGACATCACTCCACATTGGCCCTTACGATGAGGAGACCGCATCGAAAGACATCGGCCCGCGATCTAATTCAATCGAGGCATGTCAAGCTCCTTCAGCAAGCAATAGATTGTCCCAAGCCGTATACTTCCAAATTGCTCTACTGTTTGTGCACAATCACCAACCATAATGTTTATTAGTATAAGCGTCGTGGGCCCGACTCGGAACTTGCACTAAAAGGGTCAAAATTCACAGGTGGTGATCCAGAATAAACCAGAACCCATAAGTTTGCTGAAATACTGTAATCCTCGTCAGGTCTGCAAGTAACCTGATAGGGGGTGGTGCTTAGGCGTCTTAGGGGTTAGTTAATGGAAAATAAAGCATATAAATAAGTTGCGGTTTCTGTTTTTTACTGGTCACCTCATGTCTCTTGATTTGACCGCAGAAAAAAATACAGAACCGCATCCAAATTGCATGTAACGGTAAAACTAAGTATTATAGGAACTAGGAGGGTATCAGGGCCTAGGTAGTCCTTAGGGTGTACGGTTAAGGTTGGGAGTTAAGGTTAATTTAATGCGAAGAATTAAGATAAGACCAACTCTTGGCGCTTTTGTTTTTTCTGGGGTGTACCGGCTAATTTTGACACCTTGTGCAAGTTTTAGCACCTACAGTGCTAGGTCACGGGTATTGGCTGGAGTGTTCAACTCACTAATGATCTTATTGATACACTTTAAAAATTCAATGAAAATTTACTTCCTGCTAAAATTATTTCTCTTAAAAACGAAGTTTCCTAAAACTAAACTTAACTAATGCTAATCAAGCAAATCAAATGAGATTTCAAATTCAATCTAATAATTAATCACAAAATTAATTAATAATTAATAAGAACACTTCTTTAAAAAATCTCGATGAAAATATTCTTACTATAGTAAGAAAATTTCAATGAAAATCTACTCTCTAATATATGAAAGAAAAATTCTTGGTGAATTACTTCGTTCTATATAAAAAAAAAAATCGTTTTGTCATGTGAAAATTACTGTCTCTCTATTATATAAAAAATATTCATGAAAAATCTACTTCGTTGTATGGAATGAAAAAAAACATTCATGAACATATACTTTTTTGCGCATTAGCTATAAGCAACAAAAATCATGAAAAATTACTGTCTGATTATAAAAAAAAAATTCTCGATGAAATACTTCTTTATCATAAAAAAAAATCATGGAAAATTACTTCTTGTATATAACAAAAAACAATCATGAAAATACTTCTTTATAAAAAAAAAATCCGACTAAGGGCGCGGCGTCGGGGTCGATAACAGGGAAACATTACTATGTTTAGTATATAAGAACAACAGAAATGCTGGACCACATCTCGTGCCAGGTCTGATCCAAGCCTACAACGATAGAAAAGGCAAGATCATGCGATGGTTGCAGGTTTCAATCTTAGACTAAACGAGACGCAAAAACTAACAGGAATCAAGCTTAACCACAGCCGTTCACATTGCACCCGAGATCATGGTTAACGGAATTGAGAACAATCAGACCGCCGAGTTCACATGAAATGAAAGCTTGTCTAATACACACTGGAAGGTTTCCGCAATTGCGACAATGAAGGTTCCTGATCTCATATAAAGAAGAACACCTGAGAACGCGGGCCCCGCCCCCCGGCCATTCTTCAGGTATCAGGGCGAAAGTCTTCTATGAAAATGATATAGGATGGGCAATCAACCATCAGAAGAAAAACCCCAGGATGAATACAGAAACACCTAGTCAAGTCGCAATCCTTAAAAATTCGAAAAATGAAGAAAAAATAAAAAAGATTGGTATTAAATAACCCACAAGGGTGCCACTTATTGCCATGTAGACCAATCCACCAACCAACGCAAGACGCATTGTTGTTTTATTTTGAGTTTTTTGTTTTTTTACTATTTTTTTGTTTTCAATCGAAGATAACATACACGATTATCAAGCCAGAGTCGTTTAAAAAAAAATTCAGGGAAAAAAAAAAAAAAATATTCTCGGTAGTTGATTAACTAAGGCCCAGGGTGTATAATGGGTTTGACGTTATGCCATGAAAACAACCAACAAAGGATTGCCTGTTTGTTCCTCAAAGAAAAAAAATAATAATAATAATCCAGATAGATACAAAGATTATTAAGGCTGATCTAAGAAAAATTCAGAAAACAAAAAAAAAAAGATGTTTGATTAGAAGTAAAACCGCATCAAGGCGGTTGAGGTGATGCGCAGTGTAAGGACCAACCAAACCAACCCAAAGGATTGCCTTTTATTTCTCAAAACTTTTTTAAAAAAATCCAGATAGATACAAATTATTAAGCCTGATCTAAAAAAATTCACCAACAAAAAAAAAAAAAGATGGTATAAAAAACCCACCGAAGAGTTGAGTAGTGGCCACATAAAACCAACCAGACCAAAGATTGACTTTTTTTTCTAAAAAAAAAAAAAAATTGTTTAAAAGAATCCCAAATGTCCAAATTATAAGCTGACGATCTAAAACAATTCACAAAAAAAGAAAAAAACAAAAAATTTTGATATTAGAATACCCACAACAGAGTCTGATATGCCATAAAACCAACAACCAAAGATTGCCATTTTTTTTTCTAAAAAAGAAAGAAAAATAAAAAAATCAAATCCACAATTATTAAGCTGATCTAAAATTCACAACAAAAAAAAAAAAAAAGATTTTGTCAATTAAATAACCACCAAGAGGTGGATATGCCATAAACCAACCAACAAAGATTGCCTTTTTTTTCTAAAAAAGAAAAAAAATTAAAAATCCAGAATCAAATTATAAGCTGAGTCAAAAAATCAGAACAAGAAAAAATAAAGAAAAAAAAAAAATGATTTGGTATTAAATAACCCATTAAAGGGTGATATCCATTGAAACCAACCAACAAGAAAAGAAGAAACGCCGTTTAATTAGGAGCAATTAATAACTTTTGCGAAAAAAGACTTCTAGCTCAATTACTGACAGCTGAAGAACAGAAACTTTTGCGTGCTTGACAAGTATCCTTTGCCAACTAAATTGATTGCAAGCCATAGCCATGATATTCGCAACCTACATTCTCTATACAAAAACTGTATGCCTCCTTCTTGCTATCTACTCTTTCTGTAGATGTTACCTCATTTTATACTATTAGCCTATCTGAACCTAGGACATTATGAGGATTGGCAAAATTTAATCCGGCCTCTCTGATCCTAGAAATAGATAACAACTACCAGATACGACTACGGACTGATACAGTCGCACGCAGCTGGATAGTCTGCACCCGTAATTGCCAGTTGACCCGCAGATAGAGTTCATATAATTCTGGCTACAGTTTGCCACAACCTATGCCCAACAAAAATTCATGTCAAATATTCACCTTTGCTTCAAGATTTTGCTTATAAATATTAAATTCTTAGAACAATTCGCCAGTTAGGACTGTCGCATGCACTATAATGCAAACATATAGAAATAAGGGTGGTGTTTATTAATCTATGACTAGGTACAAATAAAAAAAACACCCCGGGGATGTAACAAATAGATTTTTGTGAAAACATATTGCCTGAGGGTGGGAGGAAAAAAATTCAATGTCAGCAAGTTTGTACCCTAAGTAAGTAAAATCATCAAATTCATTAAAGGATTAAAAAAATAAAACAATTTGAAATGTAAACTTTAAATATGTATTAAAATAAAACAAACTATACGGGCCGGGTTAGCTCAGTCGGTAGAGCGTTCGGCTAGAAACCACAAGGTTCCTAGTTTGATACCGGTCCTCGCCAACTCAGCATATGAGTAGCACAGGGATCTGTGCGGTAAAGTAAGGAGCTGATGGTAGGTGTGGCGCTCCACCTCAGACGCTAAAAATTATCTCCTTGGTCTAGCGCAAGTGAAAAGGGGATAGACTCCCTCGCTGATACCGACATTAGGCCGCCCCCGACGACTTTACTTTACTTATATATAAATATATAATACCAGTCATGTATTTATTAAAACTTGTTTTAAAAAACAATGAGGACTGTCTAATGTTGCATGTTCAAATTTTGAAATTTAAAAATCCAGATAATACAAATTATTAAGCTGATCTAAAAAATTCAGAACAAAAAAAAAAAAAAGATTTGGTATTAGATAACCCACAAGAGTTGATATGCCATAAAACCAACCAACCAAAGATTGCCTTTTTTTCTAAAAAAAAAAAATTAAAAAATCCAAATCCAAATTATTAAGCTGATCTAAAAAATTCACAACAAAAAAAAAAAAAAGATTTGGTATTAAATAACCCACAAGAGTTGATATGCCATAAAACCAACCAACCAAAAATTCTATGTTATGACGATTTGGGGTAATGTGACGTAAGCAGTGACGTAATTTTTGTTACAGACAAAAACTGGAAGCGAATCTCCATTATTAATAGATAATCATAAATGAATCTGGGTAAAAAAAGCATAGCAGTCAACTCAATAATTTTCTTTTTTTTTTTTTTTTTTAAAATCAATAATTACCTACTCATTTTTCGTTAGTTTTGTTTGCGCATTGATCCCCCGTACAAAGATCTTTTTTTTTTGGGGGGGGGGGGGATATAAATGATTTTACATCTTTGGAAAGATAATTTAATGACAGAACATATGTAAAAAAAAACTAAATCGCTACTAATTCGGTTTTGGTAATAGGGCATCTTTAACATTGAAATTTAAATCTCGTAAATAAAAAAAATATGTATCTTTTCTTTTCTAAATTGTTAGGTTATTTTCTAAAGATTTTATATTAAAAGTTCCAATTATCTACTTGTTTTTTGGGGTTTTTTCAGGGATTTTTTAAATTTATAAAATGTAAAATAAATACTTTTCTTTAGTGGATATTAAAATCGTATTTATTGATCAAAGAAAATATTGTATAAAAAATATCTAGATAAAAATAATGACATAACATATTTTGTTTTTTTTTTTTTTTTTTTTTTGGGGGGGGGCTAAGGGATATAAAAAAATCTGTTTTTTGGGTATTGTTGTTGTTGTTGTTGTTATTTTTTGCTTCAGCAATAATAGGTTATATGAATGGATCAGTCGCACCACTGATTTTGGCATAATTTTTGTTTAAAAAAGGAACACCTATCTGCAAATATATACAGTATTTGCATCTATTTCTGGATCAGAAGGGGGATATAATTTGCCAACAGCTACTACCACTCTGGATCAGCGTGGACCTATTAGTAACGGCAATGAAGATGTATTCAGCATTCCCCAGATCTCCAGAACTGGAGCCTCACCATCAGATGCAGTTTAATGTCATACCCAGGACCCAACTGTATTGAGTAAATTGGGAAAAGCTTAGCAAACAAGAATCATTATTTGCTTTTATTTTATATATATATATATATATATATATATATATATATATATATATATTAACAATACATTCTGTAAGCAAAATATAAAACATCTGGTCATCGTTTACGTGCCATTTGCACTTATGAGTGGTATCACACACCTGCCAATAACAGGTGGAGACGAGGGGGGGGGGATGATTTACGACTGCTTGCTTGCTTGTCTTACCAATTCAACGGTAATTGGAACTAATATGATTATTCGACAGGTATATATACAGCACTGCAGTGAATCATCCCCCCCCCCTCGTCTCCACCTGTTATTGGCAGGTGTGTGATACCACTCATAAGTGCAAATGGCACGTAAACGATGACCAGATGTTTTATATTTTGCTTACAGAATGTATTGTTAATATATATATATATATATATATATATATATATATATATATATAAAATAAAAGCAAATAATGATTCTTGTTTGCTAAGCTTTTCCCAATTTACTCAATACAGTTGGGTCCTGGGTATGACATTAAACTGCATCTGATGGTGAGGCTCCAGTTCTGGAGATCTGGGGGAATGCTGAATACATCTTCATTGCCGTTACTAATAGGTCCACGCTGATCCAGAGTGGTAGTAGCTGTTGGCAAATTATATCCCCCTTCTGATCCAGAAATAGATGCAAATACTGTATATATTTGCAGATAGGTGTTCCTTTTTTAAACAAAAATTATGCCAAAATCAGTGGTGCGACTGATCCATTCATATAACCTATTATTGCTGAAGCAAAAAAACAACAACAACAACAATACCCAAAAAACAGATTTTTTTATATCCCTTAGCCCCCCCCCCAAAAAAAAAAAAAAAAAAAAAAAAAAACAAAATATGTTATGTCATTATTTTTATCTAGATATTTTTTATACAATATTTTCTTTGATCAATAAATACGATTTTAATATCCACTAAAGAAAAGTATTTATTTTACATTTTATAAATTTAAAAAAATCCCTGAAAAAAACCCCAAAAAACAAGTAGATAATTGGAACTTTTAATATAAAATCTTTAGAAAATAACCTAACAATTTAGAAAAGAAAAGATACATATTTTTTCTTATTTACGAGATTTAAATTTCAATGTTAAAGATGCCCTATTACCAAAACCGAATTAGTAGCGATTTAGTTTTTTTTTACATATGTTCTGTCATTAAATTATCTTTCCAAAGATGTAAAATCATTTATATCCCCCCCCCCCCAAAAAAAAAAGATCTTTGTACGGGGGATCAATGCGCAAAACAAAAACTAACGAAAAATGAGTAGGTAATTATTGATTTAAAAAAAAAAAAAAAGAAAATTATTGAGTTGATCTGCTATGTTTTCAGTTTTTGTCAAACAAAATTTTACGTCACTTTTTAGTCACTTAAAAATCGTCATCATGGATTTTTAAATTTCAAAATTTGAACATGCAACATTAGACAGTCCTCATTGTTTTTTAAAACAAGTTTTAATAAATACATGACTGGTATTATATATTTATATATAAGTAAAGTAAAGTCGTCGGGGGCGGCCTAATGTCGGTATCAGCGAGGGAGTCTATCCCCTTTTCACTTGCGCTAGACCAAGGAGATAATTTTTAGCGTCTGAGGTGGAGCGCCACACCTACCATCAGCTCCTTACTTTACCGCACAGATCCCTGTGCTACTCATATGCTGAGTTGGCGAGGACCGGTATCAAACTAGGAACCTTGTGGTTTCTAGCCGAACGCTCTACCGACTGAGCTAACCCGGCCCGTATAGTTTGTTTTATTTTAATACATATTTAAAGTTTACATTTCAAATTGTTTTATTTTTTTAATCCTTTAATGAATTTGATGATTTTACTTACTTAGGGTACAAACTTGCTGACATTGAATTTTTTTCCTCCCACCCCTCAGGCAATATGTTTCAAAAATCTATTTTTACATCGCCCGGAGGGTGTTTTTTTTATTTTGTACTAGTAATATTAATAAACACCACCCTTATTTCTATATGTTTGCATTATGCATCACAGTCTATGGCAAATTGTTCTAGATTTAATATTTATAAGCAAAATCTTGAAGCAAAGGTGAATATTTGATAAGTTTTATGTTGGCATAGGTTGTGCAACTAGCCAGATTATAATGCAACCTATCTGCGGGTCAACTGCAAATTACGGGTGCAGACTATCCACTGGTGCGACCTATCCATGAGTGTATCTGGTAGTTGTATCTATTTCTGGATCAGAGAGGGATCTAATTTGCCAATCCTATAAATAGTCCTAGGTAGATAGGTAATAAGTATAAATAGGTAAATCTACAAGACAGGTAGATAGCAGGAAGAGAAGGATCAGTTTGTATGAGAATGTAGGTTGGAATATCATGGCTTATGGTTGCATCAATTAATTTGCAAAGATATTGTCAAGCAGCAAAAATTTCTCAGGTGTCAGTAATTGAGTAGAAGTCTTTTTGCAAAAGTTATTATTCTCTAATTACAGGTTTTCTTCTTTCTTGGTTGGTTGGTTTCATGGCATATCAACCCTTATGGGTTATTTAATACCAAATCATTTTTTTTTTTTTTTTTTTTTTTTTTTGTTCTGAATTTTTTGATCAGCTTAATAATTTGGATTTGGATTTTTTTAATTTTTTTTTTTTTAGAAAAAAAAGGCAATCTTTGGTTGGTTGGGTTTTATGGCATATCAACTCTTGTGGGTTATTTAATACCAAATCTTTTTTTTTTTTTTTTTTGTTCTGAATTTTTTAGATCAGCTTAATAATTTGGATTTGGATTTTTTAATTTTTTTTTTTTTAGAAAAAAAAGGCAATCTTTGGTTGGTTGGTTTTATGGCATATCAACTCTTGTGGGTTATTTAATACCAAATCTTTTTTTTTTTTTTTTTTTTGTGAATTTTTTAGATCAGCTTAATAATTTGTATTATCTGGATTTTTTAAAAAAATTTTGAGAAATAAAAGGCAATCTTTGGTTGGTTGGTTGGTCTTATGGCATATCAACCTTATGGGTTATTTAATACCAAATCTTTTTTTTTTTGTTCTGAATTTTTTTTAGATCAGCTTAATAATTTTGTATTATCTGGATTATTATTATTATTTTTTTTTTGAGGAAAAAAAAAGGCAATCTTTGGTTGGTTGGTTTTATGGCATATCAACCCTTATAACCCTGGGTTATTTAATACCAAATATTTTTTTTTTTTCCTGAATTTTTTTAAAGATCTGGCTTGATAATTTGTATTATCTTGATTAAAAAAAAAAAATAAAAAAACAAAAAACAAAATAAAACAAAACAATTGGTTGGTTGGTTGGTCTTATGGCATATCAACCCTTGTGGGTTATTTAATACCAAATCTTTTTTTATTTTTTTCTTCATTTTCTTCATTTTTTTAGATGCGACTTGATAGTTTGTATTATCTGGTTTTTTTTTTTGATGGTTGTTCCCATCTTTATCATTTTATAGAAGACATTTCGACTGATACCCCCCCCGGCCTTCTTCAGGTGTTTCTTTTATGAATTCAGGAACCTTCTTGTCGAATTGGGAAACCTTCATGTTGTAATTAGAAGCTTTCATTTCATGGAACTCGGGGTTGATTGTTCTCATTCCGTTAACCATGATTGGGTGCAAATGTGAAGCTGTGTTAAGTATTCTGTTATTTTCGTCTGTTGTCAAGATTGAACCTGCAACATCCTGATCATTGCCTTTATATCCGTTGTACCATGTGTCCAGCATTTCTTTTTTTTATATAAAGAAGTAATTTTCATGAATTTTTTTTTTATAAAGAAGTAATTTTCATGAATTTTTTTTTATATAAAGAAGTAATTTTCATGAATTTTTTTTTTATATAAAGAAGTAATTTTCATGAATTTTTTTTTATATAAAGAAGTAATTTTCATGAATTTTTTTTTATATAAAGAAGTAATTTTCATGAATTTTTTTTTATATAAAGAAGTAATTTTCATGAAATTTTTTTTTATATAAAGAAGTAATTTTCATGAATTTTTTTTATATAAAGAAGTAATTTTCATGAATTTTTTTTATATAAAGAAGTAATTTTCATGAATTTTTAAAGAATTTTTATTAATTATTAATTAATTTGATTAATTATTAATTGATTAATTATTTGATTAATTGATTAATTATTAATTAATTTTAAGAATTATTTTTAAGAAAAATAATTTTAAGAAGTAATTTTCATGAATTTTTAAGTGTATCAGTAAATATTAGTAGTTGATACTCAGCCAATACCACCTAGCACCTATGGCTAAACTTGCACAAAGGTGTCAAAATTAGGGTAACCCAGAAAAAACAAAACCCAAATTATTTATTTATTTTCCAATTAAATTAACCTTAAACCCCAACCCTAACCCTAACCCCTAAGACTAACCCTAACCCTTCCTAGTTAAAATTAAGTTTTATTACAAAATTTGTGGGTTCTGTTTTTTCTGGGTCACCGATATACAGGGTGACACAGAAAAAACAGAACCCAAATTATTTATTCATTTTTCCATTAAACTAACCCTAAACCCTAGCCCTACACCCCTATAGTTAAAATTAACAGTTTTATTACAAAATTTATGGGTTCTGTTTTTTCTGGGTCACCCTAATTTTGACACCTTTGTGCAAGTTCAGCCGCACACCTATATAATAAAAATGGTTGGGTGTTTGCCAAAAGAGCAATTTGAAGTATACGGTTGGGACAATCATATAGTTGCTAGGGCTTGACATGCTCGATTGATTAGATCGGGGCCTCTTTGACTGCCCGTCTACTCCAAGTAAGGGCCAATGTGGAGTGATGTCTGTCATGGGACCACTTAGTACTTAAGTCACCTTGGGGGTGGGGGGAGGATCGTACCCCTTTACAGAGGTGCAGTCAGTGTATTCTACAGCCCCAACTGACTGGGTGGGCAATTTTTGGTTTTATGTTTGTAACATCAAGAAGAAATGGAATTATAAAATATGTATGTATTTAACCAACACCTATGCAGGATGTGACACAAGGCCAATTCCTAAATGGAGTGCAGCTGTTTGCAAATTATTCATATTGGTATTTACTAAGCTTAGCTTAGATATGACACAAGGACAGAAGTATGGGGTGCCCAATGAGAATTGAACTCACTAACAATGCTATTTCTCTGAATGTTTGAGATGAGGCTTGATGATTAGTATTATCTGCATTATTCAGACTATAGACAGTTCTAAGTGACAGTTATCTCTAGATTGCAGGTTCAATCCTAGTCAAAGGTAGCAGTAACATAGAATAATAATTAACACAGCTTAACGCCTCTACCCCAGCTATGGTTAGCGGAATGAGAACAGGATACCCCCATGGACTGAATAAAGGGTTAGGTTCCGTGATGGCTCCCGATTACAACAACAAGAAAGTTCCCAATTATGACACAAAGTTTCCCGAGTTCGACAAGAAAAACCTGAAGATGGCTGGAGGGCACATTGGCCAAAACGTTGTACAGATAACAATGAAGATGAGGACAATAGTCCGAATAACGTAGATAATACTAAACACTAAAAATCTAGCTTGCTAACCATTACACCATGTGAGGTGCCCAAATTATTCATATTAGATAGGAATATATATCATATAAGCATATGTAAGAAACTACACAAAAAATGCAGTTATAAACTTACAATATACGCAATTCTTTGATTTCTAGGCATAAGTATAACCCCAGATGGGTTGTGTATTATCTCTTGCGCGCTATTCTGTATTTGTACCATGATAACAATACATACTCAATTTCATATATAAAATTAACTTTCCCTAATGAAACAAACCGAGAAGCCATTAATCCGTTACCGGTCCCACCCTAAAAAAAACTATTTTTCTCTTTGAATAAGAAAAATAGCATTGTATTGTATATTTGGTTTGGTTTGTGTGACTTGCATATCAACCTCGGTGGGTCATTTAATGCCGATAGTTTAGAAATAGATTCATTCTTAATGGATAATCAAATTTTGTTTATAAACTCATGTTTTTTTTCTATTTAACCCATAGATGGGACCCTAATAGGTACTACCACTCTGGGTCTGAGTGTACCAGAGAGCAATGGTGATGAAGGGGTGCTCCACATACCCCAAACCTCCAGAACTGGAACCTCACAATCAGATAGAGTTTAACGTCATTCCCAGGACATGTAGACCCTCAGACACCACCTTCTAGCACCCATATGATAAAAGGGTTGGGGCAATCATATAGGTGCTTGGGCTTGATGTGACTAGTCGATTGAAAGGGCCAAATTAGAGTTTTGCAAGTCATGGACTGCTCATCCACCTGGGTTCTATCCTTAAGCATCACGAGTCGCCACCCATGGCCAATAGATGGCCCTATTGGGGGATCTTATCCCTCTGCAGAGGTGCAGTCAGTGCATTCTAATGCCCCAGATGACAGGGCGGTGTATTGTATTGTATAATGGGAATGACCATTAATGTATTTGTTATATCCCGAGATGTAGGATATACAGAATTGATAATAAAAACAGTGAATATGTTTAACATATAACAATATTTGTTTTATTTATTCTCACTGACAGGGAATACAGTGGGATGGTTTTGGATTCAGTTCAGCTCGATGTAGGATACGCGTGTGTCACATATTGGGCCTGGTCCTTGTCTGGCTGTCAGTATTTTGTCCCCCTCCTTTTTAGAGAGTATCTGGTTCGAATCGTTAAGAGGAGATAACTCTCCCTAACAGGTTGACATGTCATTAAAATCAATCAATTACTGCCCCCATCTTCTTAATGAGACCTTGCTTACCCATGAGGAACACATATATTTTTATGTTAGGACCTCCCTCTAGGGATCACTGTTCACACATACTGAATTTAGATATACAGACAAACACTTATTGAATTATTAATATGGCTTATTTTGAATAAATTATTGGTTTTAATGTCGGACAAGGGCACTCTTAAACTTTCTCGACCATAGAAGTGTTGTTCAGTAAATTCTTATACCTTAATCACTTATAAATTCTTATACCTACTAGCAAATATATGCATCCTCCAGGTGCAAGTATTTAAGTTTAAATGTAATGAAACATTATATTAAATTTGAAAGGCCAATGAAACTAAATATGAATGCAGATAAAAAGATTTGAAACAGATGGGGGGTATAATGGAAAAATAGAACAACTGATACTTACTCTTCCATCACTCCCATCTTTCATTGTTAAATTTTCCTAATTTAACTATCTTATTATAATGGAGATTGTGTGTTTTTCTGTCTGTAACCGAAACTATATCACTATTCAAGTCACAATTCCTTTTGATATTTACATCACATTCTCCATGATTTTATTTTTAATTTAAACTTCACTTATTAATAAAATTATTTTACATCATTAAGACTGTTGACCATATCTACATACTAATAACATGCAATTGTATTTATATATATACAACAAAATAGCGGTTTACAGTGTGAACGGAAAGGCTAATTTGCATGCTGATCTTAAAAATTTGATTTTAATAAATACATGCTTAGTATTATTGATTTCTAATTGTTTGGTTTTATCTTAATGAATATGAGCAAAAATCTCTTCAATAATCTTTAAAAAATTCATTAAAAAGAAAAAATAACTGTAATTTCATTCTTTACTTCTTATTTTAACTAAATAGTTAATTTAGGAAAATTTACCAATGACAGACGGGAGTAAGGGAAAATGATGGAAGAGTTAGTTTCAAAGTTGTTCTATTTTTAAATCATACCCCCTCTGTTCCAAATCTTTTTATCTGCATTCTTATTCAGTTTCATTAGCCTTTCTAATTTAATATGATATTTTATTATACTAAAACTTAAATACTTGCACCCGGAGGGTGCATATATTTGCTAGTTTAGTTAAAATAGGAAGTGAAGAATAAAATTACAGTTATTTTTTCTTGTTGATGGATTTCTTTTAAGATTTATCCCAGAGATTTTGCTCATATTCATTAAGATAAAACAAACAATTAGAAATCAGTAATATTAAGCATATTTATTAAAATCAAATTTTTGATATCAGTATGCAAATTAGCCTTCCCATTCACACTGTAAACCACTATTTTGTTGTATATATAAATACAGTTGCATGTACTTCATATAAACAGATATTGTCAACAGTATTAATAATGTAAAACAATGTTATTAATAATTGAGGTTTAAATGAAAATAAAATCATGGAGAATGTATTGTAAATAATTAAGGGAATTGTTACTTGAATGGTAATATAGTTTCAGTTACAGACATACAAACACACAATCTCCATTATAATAAGATATCACTCTGTTACTTTCTTTGTTCTCTTGCTACAAGAATTCATAAACATATGAATCTAGCATATCGGCTTCAATGAATTAACTCTAACTCAGTTGGTGCTGATAGATTTTTAATTAGTGCGTCCTGGGATGCATGTATTTGATTTGAATGAGTCCCCGGAAAATTTGATGGGTCCCAACTAAAGTTTCTTAATAAATTGCAGAGTTTTTTTTATTATTAACAACTAAAGCCGTCTAACGCCTACCTTGTGCCCCGTACAGTGTAATTCGTTTCCAAGAAATTATTGAAATGTTAGAATTAGTTGGAAATGATGGGGGAAGAAAAAAACAAACACTGGACGCATGGATATGATTTTTCTGCGTCCTTTTAGATTTTTATGTGTCAGTGACATATGACGATAGGTACTCTGCTAACTCTACCCAGTGTACAGTGGAATGTTCTGAAAATTTCCAAGTTACTTTAGCAAAATAAAGAATTCTTCTCAGTCGGTAGAGTGTTGGACTAGGAATCACAAGATTCCGGTTTTGATACTGGCCCTCGCCCACCCAACACAGGGATATGTGTGATAAAGTGAGGAGCTGATGGTAGATCCACCTCAGACGCCGAAACAATCTTCTTGGTCTAGTGCTAGTGAAAAGGGGATAGACTCCCTCGCTGTCTGGCTGATACCGACTTTAGGCCACCCCGACGACTTTTTTTTTAAATGATATAGTTGCCTCACTATAAAGCATATCACTTAATGCTCTAATTATTTTTAAGGTATAAAAATTTACTGAACAACCCACTCCTATGATCGAGAAAGTTCAAGAGTGACCCCCTCCTCTCTCTAGAGATCACTGTTCGCACATATCGAATTTGGATAGACAAACACTTTTTGAATCATTAATATAGCTTATTTTGAATAAATTATTGGTTTTAATGTCGGACTAGATGTCTCTTATAGTGACTCTTTTTTTTTTTTTTTAAATTTATGCTTTCTGTCCATCCATAATTGTTTTTTGGCAATGGTTTCACAAAGTCAAAGTGATCTGCAATTTCCACTGACTTCAACAAAAAGATTGTTGTTGTATACACATTTTCTTTCTTTCTTTCTTTTGTTTGAAATGTTCGGGTGGGGCTGAGGCGGAGTTTATTTATCCAAAGTGTTAAGCTGATATTTTCTGTGGTTGACAGTGTTGTTACCTGCGTCTCTTAAGCTACTCTGATACGAATATCCTCCTCCTCTTGTTTGAATCGGTAGCGCAGAGAGATTTTTCCTATAATGCACTTAAAATGAAAAAAAATAGAAAACAAAGAAAAAGGAAAAGAAAGAAAAAAAAGAAAATGTGATGCAAGATCACAGGTTATTGATGGAAGGCCTATTTATTTGAGATCCACGAAAGGTCTTATAATTCTTGGCTTTGAATCAATCGACAGACCACTCACATCTAATGGGATCCGTTTTCCAATTGATAGATTTTTTTTTTCTCCAAATTCTGTTTCTAAATTTAGAACATTGACTTCCTCTCGTCTTTTTTTAGTTTTTCTTTTTTCCTTTGTTTTTTTTAATCTTTCAATTTTTTTCTTTTTTTCCCATTTTTAATAGGTTTTTTTTTTTTTCATTTTTTCTTTTTTTCCATTCCCCCTCCCCAATTTTGACTTACTTTCGTTTTTTTTTTTTGTTTTTTATAGGTTTTTTTTCTTCAAATTTTTTAATTTAAAAAAAAAATTTTTAATTCATTTTTTTTTTTTTTTTTCTTTCCATTTTTTCCTCCATTTTTCTCTTCATTTTCCTCCATTTTTCTTAATTTTTTTCATTTTTTTTTCATTTTTTTTTTTTTTTTTTTTTTCATTTTTTTTGTTAATTTGTTTGTTAATTTTTTTCGTTTTCATTTTTTTCCTCATTTTGTCGTTTTTACTTTTAGAATTTAGAAGCCTTGATGTCTTTTTCAGTTTGATTAATTTCAATGAAATATGATAAAATTACTTTTCAGATTATTTTAATCCATTTATAACTTACTGTTGAGCTGGTATAAAAGTTCATTCTTTCAGTGTTCCTGCAAAACTAAAAGAAATGTTATATACTAGCTGAAGTACCCGTCTATACTGAGTAAAAAAAGTAAAGACTTGACTTATAAGCAAAAATGTAAAAATATTCTGTACAAGAGAGATTTTTTACGACCTTCATCAGAGTGAATTTTTATTTTTTTATTTTTTATTTTTTTTGGAAAAAAAAATATAAAAAAAATCACTCTGATGAAGGTCATAAAAAATCTCTCTGTGTACAGAATATTTTTACATTTTTCCTATTATTATTATTATTATTTCAATTTCATCTGATTATTTTAATAATAATAGCATAATCCGTATACATTTTGATAAACTGACCGAAACACATGTGTAAGTGATATGATTAAAGTGATATCGATTAAATTCATTTTTATCCATCTACATTTCTTTTCTTTACTCATTTTTCCTCATATCTATGTATATATAAATCTATAAGGAAAGCGCGTGGTGTAATGGTTAAAGTCATGGGAAATGGACTCATCACCCAGAGTTCAAATCCTAGACGTGGTAATTGCATTTCACTTAGCCCTAATACCCTTGGGAAAGGTATGAATCCTACTCTCCCACCAGCTATGAGTAAATAGTAGGGCAGACTGGGCTCTTTAACCTTGGTTAAGCAACCGAACTAGGAGAAGGAAAACTCTGAATTCAAACCTGTTGAACTCCGCTTAAGAAATTGACCTGGTGTCATATCTAGCTTGTGCGGAAGGCTTGGTAAATATATATATATATATATATATATAAATCTGACATGAAAATCTATTCTAAATGGTTTGGTTTAATGGCATATCAACCCTGTGGGTTATTTAATACCAACTTTTATAATATATAAAATATACTAGATAATATATATAACAACAAATAGTATAACATAATATATATAACGTACACAACATATTCTAAATAGAGGAAAAAAATAAAAAAATTGTTCTTTTTACTATTGTTATCCATTTTTTATTTCTTTTTATTGAACATTACCATAAGCTTTCCAGTCACACTGGCAACACTGCAACCAATCTGCAGTGATATGCAATTAGTCATTGTTATTTTTGCTATTGCCAGTCTCCAAGGTTGATAGTCAATGATATTTTCATTTGCATATTAACTGCATTCATAAAATGTAAAACCGAGACACATTCGCAGGAGAACTTCTGTTAAAACTATATAGTGAGTAATGATTGTATAGGATGGTAATAAATATTATTAGCTTGATCTTACAAAATAAAAACTCCCTCCAGGCGATGTAAAAATACACATACACATGTAACCTCATATGTTGTACACTTATGTTTATTTATGTGTATGAATGTGTGTTTATATATGTGTATGTTTTCGTATATGTATACTTGTGTTCATAAGACCCTTGTATGAGGTTACATGTGTATGTGTATTTATGTGTATATGTACTCATGTATGTATATTATTAGTACTAGTACAAAAATAAAAAAACACGCTCAGGGCGATGTAAAAATAGATTTTTTGAAACATATTGCCTGAAATAAAAATTAAATGTCAGCGAGTTTGTACCCTAAGTAAGTAAATCATCAAATTCATTAAAGGATTAAAAAAAATAAAACAATTTGAAATGTAAACTTTAAATATGTATTAAAATAAAACAAACTATATATAGATATATAATACCAGTCATGTATTTATTAAAGGTTATTTTGATAGTCACCTGGTAGCAATTTTTGAGGCAGGAGACCGGGGATGCACTTCCTCATAAACTACCAACTCCGGTCATGCTATTATGCTCACTTATGGACTAATACCCTTGGGAAAGGTACAAACCTCCTCATCCCATTCAGAAATGATATTTTTGCAAGTTCAACTTGTTTGAATTTAAAATTACCACTGAGCATCGGACAAAGCAAACTTGCATCTCGTATCAGAAAGATGATACCCAGTAGCAAATGTCTAGACTAACGGAAATATATCTTCAAAGTGTTAGTAGTAGTGGTACTACTACTACTACTAGGTTGTCAAATAAAAAGTGGGTGTCATTTATTAAATCTTGTTTATACCTAAAATTGTAACAGCCAACATGCATAGG
Source organism: Doryteuthis pealeii (assembly GCA_023376005.1). Lineage (NCBI taxonomy): Eukaryota > Metazoa > Mollusca > Cephalopoda > Myopsida > Loliginidae > Doryteuthis > Doryteuthis pealeii. The sequence goes on along the minus strand of CM042178.1, from coordinate 31,797,912 downwards.
ACGCCCCATGTTAGCTATTAAGGGAACATTTGCCAATCATGGTCTTGACTAAAACAATAACAGAATCGCTTTGAACACCAGAGTGTACCGGCCAAGCCATGACTGAAGTCCTTCATTCTAACAATATTACATAGTGAGGTTTTCCCAATACCAAATCGATATAATGTTGTATACCCTTTCTTACTTCTTTACTTCTTGTCGTCTTTTCTTCTGGCAGGCTTTGGTTCTATCGTCTAACATCTTGGTCTGGTGTCTTCTAAGGTCTGGCGTTGACTTGGGGATTCCGGTCTGGTCTTCTATGGGGATTTCTTGTTATCAGAAGCCCTGTGTCATTGTTAGTTTTTAGGTAATAAACACAAGACTTCGATTTTCTTTTAATGTTACTTTATTCGGTAAATCCCCAACCAGACAATCTGCGCATATGAGGGACCGCGTGTATAACACAACTTACCCCTTTGAGCTCGCTGCTACCTTCTAACTGCCTGAGTTACTTAGTATCCTTAAACCGGAAGACAGGGTTTTCTATGCCTTCCGGTTCTCACGATTTATCCCCGGAAGGCAAGGTGAGAGTGAGGTCAAGCGTTGTCACTCATCCTTCAAGGCTGTGGGCTGCACTAATCACCATTATGTTTCTACACTACCTTAAAAAAGTATTAGGGATCCAATAATTATGTAACAACAGCACAGTACCTCTGTTTATACTATATGGAGGTTTGCCATTTTCATTTACTGGTGATTGGTATTTAAACTCTAGTATTTCACAATTCATATATGACACAATTATAAATGAATGCATAGTTATGTTATGTAGTCCGAAATCAGTCAAAAGTCTGAACATTTACTTGATGTCTGTACACAGCACATATAGTCGTACACATTAGTTACCACATGTCGCCCATCCAGCTTAGAGCGCAGAGTCAGCAGACAACTGCATGGATCACTGCAAAAGTATTTATTTGAAACTGAATTGGATACATTAAACAGAATATTAAGACAAAAAAAAAATTGTTATTTATCTGTTATGCCACGGTCTTGACTAGAACAATAACAGAATCGTTTTGAACACCAGAGTGTACCGGCCAAGCTATGACCGAAGTCCTTCATTCTAACAGCGCAGTACCTCTATTTATACTATCAAGAGATTTGACATTTTTGTTTACTGACAATCGGTATTCAAACTTTAGTGTCTCACAATTCATATACGATAGAATTATATATTGTTTTATTACATTGTCCAAAATCAGTCAAAAAGTATTAATGTTTTCTTGTACAACACGCACAATGGCTAGACGGGAGGACGGAGAGGTTCCTTCCGATCAATCGGCTGGCCATGTCAAGCCCTAGCACCTATATGATTGTCCCGACCCTATTGCCCTTATGGCAACTCCCAACCCTTTTTATCATATGTGTGCTAGAAAGTGGTGACTGAGGGTCTTGAGGTCCTGGGTATGACATTAAACTCTAACTGATGGTGAGATTCCAGTTCTGGAGTTCTGGGGAGCACCCCTTCATCACCATTACTCCCAGGTCTACTCTGACCCGGAGTGGTAGTACCTGTTAGTTGAATAAAAAATTTGTTTAGAACATTCTCTTTCAAACCATTGAATGACCCACCGTGATTGATATGCCGTAAAACCAAACAAACAAACATGTACAATGGCACACTAGTTACCACATGTCGACCAGCCGAGCGAGAGAGCAGTCAACAGAAAAATTCAAGTGTCAAAGCTTGTCTCAGAAATTTGTAAGCACTGCTAATTAATTTCAATCTTGTAGGGACCTCCAATTTCCCGTTTAAAATTTATCTCTATTCTGTTTCCACTTTTGGTAAATTCCGTTTGTTTTTTTTTGTTTTTTTTTTTTCATTTTGACTTTTGAGAAGTTCCATTTTTTCCATTTTCATAGTATGTTCGCATGAGGTGTTAGGACTATATTGGGAAGCCAAAGGGGACGCTGAACGTTTGCTTGACCTTTGTATGCAACACGTACAGTGGCGCACAAGTTACCACATACCACCCAGCCAGGCTATAGAGCTGAGTCAGCAGACAAATTCAAGTGTCATAGCCTGTCTCAGATTTGTAAGCACTGCACATTAATTTCAATCTTGTAGGGGGCCCCCAATTTTCTGTTTAAAATTTATGATTCTGTTTCCATTTTTGGTAAATTTTTTTCCTTTTTCTGTTTTCACTTTTGAGAAATTCCATTTTTTACATTTTCCTAGGATTTTATGAGAAAATTGCATATGTGTATAAGGGGGGTGGGTGGTGTATTAGGAATCCCCTGGGAAACTAAGAGGGTGCTAGCCTGAAAAAGTTTGGGAATCACTGGATTAAATGATATCAAAATACTGTATTTGATAGCATATAAGACCACACCCTTCATGAGTTAGGCTAAGTACAAGTTATATTTGTATAGTTTGTAGGGGACCCCCAAGAGAAATGATGCTGATATCGCATTTAATGTTATACTCTAAATGTTGTCTTGTCTACAAAGCAGACAACATGGCTTTCTGCTTCTGCTTTTAAAAAAAAAAAAAACTAGTTATTCCATGAAGAAATTCAAGAAAAATAATTGGATAAACAATTTTTAAGAAAATGAAGTCTTCACTGTGGTTGTTGTTATCATTATTTAACTGAATTATTTTAAAAATGAAACTGAATTAAAGCGAAAGTTATTTTTGTTTTGTTCTTAAATGTTGGCCATTTTTTAAAAATCTAAGTTTGAATAATCAAAATAGTTAATAATAATAATAATCATTGTTGAAATAGTCAATTATAATAATCATCATAATCAAAACAGTAAACAACAACAATAATAATAATAATAAAATAATAAACATGATGTTTATTATTATCATCATCATCAATAATATTCCACAGTATTCCAGTAAAAGAAAGAAAAAAAAAAAAAGAAAGAATTTAACAAATGTAGTTCAATTCAAAGCAATTTAAAGTTAATAGCAAAATAGTTAATAATAATAATCATCATAATCAAAACAGTCAACAACAACAACAATAATAATAAACATGATGTTTATTATTATCATCATCATCAATAATATCAATCCCAAACAGTATTCCAGTAAAAAGGAAAAAAAAAAAAAAGAATCTAACAATTTAAAGAATACCAGTTTAATCAAAGGTAAATCGGTTCAAAGCCATATTGAAAGTGCATGGTCAGTGATGTGAAAAAACAAAGAAACTTCTGCCTTTTAAGAAAAGTCGCACTTGAATAGACATTTAACTGACATCAGCAGCATTCCTATTAGGATCCTCAAAGTGGTACAAGGCCGCCGTAGTTCAGTTTTCCTTCTAGACTAATTACCATATCAAGGTTAACTCTTAACATCCTATACCGCCTCATTCCACCTGGCCGGAAGTCACATTCATTTTCCTAATCCGATCCAAACGATAGCCTTTGTTTAAATATAATATTAAACATATTTAGAAGTCTTTATTTTAAGGGAAATAACAGGTAACTTTAAATGAAAAGGCCATTTTGAGCCATTTTTGATAGATCCTTATAGGAATGGAACTCTGGATTTTAAAAATTCTTAAAGAGCCTAGTCTGTCCTCAGTCGGTAGAGCGTTCGGCTAGAAACCACAAGGTTCCTAGTTCGATGCCGGTCTCCGCCAACTCAGCGTATGAGTAGCACAGGGATCTGTGCGGTAAAGTAAGGAGCTGATGGTAGATGTGGCGCTCCACCTCAGATGCTAAAACAATCTCCTTGGTCTAGCGCTATTGAAAAGGGGATAGACTCCCTTGCTGACTGGCTGATACCAATTTTAGGCTGCCCTGTCGACTTTACTATAAGGAGAATAATTGGATTCATACCTTTCCCAAGGGTATGAATGCCATGTTCACTGTATGCCTTACTAAGAAACAAACTTGCTAACAATAGCTTGTGAGATTTGCCTGGTAACTGAAATTCCTAGGCAAATTCTCCAGATCCTTAGTGAGCCCTGTCAACTGGGACAGCAGAATGCCAACTGCACCTCTGCAGAGGAGAAAGATGATCCCCCACCAATTGGGCCACCTGTTAGCTGTGGGTGGAGACCTGTGATGCTTATGGACGGAATCCTGGTAGTTGAGCTGTCTATGACATGCCACACTCCACTTTGGCCCTTACTTAGGCTAGATTGCTAACATTGCTCCTGGGTCCACTCTGACCCGGGGTGATAGTACCTGTTAGGATCCCATCTATGGATTAAATAGAAAATTGTTTACAAAAAATATTGAGTTTAAAAAATTTTTCTGTGAAACTATCACTACGAATCTTTCAAAACTTTGTTGGAATTGAATGACCCACAAAGTTTGATAAGCCGTAAAACCAGGCCCTTTTTTCATGACCGTCCCGAACAAAAATTATCAACCGTCCCGAATGGGGTTTGGACCGTCCTGAAATCAAAATATTTTTGTTTAATTCATTAGCATCATCTATACTTGTCAGTCATCAGTAGCATAATAACATGTAATAAAACATTAAGAAAAGCTGAAGCAGTGATAATTCTGGATATTTGGACAAAAAAATCCATTTCCTAGTGTGTTTTGAGCTAAAAAAAACAAAAAAACTTTTTTACTTTAAGTTACCCTGAGTAGGATTAGTAGTACATAATTCGGTCCTTTTAAACTATCTCCCTCCACCATTATTCATTACATGGCTTTGAGAATAGACCTGCGGTGCCGTAACCTCATTTTGAGGTCAGCATTCGGGCAATCACTGGACGGCCATTATTGGAATGTAGTACTAACTTTTAGGTAAAATTTTTACCGTCCCCGGCAAACTGTCCTGGATGACGTATTGATCGTCCCGGATGTAATTTTTATCGTCCCCGGGACAAAATTAGTATCGAGCCCTGCATAAAACAAACATACAAACCGGCATTGGAGAAGGAAAACTCTTAATTCAAACCCAAGGGGGCATTTTTCTTGTTAGTGAAAACTATTTTGAGAGCTCCTCCTTCCTTTATGACTTTGGAATGTTTGTCTGGTAAAAATGGCAAAATAGAAAAAAAACTTGGAATTAATGACACATTTAATTAAAACAGAAGTTTCGTATAATTTATTTGTTTTTTTCTTCTTCTTCTACTAACAGTATTAATAATTAGAATTAATTATTAATTTCAAATTACTGGTGTTTTTAATTAAAGGCGCCATTTTTCCCCCTAGTTATTTCTAAGTGCTATTTTTATCTAGATTCAATTAACAAGAGTAGTAATCTACTTGTACAAACTTGTAGAATGTCTCTGAAGATATTTCACCTCTTTTCTTTGGGGTCGGGTAACTTGACTTCTTAAGTCTTAAAAATTATCTCTTAAAGAAAGCAAGTTTTTAGAGATTCCAGAGGGCCCTACATTTAGGTATTGTATAGTCGTTTACTAAGCTTAGATGTGGCACAAGGCCAGAAGTATGGGGCACTCAATAAGAATCGAACTCACTAACAATGGTCTGCAAATCTAGCTTGCTAACCATTATATCTTATCGTATATACTCGTTTAGTGAACACATTTTCAAGTCCAATTTTTCACCACAAAAACAAGGAGTCCTTTCATTCCACAAAGTCGTTCATTATTCGAGTATATACGGTAGTATGTAAATAAGGAAAATGAATCCGACAATATGAGGAAAAAATGAGAAAAGAAATGTAGATGGATAAAAATGAATTTTATCGATATCACTTACGCATGTGTTTCGGTCTGTTTATCAAATTGTATACGGATTTACGTTATTATTATTATTATTATTATTAAAATAATCAGATGGAGTTGAAATGATGATGATGATAATAATAATAGGAAAAATGTATAAAATATTCCGTACACAGAGAGATTTTTTACGACCTTCATCAGAGTGATTTTTAATTTTTTTTTGTACGTACGATCTTTAATTGTTTTTTACGAGACTTTTGATAAACAAAGTTCGGAAATATTTATTTCCGTTTTATTCAAGATGGCCTAAACTGATTGGTGGTACCTAGTGTATGGGTGTTTAAAATTCTACTTTATGCTTATGGTAAATAGAAGGTATTTTTTAAAATTAAAATACCTACCTTCTGTTGATCCGTGTTCAGATATATATTTTATGTACCGTATATGCTCGTGTAATGAACGGATCTTTAAGACCAATATTTCAAAATATTGCAATAGTTCATTCATTACATAAGTATGTAGAGTAGTATGGATATGTGTGGTTTAAAATTGAAATACCTACCTTCTGTTAATCTGTGTTCAGATATATATTTTATGTACTGTATGTAGTTGTATAATGTACGACTTTTTTTAGACTCATATTTCACCTAAAAAAACAAGGGGTCGTCCATTACACGAGATATGATTTTGAACACATCGAAGTTTACAGTCGTTTAATTACATACAATACAGGATAATACGTTCATTACTCGAGTATATATAATAGTACGTGTATAATGTATTTGAAATTCTACTTTATGCTCATGATAAATAGAAGGTATTTTCAAATTAAAATACCTACCTTCTGTTGATCCGTGTTCATATATATATATATTATGTACCGTATATGCTCGTGTAATGAACGAATTTTTAAGACCAATTTTTCACCTGAAAAGCAATGGCTCGTTCATTATATGAGTATATACGGTAGTATGTAAATAATGTGTAATTTAAAATTGAAATACCTACCTTCTATTGATCTGTGTTCATATATATATAATGTACTTTATATACTTGTATAATGTACGACTTTTTTGAGACCAGTATTTCACCTAAATACAAGGGGTCGTCCATTACACGAGATATGATTTTGAACACATCGAAGCTTATATTCGTTCAATTACATGCAATACAGGATAAAACAATTTGTTGTAAAGATTAAGATTACGGGTCATTCATTCCATATAGTCGTTCATTACTTAAGTATATATAATAATATGTGTATGTGGGTGGATAAAATTCTACTTTATGCTTATGATAAATATCAGGTAGTTTAAAATTAAAATACTTACCTTCTATTGATCTATGTTCAGACATATACTTTATGTACCATATATAATCGTGTAATGAACGACTTTTTGAGACCATTTTTTCACCCCAGAAACTGTCATATAGTACCTAAATAATGAGAATGGAATCGTTTATTTTTCGTATAAATAATGTCTGACGAAACCCCGGAAGAGAGAAACAAATAGGATTAGACCTTCATAGAGAGACTGGAACGTTTTGGTGACTGTAGTGCGGAAGTTTTTTTTCAGAATAAGTGATGTTGTGGTGAAAGGATTATTATAGTGTGTTTTGGTTCAGTAAATGGTTTGGTTTTAAATTAAAGATAGGATAGTAATGACCAGCCTTCTTTCTCCATTTTTACGGCCTTGTGCCACATTAGATGTATTATACTTCTATAAATAATAAAACGAGATCTCACGGGACTTGTTTATTCAACCTAGCAATTGCTAATTACTCTGTTCACATTGTATATTTGCTGCTTAGTAAACCTTTTCCCTATCCTTCATACTCGTTGTGTTTGTTTCTATTATTTCTCTGTTAACTCTGATACTCAAGTTACAACTATCTTGGGCTAGACGGGCGGTCGGAGAGGCCCCCTCCGATCAATCTGCTGGTCACATCAAGCCCTAGCACCTATATGATTTTCCCAACCCTATTGCCCTTATGGCAAGCCCCAACCCCTTTTGATGGTGAGGTTTCAGTTTTGGAGGTTTGGGGAATGTGGAGCACCCCTTCATCACCATTGCTCCCTGGTCTACTCTGACCCGGAGTGGTAGTACCTGTTAGGGTCCCATCTATGGGTTAAATAGAAAAATCTATTTATAAAAAGATTGTATTATCCATTAAGAATTGATTTATTTCAAAACTTTATCGGCATTAAATGACCCACTGAGGTTGATATGCCGTAAAACAAAACAAAACAAAATCAAGTTACAACGAAAACAAAGGGTCGTTCATTACATGAGATATGTTTTTGAACACGTCGGAGCTCACTCTCGTTCATGTCACGTAATATAGGATAAAACAACACCTTTTAGCGGCTAGAAATTAGAGGCCGTTGATTACACGTGCAGTGATGTTGATAGGTACGCGTACTGCGTCCCTGACGCATAAAAAAATCTAAAAGGACGCAGTAACATCCTATCCATGTGTCCCAGTGTTTTTTATTTTTTTTTCTTCCGTCACCATTCCAAACTAACTGTAAATACATTTCAATAGTTTCTTAGAAACGAATTACACAGGATAGGTTACAATGTAAGACTTAGACGGCTTTAGTTGTTTCCTCAAATCATAAATAAAAACCCTACAATCTATTAAGAAACTTTAGTTGGGACCCATAAATTTTTCCGGTGACTCATTCAAAGCAAATATGTGTGTCCCAGGACGCACTAGATCAAAAAGCTATCAGCAACACTGCACGAGTATATATGGTATGTCCCATCTATATTAGCTCTTCTGTACCGGGCGGTAGAAAAAGCTAATGGCTGGATTCACAAAGGAACCTGCTTCCTTGCTTAAAAGGGTAAGGGACGAGTTTATTATCCGCTGCCTGAGACGCCAATGGAAATGCCGACGGAATCTTGGTAATTTTAAAATCTGTTGCTACGTACTATTTATATCATTATGATTTGATTTTTGTCAGTAACACAGCAAATGTGGTACATTATTGTTAGGAACACCTAACGAAATAGACTTAAAAGAAAAATAGAGTTGCTCCCCTTTGCTTTGTCGAAGCGTTTTGTTTACATTCAAATGTTTGGAACACTCAGCGTTGTCGTCTGAGAGTTAGAAAACATTTTCTACTCTGTGTTTTAATAAATCCTTGTTAATTTTCCAATAACCTGGTCTTGTATTTGTCATTTCCTATCCTCCATATAATTTCATTTGTATGTTAAAAAACATAAAAATTATAATGAGGTTTTTATTAACACTGTAGTAAGAGTATTTACGGTGTTCGAAGGAGCTCTTATTTCTCCGTAGTTGTAGGCAAATTGTCGGACAAAGAAGACAAACACACAACGGAAATTTAATACATGTATTGACAAATAATACAAGAACTTGATGCAAATTTTATTGGTATTTGCTACCAGACTTGTCTGTGAGTTTGTGTACAGTTCGTTGTAGAAGTTAGAATGTTGATAGGACGTTTCTCGTTCTTCCGGTTCTGTGATAAGTGAGCCCTGTTTTGGACCAGGCGATGAGAACTTTTATGTTACGTCTCTCCTCCAGTAACTGCTATGCGATAAGTGAAGTCTAGGGACCGCTATTTACGCGACTACCCTCAGTGAGTGCTCCGTGATAAGTCAAGTTTTTGGTTTTGGCGCCAATATACGATGTTGGCGATTCGCCCGCCCCCCTAGCGACAGGGGGAGATAATTTACTATCGAATTTCCAACAAGTAAAGTCGACGGGGCGGCCTAAAGTCGGTATCAGCCAGTCAGTGAGGGAGTCTATCCCCTTTGTTTTAGCATCTGAAGTGGAGCGCCACACCTGCCATCAGCGCCTTACTTTACCGCACAGATCCCTGTGCTACTCATACGCTGAGTTGGCGGGGACCGGTATCGAACTAGGAAACTTGTGGTTACTAGCTGAACGTTCTACCGACTGAGCTGTTAAAATCCTCTAATTTCGAGAACAAAGCAATTTCCAATCCAATCTGCAAATAATTATAGTGTGCTTAAGGGTGGTCTATGTATGTACTGAACCGAATCTTTATAATTGCTTAAGAGAGATCTCTATTAAGTACTTGTTATAGAGTACTTATACTTATTTAATTGTAATCTCTAATAATGAATGTGAATAAGTGTTACTTTTGCTCTCCATTTCTACTCCTAGCGGTCGTAGCCCATCTTATCGTACAATTTTGGAATCAGGTCAATTCTGTGAACAAATTAAAAACATCGCAGGTCGAATCCGAACCCGCAATCCTGAAATTTTGATAGAGCCCAGGTGGATGAGCAGTTCATGACATGCAATACTCCACTTTGGCCCTATCTTGGGCTAGACGGGCGGTCGGAGAGGCCCTCTTCGATCAATCGGCTGGTCACGTCAAGCCCTAGCACCTATATGATTTTCCCAACCCTATTGCCCTTATGGCAAGCCCAAACCCCTTTCTATCATATGGGTGCTAGAAGGCAGTGGCTGCGGGTCTACATGTCCTGGGAATGACGTTAAACTCTATCTGATGGTGAGGTTCCAGTTTTGGAGGTTTGGGGAATGTGGAGCACCCCTTCATCACCATTGCTCCCTGGTCCACTCTATACCTGTTAGGGTCCCATCTATGGGTTAAATAGAAAAATGTATTTATAAAAGAATTGTATTATCCATTAAGAATTGATTTATTTCAAAACTTTGTCGGCATTAAATGACCCACTGAGTTTGACATGACGTAAAACCAAACCAAATAAACCCCTATACATTTTTGAATACCTAATTACCAATAGAAGTATTCGGCATAAAATAACCCAAGGCGTTGACATGCCGTAAAATCCAACCAACCATCTTATCATACAATTTTGGAGTCAGGTCAATTATGTGAACAAATTAAAAACATCAAATCCGAACCCGCAATCCTGAAATTTTGGATTCCCAAGTTTTAATCAGTGCGATTTGTCTTCGGTGATTTTTACGTGATTTTTTGCGACGATTTCTTTCTTGTACGATATCAAGTTTCATGATTTAAACATTCATTTGGGGAAGAATCGAAATTAATTGCGAAATCCGGCAAAAGTCACCCATGAAATAGAAATAATCGTTTGTATAGAAAGTAACATACATGAAATTGTTTTTAAATTAAGTGGCACCAGAAGAATTATTATTGAACTTTAAAAAGTAAGCTTGATTATTAATGCAATACTTAAATGCATTATCTGCGTTATTCGGACTATTGTCCCCATCTTCATTGTTATTTGTACAACGTTTCGGCCGATATACCCTCCGGCCTTCTTCAGGTATTTCTTGTCGGACTCGGGAACCTTCTCGGACTCGGGAACCTTCTTTTCGAGCTCGGGAACTTTCTTGTCGTATTCGGGAGCCACCACGGAACTTTGAACCTAACCCTTTATTTATTCCATGGGGGTATCCTGTTCTCATTCCGCTAACCATAGCTGGGGTAGGAGTTGTGTTAATTAATTATTTTTCTAACTGCTTTCAAACGTTGTACAAATAACAATGAAGATGGGGACAATAGTCCGAATAACGCAGATAATACTAATCTTCAAGCCTCATCTCAAACATTCAGAGAAACATAAATGCAGCTATGAATTTTGAGTTATTGTTTTAGTTTATTGTTGCCTATCTAGGAGTTAGCTTAATTCTCACTAGATAGGGCCTATTATTATAAGCTAGTTATAAGCCTTATAACTTTATATATCCTATAAATAGGACGTGAGTCAATATAAAACTCAATTGACCTGAACATGGCCTTTTAAGTAAGTTTTGAAAAAGAAAAAGAAAACGTCTGCTGCTGTGTTTACATTTATGATGTTAAGAATCATCATTAAACAGGTTGAGTACAGTTTTATACGGAAACGCGGTGGTGTACTGGCAGAGTCACAGGAAGTTGACTCGTCGATCCGAGTTCAATTCCTGGACGAAGCCACAGTTCACATAGCGCTAATACCCTTATGAATCCAACTATTCTCCCTCCAGCTATCGGTAAATAGTAGGGCAGACTAGGCTCTTTAGCCTTGGTTAGGCAACCAGTCTAGGAGAAGAAGAAAAACTCTGAATTCAAACTTGGTCACTACTAGAATAGGCTCAGGCCGACTTACTAATCTTTTTCAATTAAAAAAAAATATATATAAAATTAAAAAAAAAAATACTTGCTTAGCTTTTTGTGTGTGTGTGTGTGTGTGTGTGTGTAATCCCATCACGGTATAATGGTTAGCAAATTAGTCTCTCAGATCCTCGCTAGGCGGCCTTGTGTCGAACAGTTTGGGTAAATACGAGCTTCTCATCATGGTGTGCTGTAGTCTCAGATCCATTATTACGAATGCGAGTTCGATCCTCGCAGGGCGCCCATTATTCGCGATTTGGTGTCAGTGCCGAATGGGTTAGGTAAATACATAATGACCACTCATGGGTTTATCAAGCTAGTCTCGCAGATCCATTATTACTGAATAGCGAGTTCGATCCTAGCTGGGTGCCTCATATACGCGACCTTGTGTCACATCCTACTCGTAGCGAACGGGTTAGGTAAAAATACCTAGCTTTTTAAAAATTTATTATTTCATGTCCGCCCCTACGGATTGAAAATAAAAGAATTGCTAAGCTAGCCTTTTTTTTTTCTTTTTTCTTTTTAATGAAAAATTCCAAAAATTTGGCTTGCATCAGTAAATTCATTCAGCTTTTTTGTCATGCTAAAATTATTTACAAGGAAATTACGTTGCATCATTTTTCTAAAAAAACATTTCCCTTTCAAAATATTTTTGGACATTTCTGTGTTAAAACACTTAACGACGTTCTGTCTTGGTGTAATTGTTAGCAAACTAGTCTTGCAGATCCATTACTACTGAAAAGCGAGTTCAATCCTCGTTGGGATGTCCCATGCTCATGACCTTGTCAAATCCTAACCGTGATTCACGGATTGGGTAAATACAGGACGTCCCATCATGGTGTAATGGTTAGCAGACGAGTCTTGCAGATCCATTACTACTGCAAAGCGCAACCCTCGCTGAATGCCCAGAATACTTGCCACCTTTTGTCACATTATATCTGTGGCGAACACGTTGGTTAGATACCTACCTTTACAATTATATTAGGACGTCCCATCATAATTTACATATAAAACACTAGACGAGGGCGTCTTATCGTGGTGTAATGGTTGGTAAGCGAGACTCGCTGTACTACTGAAAAGCGAGTTCGATCCACGCTGGATTCCCCGTATTTGTGACCTTGTGTCAAATTCTAACCGTAAGAGGAAATAATTTTATTTATTTTATTTTATTTTATTTTTTTTTTGTGTGTGTGTGTGTGTGTGTGTGTGTTGAAACTACATGTTGATAGAACTGAAAGTTGTCACATTAATGATATATCAGGGGAAATGGAAATAAACGCGATGATGGTATGTAAATTAGTAAAAATAATAAAAAAAACAAGGTATTCAGAGGATAATTATTACAGTTATAAGTATTAGCCGATGTTAAAACGTTTCGGTTTGTATATTAAACCATCACCAGGGCGTCGTTGATATGTGATATTGTAACTTCGGATTATTCCGAATAATATTTGCTTTCCATATTTATATTGTATATTATTCCGAAGTTACAACTCATTAAAGGTGTCCTTTAATATACAAACCGAAACGTTTTAACATTGGCTTATAATACTTCGGGTTAGCTCAGTCGGTAGAGTATTCGGCTAGAAACCACAAGGTTCCTAGTTCGATACCGGTCCCCGCCAACTCAGCGTATGAGTAGCACAGGGATCTGTACGGTAAAGTAAGGAGCTGATGGTAGGTGTGGCGCTCCACCTCAGATGCTAAAACAATCTCCTTGGTCTAGCGCTATTGAAAAGTGGATAGACTCCCTCGCTGACTGGCTAATACCGACTTTAGGCCGCCCCGACGACTATACTTTTTTTTATAATAAAATCATCTAAATAAGGTACCATATCTCTCTCTCTCTCTCTCTCTCTCTCTCACACACACACACATTTTTTTTTCTCGCATATAATTTTTTTATAAAAAGATTCAAACTGTTATAAATACATGGTGTTTAAAAATAAAAGTTGATTGCCTTTGAGATGTACAGGGTATTTTTGAAAAATTGATATAAATTCACAATCTAATAACTTAATTTCTCTTCGTTAAAATGATCTCCAATTTTAACATGTGTAAAACAACACAAAATTCTATGTTTAGTGTTTAAACACCTTTTCTTTTCCAAGCGAATGGCATTTGTATACCTGATCATTTGAACGAGAATTGGTCAAGTTATTAGATTACGAAATGATATCAATTTTTCTAAAAACACCCTCTATTTGCCCACACAAAATTTGTATGGTCTCTTTCAATTTCCATTACTATAAGAAAAATAATGTCACACATATTTTTATTTTGTCTATGTGGTCTCTTCCGATACACTAATAAAACTCATTGATTTACTTTAATTAAAAATACCAATATCTAAATTTATCTATTTTTTCCCCCCTGGAATTATAAATTAAATTTTAATTCTGGCAACCCTTGGTTAGGGGTCCGATCGAGGCCTCCTCGGTCCGATACTAGTGTGTCATTCAACAAAGAAGGCGCCAGGGGGAGGCTATTTTTCCAAATTAATATACCATTTATGGGAATAATTGAAGCAGAAAAGTTTATTTTTAATGAAAATTGTGTTGAAAGAACATATTTGTACAGTGTACACACATGTACGGTACATTATTACAAATATATAAAACTTGTGTGTGTCGGAAACAGAGGACATGTAAAATACCTCAACACACAGACATAAAAAAATGACAGTTTTTTTTTTAAACCCATGGATTTTGTAAAGTCACTCTCCCCTCCAGTTTATGATTATTCAGTAAAATATTGAACCACAGTTAAAATTAGAAAAATAAAAAAAAACAAAAACAAAACAACAACAAAAAAAAAAAACGGAGTCTCATTTCCTTTTCAATTGACCTTTGATCAGTGACCCGGCAGTTTATTTTTGTCGAGTGACTCCTGTGATAATCAAATGACCGAGCGAAGGAAGGAGCTGGACTTTTCCGCCTGTGCTGGCTTAGTATGGATACATATTTCTAGAGAGACTACTCACCAACCATTCATTTAGCAAATGCTGAAGGTAGCAAAGGAGAGACTATCCCTACCCTCACGTATAAACTGATCTATAATAATAATATAGATGGTGTAAGGAAAGCTAAGAGAAGACACGTTGCTTCCATACACTCACTCTTTTTCTTCTTTTCTCTCTCTCTCTCTTTCTCTTTCTTCTTTTCTCTCTCTCTCTTTCTCTTTCTTCTTCTCTTTCCATTGCTACTACTGTTGCTGTTGGGCCAGAGATGTAGTACAAATACTAAATGGATATCTCTTTGTACTTAGAGTGTACAAAATATATAAACATTTATTCATCCTGCGTCTATAAATATAAATAGTATGAATAGGCTAAAAAGGTTTAATGTAAAAGTAACTTAAAAAAAAGGGAAGGAAGGAAGACCCCCCCAAACAAACTGGGATTTTATCCAGTTAAAGACTGGTTATTAATATGTCTTTCAAGTATTGTGGATGTCCACCGTTATTTGTTTCTCCAGTGTCTGTTTCCTCCCAGTTTTTGGAAGTGCCCGTCCATCACTTGCTGACCTTACTACTTGGCATTATTTGTGAAAAAGAAAAAAGTGGATTACTTAACATAGAAGCTTCATGGATAACAGTACTGTCTTCAATAATAACATTACGACAATTTTATATTTTTTGGATGGAATAAGGTTAGAATTGGTTATTTTTAATTTTATTGCCCTAAAGAAAGAAAGAAAAAAAATGAAAAAAAAAAAAAAAAGAATTTTATCGCTAAGTTTTAAAAACTGATATTTCGCTTATCTACTAAATTAATACCTATTCTAAATTATTTTTTTCTGTATTTTGTCCTAGGTGTTTTGTTCTTTGTTTCCAAAAAAAGAAAAAAAAATCTGTCTCCATAATTAAGATTCGGTTGAGTGAACTACCGTGATTTAATCGGAAAATGTCCTTTTCCTATGTAATTCGACCTGTTTTGTTTGAAAATGACCTTCATTTCTTTCGGAAACCTTTAATTTTCGAAATAAAAATAAAAGTTTTTAAAGTGAGTGCTTGTGTAGTGGGTCTAAAGTGGGGGTTCAGTTTTACTATCTACGTATAATGCGTAACTGCACCCTTGGCCTTGTGCCCATGTTTATAACAGCAGACGTTAATGTTTACAGTGTGGGGATTAAATAATGTAAAACCGGACCCTTATATTGTGTCCATTTCCGAAAAGTGATCAATTTACTAATGCAAAACTGGATCCTGACTTTGTGACCGTTTTATGCAAAGAAGAGAAATTACAATGGTTCATTTGACCAAAATCTTAAACCTGGAATCAGAAAAACGCAACTTAATCTATTAAAGAAAAACCATTAGCAAAATTACAAGAGACAATAATTCCACAGGAAGTAGATTACTGTCATTTTAAGAGTCTTTCTTGTCCAATGTGTGTGTTTTCAGTGCATTTAAAAATTAGATCACATTTCCATAGAGTCCGTATTTATTGATAGTAAAATCCCCTTTTTAATGTTTTTTTAAAAAATATTTTATCCACGCTGCTAATATAACGTACTTTATCATGAAATTAAACACCTTTTTATATGCCCCATACCCTTTTACATACCCGGGGAAAATATGATGATGTTTATAATTAAATTAAAACGTTCAAATTGATATTTTTTTTTGTTGGTGGTGAGGGGGTGTATAGATCAAAACAACCAGATCCCTAAAAACTGTAAATAATCCACTGTATATTGAATAGTGGATTATTCACAGTTTAGGGATCTGTATTATTATTCATAGTACCGGATAAAAATAATTGAATTTAATCAATGCATACCTTAAAACATATTATTGGATTTTATTTAAAATAATATATATTATTATTTTTTTGTTCTTTTTATTTATTAAAACAAACAACAAAAAATATAACAAACCCTCACCCCCCAGCCGTAGTCCTCACCCTGGTCCACAGCCGGTGTCTATTGCAACATCTCTAGCACACGTGCATTCATCTATTAAAAATAGGTCATAAAAGCAATCTAGACGTCTTCTATTTCTTAACAGCCATTAAAATATTAGATTATCAATAAAAATGTATTGTCATTATGCCGGTGGGAATCACTAAAGTTATGCGATATTCGGTAATTTTATTTATAGGCTATATTTGCTGCGGGACTACAGTAGGAGTTTTAACTGTTTGATTTACAAGCAAATATTTGTATGTATACATTGGTCACAAAAATAGAACATTTCTCTTTATAAATTAATTAAATTTATTTATTATCATAAATTTGTCATGAAACGAATTTTTTTTTTCTCTTTTCTATTTACAACAGTTTAAATTTTGAATTAAATTAAAAAAAAAGAAAAGAAAAAGAAAGTAAAATAAAATAAATGTTTTTCAAGTGCAAATTTAGATTACCAAATATAATGATAATTTAGTTTTTTCTATTTATTCATCTCGGATCTCAAAATTCAACCATAACATTTCCTTCACATATATACCCAACACTTCCACCCTCATTTGTTAGGAATAATATATCGACTGTTTCCTGGTAGGAAATTCAGGTAATTTTCTAATTGTGGGTGGGAGTGAAGTGATAGATATCACTTATAGTACTTGTTTAATTTGTGGGTCCAAAGAGGAATGTGTCTGATTTTACATAAAATGTTTTCTTGTTAAAAGCTAGCAGTTTGAATTAAATTGTTATGATTGAATTTCTGTTTAATAATAATAATAATAATAATAATAATAATAATGTGGATATTGCCAGAGAGTGAGAAAGCTGTGAAACATGAAGGTGACAGTAATACCAATTGTAGAGTTGGTGTGCTTGGAACAGTCTCCAAGGACTCGGAAAGGAGACCATAGGAACTGATCGGAGGAAGAATCATGGCCATCCAGACCATGGCACTGTTAATAATATCAGCTAGAATACTAAGGAGAGTCCTGGATATTTGCTGTCACTCAAAGTCCAGTGTGGGAAAAAAAAAAAAAAAAAAAAAGTAAAAGAATAAAAAAAAGTTAAAATTAATATGAAAACTCTCAAGGTGTGAAATAATTATTTTGATCATTCAAATGTAGAAAAATATTTGTAATTTAAAGACAAACCAAAAACAACTAACCCCCCCCCCCCCAAGCCTAGTAAAATTCTAAAGCAAAGAAATTACTGGCATGTGTATGACAACCTGAGAGAATCCATTTGGTTGTTATGGTTGGCTGAGTTTATCTTTGGACTTAGAAAATTAACAAGTGCCACTTAAAATTATTGAATTATATATTAATCTTCCAAATTGTTATATCTATAGTAATACTATATATATATATAATGTTGAAAGAATGATGAAGGTTGAATTTTCTTTGCGTGCAGAACATTTCTATACTTTTCTATTATCATTATTATTTCATTTCTTTTGATTATTTAAAAATAATAATAGTTTGAATAATGTACACATGGATAAACTCCTGACCGAAACACGTGTAAGTAATATTGATTAAAATATCCTATATATAAGGAAGCGCGTGGTGTAATGGTTAAAGTCATAGGAAATGGACTTGTCGCCCCAAGTTCAAATCCTGGATGTGGTAATTGCATTTCACATAGCGCTAATACCCTTGGGAAAGGTATGAATCCTACTCTCCCTCCAGCTATGGGTAAATAGTAGGGCAGACTGGGCTCTTTAACCTTGGTTAGGCAACCGATCTAGGAGAAGGAAAACTCTGAATTCAAACTTGTTAAACTCCACTTAAGAAATTGACCTTGTGTCACATCCTGCTCGTGCGGAGGGGTTAGTAAATATATATATATTATCCATTCTATACTTTCTTTCCCTTATTCATTCTTTCAACATACCGTCGGATTCATTTCCAGTTTCATTTTACATATATATATATATATATATATATATATATATATTATCTAAGTATAGCTTAATAGAAAAACAAGGCCAGAACAGAAGTATGGGGCACAAAGTGAGAATCAAATTCATTAACAATGGTCTGCTAATCTAACTTGCTAACCATTACACCGTGTGAGGTGCCCTACTTTAATATATATATATATATATATATATATATATATATATATATATATGGAAGTAAATATGGAAATAAATCCGACAATATTAAGAAATTTGAAAAAAAATCAAGTGTTCCAAAAATAAGATAATAATAAAAATTATAATAATAATTTATTTATCAACACTTAAACGTTTCGGTTTCTTTAAACCTTCATCAGGATGTATTAAGGCGTGAAGAAATTGATGGATGTTTTATAAAAAAATCTTTATAAAATTTTTTTATCTCCTGTCATCTATAAAACATCCATCAATTTCTTTCACCCCTTAATACATCCTGATGAAGGTTTAAAGAAACCGAAACGTTTAAGCGTTGATAAATAAATTGATCTTATTTTTGAAACATTTTTTTTTTTCAAATTTCTTATATATTGTAAGGGTTTCATGTATGCTTTAAGTATTTGATGTGAAGGATATAAAGAAATAAATGTAGTGGGTTTTGTTGAAGTATGAGAGATTAATACAACAAATAATTTGAATTATTAATTACACAATTCTCTCATGCTTCAACCCTTCCCCCAAAAAAAACAACCTCAGTGCATTCATTTTTCATAACCTTGACACACACACACACACACACACACACACACACACACACACACATATATATATATATTCATTCATGCAGATAGTGAGTAGTACTCATTAATCCTTGGTGTTCATTTGGTTTATTTTGTAATTAAAATGTACACCATCTTTGAAACAGGAAAAGTATTTTTTAAAACTTTTCCTGTTTCAAAGATTGTGTACATTTTAATTACAAAATAAATCAAATGAACACCTAGGAATTAATGAGTACTACTCGCTATCTGTATGTATGTATGTGTGTGTATATATATATATATATATATAAGCTGTTGGCATTTCACATAGCGCTAATACCCTTGGGAAAGGTATGAATCCATATATTTTCCCTCCAGCTATGGGTTAAATAGTAGGGCAGACTGGGCCCTTCAGCCTTGGGTAGGTAACCAGTCTAGAAGAGGGATAACTCTGAATTCAAAATTCCTTGATTGGGTTTGTGGCAACCCTTGATGCACCAATTCTTTCCTATCGACTGTGCCAAAAAGTGGGGATGGTCCAACACAAGCCTTCACTATAAACAAATCCCTGTGTGGGAGTTTATTGTGTGTATGAACCCTCATACGTCGAAAATCGATGGGAGAGTCCATTTTATATATATATATATATATATATATATATATATATTATATATGTGTGTGTGTGTGTGTGTGAAGGTTATAAAACATGAATGTACTGAGTTTTTTTTTTTTTTTTTTAAATTTTTTATTTTAATTTTCTAATATTAAAACGGTTGAATTTTCAATAAAAAGTACATCTGGTATTGGGAGGGGGTGTAGATATCTAACCCCCACACCATCTTAAATGTAATATGAGGCCGAGTTTAAAGTAGGGACCCTATGGACAGAAATAGTTTCATATTTTTCTTTGTGATAAACTTAAGTGTCATTGACTTTGACCCTACTCCTTTGAGGACATACAACCTTTGGGGGAACAACCCCCTGAAGCCAAGCCTCATACTTATGGGGAAGGGGTTCTGATCCAAGACCAGGAAAAAAAAAGGTGTGAATGTCTTATAATTGGGTTGTATATGTTGCGCCTGCAACTGCTGGAGTGTCTCCTTGGTGACGTTGTGGTATGTGAAGTCAAATTCCAGTCACGCTGTTATGTTCATTTTTAGACTTGGGAAAGGTATGAACACTCTCATCCCCTAGCTATAGGTTATTACCTAAAAAAGGGGAACCACTCTTAATGAATTTTATCTGTTCTTATTATAATCTACCTGTTAGGAGGTGTGTGGTATAATGGTTAGTCATAGCAAATGGACTCGTCGACCCGAGTTCAATTCCTGGATGAAGCTGTTTGAATTTCACATAGCGTCAATACCCTTGGTAAAGGTATGAATCCAATTCTCCCTACAGCTATGGGTGAATAGCAGAGCAGACTGGGCTCTTTAACTGTGGCTAGGTAACCAGTCTAGGAGAAGGAAAACTCTGAATTCAAACCTGTTAAACTACGCTTAAAAAATTGACCTTGTGTCACAACCTGCTCGTGCGGAGGGGTTGGTACATATATGTTGTAAAAGTCGTCGGGGTGGCCTAAAGTCGGTATCAGCCAGTCAGCGAGGGAGTCTATCCCCTTTTCAATAGCGCTAGACCAAGGAGATTGTTTTTAGCATCTGAGGTGGAGCGCCATACTTTCCATCAGCTCCTTACTTTACCGCACAGATCCCTGTGCTACTCATACGCTGAGTTGGCGGGGTCCGGTATCGAACTAGGAACCTTGGGGTTTCTAGCCGAACACTCTACCAACTGAGCTAACCCGGCCCATTAAACTAGCCCTTACCCTAACCCTAACCCTAAACTGTCTTCTTTTTTCTTAGTAGATCAATAAATAAATAATTTTTTAGTCAATCAGTGGTTCCTCTTTTTTTTTTTTTTTTTTAGCTTGGAGTTATAGGAAATAACTGGTTAAATAGTACCACTACTGTTCTTTTACAAGGATAGCTTTGGTATTACATAACCCATGAATGTTGATATGCCATTAATCAAACAATTTCTGTAATAATTTCCTCGTAAACTTTGAAGTGAATATATATTTATTATGAATAGGCTATTTTGCTGATTCTAAAAGCTAGCAAACAGGCATTTCATGTTTAACATCTTTCCTTATAAAAGGTGGTTATTTCCTAGTTGAGTAACAGGATATTACAGGGTGACCCAGAAAAAACAGAACCCAAATTATTTATTTTTCCATTAAACTAACCCTAAACCCCAACCCCAAGTCTAAACCCTAACCCTAACCCCCTTAGTTGAGTAACATTATATTACAGGGTGACCCAGAAAAAACAGAACCCAAATTATTTATTTTCCCATTAAACTAACCCTAAACCCCAACCCTAGTTGAGTAACATAATATTGCAGGGTGACCCAGAAAAAACAGAACCCACAAATTTTGTAATAAAACTGTTAATTTTAATTTAATTTTTTTTTTTTTCAAGTTTAAGTCCAACAAGGGTTAGGGTAGGGGTTTAGAGTTAGTTTAATGGGGAAAATAAATAAATAATTTGGGTTCTGTTTTTTTCGGAGGCACTCATGTTACTTAACTAGGAAATAGCCTAAAAGTTAATATAAACAACTTTTTATGCAAAAAAATTATATTATAATTTTCATAAATATCAACAAGAATTCATTGTTAGGTTTAGGGTTAGGGTTACAATTTTATGTTTTAATAATTGATAGTGGAAAATGTAATTTTTCCACTTTGGAAAAAAATTCATTATAGTCAAATTTACCTTCATCATTTCCTTTAAAAAAATTTTTTTTTAATTTTGTAAAAATTCAGATGTTTGATCACTAAGTCATTAACGGTATCTATATTTTCATTTAGAAGAATTTTTTGTATCTTTTATCTTTTACAAAATATAAATAAACTTTTGTAAGAAAAATATTTACAGTGACAGTAAAATAAGCCTAAAAACAGGTTTGTCTATTTTACCAGGACTTGCAAAATAAGCATAAAAGTAGGTTTGTCTATTTGACCAGGACCGGCAAAATAAGACTAAAAAGATTTGTCTATTTGACCAGGACGGCAAAATAAGCATAAAAGTTGTTTTTTTCTATTTGACCAGGACTGGCAAAATAAGTATAAAACTATTTGACCAGGACTGGCAAAATAAGCATAAAAGTTGGGTTTGTCTATTTGACCAGGACTGGCAAAATAAGCATAAAAGTAGGTTTGTCTATTTGACCAGGACTGGCAAAATAAGCAAAAAAGTTGGTTTGTCTATTTGACCAGCACCGGCAAAATAAGCATAAAAAGTTGGTTTGTCTATTAAGCATAAAAGTTGGGTTTGTCTATTTGACCAGGACTGGCAAAATAAGCATAAAAACAGGTTTGTCTATTTAACCAGGACTGACTAGGTAGCCTCTTCCTATTTATCATAGTGGTGTTTTAACAAACATAAAAACACATTTCTATGTCAGTGTTTCATTAAGCCTATTTTCATACTATTTTATTAATCAGTATTGTTGACTTTTCAAAAAATTCCTGAAGCTAAATTTTAAAATTCTGGATTAAATTTTAGGATATTTTTCATTAATGGTTTTCAAATTGTTCTGATTGTTCAAGTTGTGACAGAGTGGTAAATAACACAGCAAAAACTTATTTTCATGCCTGCATTTTGACATTAGTTTGGATCTCATTTTGTTTATTTGGAAATGGTAGCCATTTTCTCCTCTAAACAAAGGTACAACAATTTGAAATTTTAACAGTTTTTCTTATTTTCTATATTTTGGTGGTACTTTTGTTTTTGAGGGCCATACATATTTAGAAAAGGGTTGTGATGCGAGTATTTTCTAACAGTGAATAGAATTTACGGAATTAGCTCCCTTGTTTACAGGACCTTCTTGGCACCCTATAAAGACTGACCCAAAAGTCTGGGCACATAGACAAAAAAAAGTATATTTTTTAATTATTTTCTTAATAATTCAAGAGTTTAACTGGTTTGAATTCAGAGTTTTTCTTCTCCTAGACTGGTTGCTCAACCAAGGTTTAAAGAGCCCAGATCACCCTACTATTTACCCATAGCTTGAGGGAGAATAGTTGGATGCATACCTTTCTCATGTACCTTTTTCTATTAGTTGATGCATGGGATTCTACTAGCCTTGTCCAGAATTTGAAATTGTGTCGATGAATCCATTAACTTTGATGATAACCATTACAACACATGCACATCCAATGTGTGTGTCTAGCACTCCCTCTCTCTCCTCCCTCTCTTCTCTCCCTCCCTCTCTTCTCTCTCTTATTCTCTCATATAAGTAGTAAGTAAAATTGACGCCACAGCCTAATGTCTGTATCAGTCAGACAGCGATGAGGTCTATCCCCTTTTCACTAGAACTAGACCAAGGAGATTATTTCAGCATCTGAGGTGGAGCGCCACACCTACCAATGCTCCTCACTTTACTGCACAGATCCTTGTGCTACTCATACACCAAGTTGTTGAGGGCTGGTATCAAACCCGGAACCTTGTGATTCTTAGGCGGACAATCTACCGATTGAGCTCTATGAGCCATATATATATATATATGTGTGTGTGTGTGTGACACACAAGCACATACATACATATTATATATATATATATATATATATATATATATATATAACACTATATGTTTAATTTGACCATATATTTTCTTTGTTGTTGTTTATGAACTCTTTGTACCCAATTTGATTTTTTTTCCCATCAAAACAGCTGAAATAATTTTAAAATCCAAAGTTTATCCTTAGAGAAACAAACAAAAAACCAAACCTGATTCTGCTGGAACTGGTTCATACAGGAAATACTAATTAAAATTCATAAAAACATCTGTACTCTTCTGCATTGAATAAACATGAGAAAATCATACGTAGATTTAAAATAGATAGAAATAATTGTTCTTAAATATAACTCTCTTAATAAACAGTGCTAAACATAACCAGGTGTTTATGTATCTACAAATATAGCCACACCAACAACTTTTTGCCCTGTTGGCTGGGGCGTTAGAATGCACCGACTGCACCTCTGCAGAGGGGTAAGCCCCCCCCCCCCCAAAGGGCTACCTGTTGGCTGTAGGTGGCGACCCATGATGTTTAAGGATAGAACCCAGGTGGTTGAGCAGTCCATGACATGCAATACTCCACTTTGGCCCTTACTTAGGCTAGACGGGCGGTCGGAGAGGCCCCTTCCTATCAATCAGCTGGTCATGTCAAGCCCTAGCACCTATATGATTTTCCCAACCCTATTGCCCTTATGGCAAGCCCCAACCCTTTTTATCATATGGGTGCTAGAAGGCGGTGGCTGAGGGTCTACATGTCCTGGGAATGACATTAAAATCTATCTGATGGTGAGGTTCCAGTTTTGGAGGTTTGGGGAATGTGGAGCACCCCATTCATCACCCTTGCTCCAAGGTTCACTCTGACCAGGAGTGGTAGTACCTGTTAGGACCCCATCTATGGGTTAAATAGAAAAACATGAGTTTATAAACAAAATTGTATTATCCATTAAAAATGAATTCATTTCAAAACTTTGTCGGCATTAAATGACCCACTAAGGTTGATATGCCGTAAAACAAACCAAACCAATAGTCACACCAACAAGTCTTTGCCCTGTTGGCAGGGGCTGTAGAATATGACGACTGCAACACTGCAGATGGGTAAGACCCTCTCTTCCAGTGGAGCTACCTGTTGGCTATGGACAGTGACTTGCCATATCTGAGGACAGGATTGTGGTAGCTGAGCAGTGTACATGCAACAGTTCACTTTGACTCTTACTTGGACTAGACAGGTAGCCAGAGAGGTCTGATCTGATCAATCAGTTAGTAGCATTCCCAGTTGATTTGATAAAGATTATCCTCTTTGATTTTGCAATGCCAACTAACGACTAAAATTTAGGACCCCCCCCCCCAAAAAAAAAAAAAAAAAAAAAAAAAAAATTCATGTGTTTTGTTTTCGACTTTTCATACGGTTTTAAATCGCTGTAAAAAATAATTCCATAGAAATTACATATTTAGAAAGATTATTTTCTTTCCTTTCCAGCCATATAAATATTTTTAAGATTGCATCAGAAATACTCGAGAAATTGCAAATTTAACTAATTAAGGTTGTGTTTATTTTCTACTTGAAGCCATTATAACTGTTTGCAAACAAATTATTAAATTGAATTATCAAATAGAAATAATTACCTGACGCAATTCGATTAGTTGTCATAAAACTGTGTACAAAAAATTTTAGTCGTTAGTTGGCATTGCAAAAAATTGTAAGAAACATCTACATAGAAAATGTAAATATAAATGTACAATGAACGCAATTCTCTAACCACTGGGAATAAAATGTCATGCCGTCAAAATCAAACATTAAATCAGTAAATCCTTACTTGATATCTTATCAAGTTTTCAGGGTGCATGCCGAGTGTTTTAGGGCCCCCCTCCAAAAAAAAAAAAAAAAAAAAATTCATATGTTTTGTTTTTGACTTTTCAAAGCAAAATAGTTTTAAATCGCTGTAAAAATTATTATTCCATAGAAATTACATATCTAGAAAGATTATTTTATTTTCTTTCCAGCCATATAAATATTTTTAAGATTGGATCAAAAATACTCGAGAAATTGCAAATTTAATTGATTAAGGTCGCAAATTTGAAAATGTCCGCCAGTTGGTCATGTCAAACCCTTGTATCAGCATACAATAACTCAAGGGTTCACATGCCGTAAAATCCAACCAACCAACCCCGATTGTAGTCAAGCTCTGAGCTGCTGACCTGAGAAACTCTGTCTCTGCTTTATAGACAGTTGTTAACTTGAAAGAAAATAATAGACTTTCATATGAGAAATATGTTATTGATATTTTTAAATATTTATGTCTCATAATGATATTCATCATTGTTATTAGATAGCAAAACTACTAAATCAACAGTCTGCTACTGATGAGCTCTTTAGACAAAGGAGGTAGAGAAATATTTGGATATTTATGCCTGGTAAGTGTATACACCTGGTCCTTTTCTTAATGACTGTATTCTATTCTGATGACCAAGTCATGAAACATGGATGACTTTATCATATGGGCATCTCAGGCATGTAGACATAAATATTAGTTTTTATTTTGGGTTTGGATACATTTTATACTACCATGCTGTGACAGAAACTATTACTATCAGTCTCATTTATATATATATATATATATATATTATAATGGAGATTGTGGGTTTGTCTGTCTGTAACCGAAACTATATTACTATACAAGTCACAATTCTCTTTGTTATTTACATCACATTCTCCATGATTTTATTTTTAGTTAAACTTTAATTATTAATAAAATTGTTTTACATCATTAAGACAGTTGCCCATATCTACATACTAATAACATGCAATTGTATTTATATATACAACACAATAGCGGTTTACAGTGTGAATGGGAAGGCTAATTTGCATATTGATATTAGAAATTTGATTTTAATAAATATATGCTTAGTATTATTGATTTCTAATTGTTTGGTTTTATCTTATTGAATATGAGCAAAAATCTCGGGGAAAAATCTTAAAAGAAATCCATTAACAAGAAGAAATGACTGTAATATTATTCTTTACTTCCTATTTTAACTAAATAGTTGAATTAGGAAAATTTCACAATGAAAGACGGGAGTAACGGAAAATGATGGAAGAGTTAGTTTCAAAGTTGTTCTATTTTTCAATCATACCCCCCTCTGTTCCAAATCTTTTTATCTGCATTTTTATTCAGTTTCTTTAGCCTTTCTAATTTAATATGATATTTTATTATATTAAAACTTAAATACTTGCACCCGAAGGGTGCATATATTTGCTAGTATATATATATACACACACACATACACACACACAGTGGTGCCGATTTATGGGTCCCAACTAAGGCCCTCTAACTCCTACCTTATAAACTATTCTGTGTAATTCTTTTCTAAGAAACTATTGAAATGTATTTAAAGTTAGCTTGAAATGGTGAGGGAAGAAAAAAGAAAAACACTGGGATATGATTTTACTGCATCCTTTTAGATTTTTGTTAGTCAGGGATGCTGGATGCGTACCTATTAGCATCTGTGTGTATATTGTAGATCCGACGAGTGGAAAGTAAATATTTCATAATAAAAAGGGTCTGGTTTTGGATACACTTTATTCTCTGTGATGGTAACCATTTCTATCATTCATTATATATATATATATATATATATATAATGATATTTGAGTCATCCACATACACTGTGTTTTGATATATCATGTCTCCTTAGTGTGGCTAGACTTACTGGCTGGGTTTGTAACCCCATTGATTTTTCATCAGTCGGAGTTCCTAAACCCTGGGCCATCAGCACACCTATAAGCTTGAGGGAGAATTTAACTGATAAATACATATATATGTATATATGTCAAGATTGCCAGGGAACTCACATATGTTTTATAGAAGAGCCTTGACATTTAAGCATAAACAGCTAATTTCCCTATCAAATGAGAGAAAAATAAATACTCAAAAAAAAAAAAAAAAAAAAAAAAAAGATTTGCAAATTTAAAAATTCAAACATTTTTTAAACTCTTTTTATTGTCTGTTTATACACACACACACACACACAGATGCACATATATATATATGCGTATTTATATACATGTCTATAATATATATTGCTTTGGATTATAGACATACATAATATAAACAGTGTGTGTATGTATGTATGTATATATATATATATATATATATATATATATATATATATAATGTTGTTGCATCCTTTCCGTCTACTAAAGACAATGGCATAGTAAAAAAATTTTTTTTTTTTTTTAAAAATATCTGAAACTGTGCGAGTGGCTGAACAGACAATTTTTGAATGGCAATCTCTGGTGCAATGATTGCAAACAAACGGTGATGCTTGCTGGAGATGCTGTTGTCTCTTTTTCCTTATGGCTCTCTTTTCTGTGGTGGATTCTTTACTCTCTTTTTCACTCCTTTTCGTTCCTTGTTTGACGAGGAGGCGCCAGGTTGTATGGTCTTCTGCATAAGCCCCCCTATGTGTTAGTGTTGATTTGGCATGTCTTCATGTCCCTCTTGCAGACATCTTTAAAGCACAGGTGTGGTCTCCCTACCGTTCGAGTGCCGTCTACTAACTCACCATATGCAATCTTTGCCCAACAACTAAGAAGCATATGTGGACCCCACTAAAATATATATATATATATATATATATATATATATATATATATATATATATATTTAAAGTAAAATGCAAACAGCATTGTCCAGGATTTGAACTTGGTTTTCTGTTTTCATTTCCTATGCCGAATAGCCATTACACCACAAGCACCTACATTATTAATTTCACCGCCCTGTCGACTGGGGCGTTAGAATGCGTCGACTGCACTTCTGCAGAGGGGTAAGATTCCCCCAATGGGGCCACGTGTTGGTTGTGGGTGGCAACTCGTGATGCTAAGGATAGAACCCAGGTGGATGAGCAGTTCATGACTTGCAATACTCCACTTTGGTCCTATCTTCGGCTAGACGGGTGGTCGGAGAGGCCTCCTCCGATCAATCGGCTGGTCACGTCAAGCCCTAGCATTGATTTTCCCAACCCTATTGCTCTTATGGCAAGCCCCACCCCTTTTTATCATATGGGTGCTAGAAGGCGGTGACTGAGGGTCTATATGTCCTGGGAATGACGTTAAACTCTATCTGATGGTGAGGTTCCAGTCCTGGAGGTTTGGGGAATGTGGAGCACCCCTTCATCACCATTGCTCCATGGTCCACTCTGACCCGGAGTGGTAGTACCTGTTAGGGTCCCATCTATGGGTTAAATAGAAAAATGTATTTAAAAAAGAATTGTATTATCCATTAAGAATTGATTTATTACAAAACTTTATTGGCATTAAATGACCCACTGAGGTTGATATGCCGTAAAACAAACCAAACCAAAACAAATTATTAATTTCATATGCCATTATTTTTCACAACACAATTACACTAGTAATGATAATATTTTACCTCAGAATTTTTAACAACAGTTGTAAAGCTGGAGTAAACACTGCCTAAATGAATTGTAAACAACAAAGATGAGGATATTGATATGACTGATTTATGAAATTGACATATGGATGGATTACGGATATATTTCCTTTCGAAGTCGGATGCTGAGGATTTATACCCAACTCAACCTCGGCATTTTTTGTCTAAACTTAGACTTTCTCCACCAGACAAGAGGAAATACATCAAAAAGATCCAGGAGAAAGCTCTAACTGCATCAGCGTGGATATGGCAGTCCTACATTGTGACATCAAACCAACAAAGTCTGGTGGTATTGTCAGATACTGCTGGGTGCTCTGGGTTAGTGGTAATGAGGACTGTCTAATGTTGCAAGCTCAAATTTTGAGTGTGACTCTCCTCT